>CAWUFW010003991.1:1240000-1663298 GCA_963921515.1 Calotriton arnoldi | reverse complement strand
CCAGTCACAGACGGACGCGGCCTGGCCGCAAGGGCAGCCACAGCCACTGGGTGTCGCAGGTGGCGGATCCGGAAGGCGAAGACTGTGATGCATAGTCCATGCAGGCCGGGTCTCCATTTGGGGCACCACGCAGGTGGACTGCGTCCCGCCACACATCATACCCTGAGACAGCCCACTCGTGCAACTGGACCCACACATACACTCCTTGCCCTCTCTGGTGCGAGCTTGGGGCTGCCTGTGCAAGCGCTAGCCACGCAGGTGAGCATGCATATTGGGGGGCGAGGGGAGGACATGAGGGCTGGGGCGAAGATGACCGTATCACTGTCAGTTAGTACAAGGGATGACCCAGATGTGGAAAGGAAGAGACGTGTCCCGTGTGTACTGCAACTAGTCGCCAATCCAACTACCCCCCATGTCCGGAACGTAAGCCCGCACCTAGGCTCGCCCATCCGCCACATCGAACATACCACCAGCACGACAACCTTCCCATTCGAAACACTGACTGGGGTGGCGACCAGTGAACAATCATGTGTAGCCTACCCACGCGTACATGTGGGCCCTCCATGATCCATGTCACCTGCGGCAAAGACATGACATGCGCAATGAGGGAAGTGAGGAGAGCTGTCCGCCCCACGCACAGAAGGTGCATCAGCTCCACAGACCCAGCAGCGAGTCCAGCAGGGGTCACATGTGCAGGGGCAGCGGTGCCTGGTGTGAAGGCACATGCATATAGACAGCACATCGACCAATGTGTAGTCTGCCCACATCCACAGTCCATCATCATGCGGACATAGGAATTGAACACAGGGCAACACATCTTAGTGGGTGCACCCACCGTGACCAACAATGCGCAATCATCGACGTACCCGCCCTGTGCATGGCCCCCCACCCAACGGAGGCACATCCAGTGCCACCATCCCACACACACAAGCCTTCCACGGAACATGCTGTGTCCAATGGTCAGTACAGAGTCAGCGCCCATCTGGTGGATCCTGAACAGGAGACACATGCACACACATGCCAGCTCCCACTATGTACGTCTGCCACCTGGCACGTGCAATGTAACCTCTCACCTGTGACGTGTGACTGCAAGCACACAGCCGTCTTGGCATGGGGCTGTCAATGTGGACACCAGTCAATGTTTCGGGAGCTGTGATCCGTACAGTGCTGTACATAGGGTGCAGTGCTGACACCTACTACTGTCTCATATCCCCTCGTGCCACAGGTCCCACTTGTATTGGCCACTCAGCCCGTGCCCACATCGTCGTCGTCGTGTGCCATACTCATCCAGCCTCGGAAGCAGTTCCATGCTCAGCAGACACTCATGTTGCCGTGGCGTTGCCGCTTGACGAATATGCAGTCAGTCCCCATCAGCACGCCCGCAAGTCATTGGGGCCTAGATCCCCATGTGCATGCACATGGCAGTGGTATGTCTCACTTGCCATTGCCATTGTTGGGAGACCTGTGTAAGTGTATTGTGGCCGTGCCGTCCCAGCTAGACAGCTGGGCTGTGGCTCATGTGCTTGCTCAGTCATGTCAGTGATGTGTATGCGAAATTGCTATGTGCCGTGTTGCTTTGACATGTGTCCTCTGCCATTTACCCCAGGCGGAGACCGAACATTGACCGCCCATACCAATTGCTGGCGGACATGGACGATACAGAGGTTATCAGGAAGTTTCGGCTGGACAGGCCAACCCTGCATCGACTGTGTGCCATGTTAGAGCCCCATCTCCGTCCCCGCAGGGTGTATCCGACTGCTGTCACCCCCACGGCTAAGGTGATGGCCGCCATGCATTTCTTCGCCACTGGGTCATTCCAAAACACAGAGGGCAGTGGAGGAGGGATGTCCCAGCCCATGTTCAGCAAGGTGCTGAGGGATGTACTGGCAGCCATGATGCTGTACCGAAACAGGTACATCAGATTCCCCAGGGCTCGTGAATTGGCGGCAGTGAAGGGTGCATTCTATGCCCTTGGCAGAATCCCACACGTCGTGGGAGCCATTGACTGCACACATGTTGGCCTTGTTCCACCACAGGCCACTGAGCACCTGTACCGCAACAGGAAGCACACGCACTCCCTGAATGTGCAAGTGGTGTGCCTTGCGGACATGGTGATCACCCACGTGTGTGCCAAGTTTCCAGGCTCGGCACATGACGCACACATAATGCGCAACAGCATCTTGCCACGACTGATGGCCAATCTGCAACAGGATCGTGGCTGTATTGTCGGTGAGTATGTGGAGTGGTGTAGCGTGCTGGTTGTGCGATGCTGTCCCCTGTCCAGTTGGAATAGCAACGGTTCTCTGTGTCCCTCACACCCAGGTGACTCTGCGTATCCGAATGGGGCATGGCTGCTCAGTCCATTGAGGAATCCTCGCACCCCAGCAGACGATCGATACAATGAGGCACATGGGAGGACCAGACGTGTGGTCGAGCGTACCTTTGGCCTCCTCAAGTCCAGGTTCAGGTGCCTGGACCGCACCGGGGTGCACTGGCGTACTCCCCACAGAAGGTGTGCCAGATAGTGGTGGCGTGCTGCATGCTGCACAATCTGGCCATTCGGAAGCAGATCCCCTCATTGTGGATGACGGAGATCAACCAGGGCCCCAGCCCGCAGACCAGGACAGCTCGAGTGAGGTGGACAGCGGAGAGGAGGAAGCTGGGAATGTGCGCCAGCAGCTCATCGCCCGCTACTTCACTTGACGGTGAGTGTCCATGTACGACGGATGATGTGTCTGTATCTGTGCAGGTGTGTGTGTGCTGTGTCAGGGTGGCCGTATGTTCACTGCGTGCAGTGTGTCAACGCTCCATGGCCAGGGTAGTATGCCACTGTTGGTGGCTGTGGCATTGTGCCCTATTGCTCTGTGCGATGTGTGTACATTGCTTGTAGTTGTTGACATGTACTGTGTGATGGGTGTGTGACACACTCATTGAATGTGCTCCTGTTCTGTCTCCCACCCCTAGGTCCCTACAGGCCCTCCGGATTCCATTGCCATGCCACGCATCAGGTGCCTTTCCGCCCAAGGTGGCCGTTGTATTCCGTACAAATAAAACACAGGGCACAAACAGCAGTTAGTGAAAAAGGTGCATTTATTCCAAACTGTGACATGTGATTGTGTGTAAGGTGATGACAAAAGTGGTGCGTGCAGTGACAATGAGCTGTCGGTCATGGCTGCGTGAAGCTCAGGGTGTACCCACTGGTTCTATGTCCATAGTCCAACACACACATGCCATCCAGCTGGCTGTGTGGAGTGGGATCGTAGAGCAAGTCAATGCAGTGGCTGGTCAAGGAAGGCTGGCGGAAGGCTGGCTGGCTGCCTCACTTGCGACTGGAGCGTGCGAAGTCCTCCCGGGAGATCTGTTTCCTCTTCGGACGGCCCCTTCCACGTTTGGGAGGGGGTGTGTGGTGGCGACCTGCTGGTGGTGGGTGAGGTGTGCTCACTGGCTGTGGACGCAGGGGAAGTGGACACTGCTGCCCGACCCTGCGCCCTAGCAGGTGGTGGCGGAGGTGGTGTTGCTGGCCTTGCCTGTGACCCCACCGCCACCACCAGCTGGCCCATGAGGTCCACGAGTTGGTCCATACGGGACACGAATTGGCCCATATGGGCGTCCATGGACCTCAGCACCCCCAGCACCTCCCGCGTGTCTGTAGCAGACCTGACCCATTGTTCTTGGGCCTCCTCATAGGCCCCAAGGACTCTGGCCATTTGAGGCAGGGCATGGCTCCCAGGGGAGGCTGGCGTTTCCCTGACCCTGCTCCTCCTACCAGTCCTGCTGCCACCGGCCTGCCCACTAGCCACATTGCACACCACGGTCCTCGCTGTGGCTCCCAGGGTGGATCCAGTCGGCCGGGCCACCACCTGCGCTGGGGCTGGTGCCAGCGAAGACGTGGTGGTGGTGGTGGTGGTGGCGGTGGTGGTCGGTGCGGCGATGGTGGCGGTTGCGGCAGTGGTAGTGGCCGCAATGACCGTGGGTGTGGCCGCAACGACAGTGGCAGCAGGGGGCTGGGACTGTTCAGCATCCCTGGATGATGGGTTGGGGTAGGAGGGGTCCTGGGGAGCGGCTGGGCCCTGCCACACCAGATGGGCCTGCTTGGTGGTCCGTGTCCGAAGAGGAGGACAGATCCTCCAGATCCGTGTGTCCTCGTTGGGGGCTTGTGGGCTGGCTGTGCTGGCTGCTGTCTCCATCCCCAGCATCCGGCAGTTCGTCACCTGTGGAGAGAATGAGATTTGTTATTGTGTTGCACCTGGCGAAGTATGTATTTGTCGTCTGACATTGGCAGTTCGTGCAATCTCGTACATGGGTTTCCCGGAGGCGAGTGTGTGGCTGTGGCATCTGTAGTTGTGTGTGCTAGGCAATGGGACTGTGTGCTGTGCACATGTGGCATGGGACGGATTGGCCATGCCGATGGGTGTGTTGCTGTGCCCCTACTCATTGTGACTCTGGTGTATGCGGGCTCCTGGCCCATCCTGGGTCTGGTTTGTACTTTGCTTTTGGGGTTCATATGGAACGCTTAGGCACCCATATGGCAACATGGGGGCCATGCCCCAGATTCGCATTTGGGAGGGAATATGCTTTTGGGGTTCAAATGGGACGCTTAGGAACGCATATGGCAACATGGGGGCCATGCCCCAGATTCACATTTGGGAGGGAATATGCTTTTGGGGTTCAAATGGAACGCTTAGGAACGCATATGGCAACATGGGGGCCATGCCCCAGATTCGCATTTGGGAGGGGATATGCTTTTGGGGTACATGCTGTAAGCCATGGGTGCCGAACGTGACATGTGTTGTGGCAGCATGACAGTGCATGGTTTGAGGTGTGTGCATGCTTGACATGGCCTGCATATTTGCTGTCTGTTGTGATTACTGGACATGGCATTGGACGCATCGTTATGAGTGAGTGTTGGTTGTGTGCCAGCCAACGTATTGCAGTTGTCCCATCTCCTTGGTGTGCGTGCTGCCCTGTGCCATGTGCATCACTGCAGTGCTCGGGGGGGCCCATGTTGTGTGTTGTTGCTCACAGTGTGTCGTGCGCTTCATTGACTTCTGGCACATGGTTGGTCATGGGCATGTGTCTTAGCGTGACTGCTGTATATGTGGCAGCTGTGCGGATGACATGCCTTTCATGAGACTGGGGCTGACGGATGGGATGGATGGTATGTTGTATGTGCATGGTGTGTCTGTGTGTTTGATGGGTTCAGTGGTGTTCGTGTGCATTTATGTTGTTCCGCTCTGTTGCGTCTAGTGTTGTTTGTCTTACATAGGCGTAGTTGTGGGGTGTGTGGTTGACAGGCAGTAGGGGCTACATGGACTGGACTTCAATGGTGTTTCGGTTGTGTGTGATGGGTTGCACAGTGGCTGCCGTGTGGTACTATGTTCAGTGTGGCTTGTGCATGCAGACGTGCCTCCTTGGGTTTTGCTGTGTTTGTGATGGGTCATGTGGGGTGTGAGTCTGTGGTTCATGTCCGTGTGCACATTGTTCACTTGTTCGTGACGGTGGGCGGTGCTGCGTGTTCGTCTGCTACGTGACATGTCCCATGTGTTGGTCGTGTTACGGCCCTCATGCCTCCAGTAATCCAGCCCTGTCCAGTTTCCCACCTGCAGGTTGTTCGGGCGTGCACTGTACTGGATGCCACATGGTTCTAAGCGGGGGGTGCTCCATGTTGCAGGTCTGTGGGGTGGGGGGGTGTTGTGGGTCGTAGTGGTGGCTGGACACCCACTGACACCGATTGCTGTGGATCGTGATGTCTACCTTTCGGCTGTCGTTGTGCACTGAGGTGGCTGACACGTGGCTGTGGGGTGTGGGGGATGCTCCTCCTTGCTGTACTGTGGGACTAGGGGCCTGGTGTGTTTTGTACTTGGGCTGTCCACCCTCCCACCCACTGCACTTTGTGTTCCTGCCACTTAACTGTTACTTGTCGGTTAGTGCAGCTATGGCGGACACATGGGTGTGGTGGGTGCTCGTTGTGGCGCTTCTGGCATATTTGGGGACCTGTTGGTGGTTATGTGGCTGGCTGAGTGTACACATGTCCCCACGCATCTTACAGTTGTTCTGTTTGGGCTGTGTGTGGTGGTGTCTGTTGCATGTGTGTGTGATGTGTTGTGTATTGTGTGCTGGACATGGGGGTGTTTGTCCCTGGGAGCTGTGGCATGGTGGTAGTGCATGTGAGTACATAGCGGTGTGCTGGTATACATTAGTTTGTACTTACCAGCCTCCACTCCCCCTGCTAATCCGGCGAGGATCTCGGGATGTATGATGACTCGCACCTTCTCCTCCCACGCTTTGAAGGTCTTGAAGAGCGCGGGATTCCCTCCGCCAGTGACGGCAGCCAGCTCTCTGTTTTTGCCCTCCTTCTTCTTGACCAGGCTCTTGACGTCATTCCACCGTTTGTTAATTTCGACTCTGTTCCTGGGCAGGGTCCCGACTGCATTGACCTGGTCTACGATCCGGTTCCACAGTCTGTTTCTGGTGGCTAGTGGTGTGTGTTGGACCATGTTCCCATAGATTTGTGGGTGCACCTTGATGATCTCGTCGACCATGACCGTCAACTCAATGGGCGTGAACTTGGGCATTCTTTGTGGTGCCATGGTGTTTGTGGTGCTGGTGCGGTGTGTGTTGTGTAATGTGCAGGGGGTTTGTGGTGCCGGTGTTTGGTGGTGGTGGTGGTGGTGGTGGTGATGTGTGCGTTTCTGTGGTGTGCTGCTGTCCTTGCTGTGTCACTGTGTCCTCTCCTCTCCTCTCTGGTTTGCGATGTTGCAAGGGGTTGTGGTCTGTGGGAGTTCTGCTTTTGTACTTACCTATGTGGGTGTGTCCTCATGGTCTGTTGTTTTCAGGTGTGTTGTGTCTGGTGTTCTGGCCTTTGTAGTTTTTGTTTGTCCAGGGGGTGTTTTCGGGATGTGTACTGTGCTTGTGTATTTGTGCGTGCCTTGCTGTGTGGACTTATTGGCCATGTTGTGTGCTATTGGTTTTGTGAGCGGATGGTTTCTGTGCAGGGACGTGGGCGCCATGGTTTCTGCCGTGTCGATTGGCATCGGCGTTGTTTGCGCTGGCGGGCGGTATATTTGTGGTTTTCCCGCGCTCATGGCGGTGCGATCGTAATTTCACGTGCGGTGTGTCGGCCGTGAGGGCGGGCGGTTTTGTGTTGTCGTGCGTGTTTCCGTCCGTGGCGGGCGGTTTGACTCCGACTCGGACGATGGCGGGCGGTATTTTGTGTGATTTTTCCGCCGATGGCGGTTTTCGGTTTGTGTTATCGTAATGGCGTGGTCGGTGTTCAGACGGTGTATGCGGGCGGAATTTTGCCGCTTCCATGCCTGGCGGATTTATTTACGCCGGGTATCGTAATGGGCCCCTAAGTCTAGATGTCTGAAAATCATGACATGGAATGTCAATGGTTTGAGGGTGGTACCAAGAAGGCGAAGGATTTTAGAGTATTTGAAGTTATGCGATTCGGATATTATTTTTATCCAAGAGTCCCATCTCTTAAAAGAAGAATGGTCAGAAATTTTAAAAAGCCAGTCGTGGATTGACCATTGTACATGTATCACCCAAACGGTTACAGTAAAAGGAGGCGCAATTCTAGTCAAAAAAGCCTCCCAATGTATACTAGGCGAAACCTGGGTTGACCCATTAGGTAGATGGGTAATAGCAAAGGCTAAGTTCCAGGGCACCTGGCTGGCACTTGTAGGTTACTATGGTCCAAATTTGGACGACCCGATCCCCTTAAAAACATTATTTTTACGTTTAATTGAGATAAATGAGCCCATTATTATGGGGGGTGATTTTAATGTACCCTTTAATCTTGGATGCAATGTCCAAAAGGGCGGCTGTAACTGTATCAAAAATGAGAGCCACCCTAAAACAAATAACCCAAGACTTAGGTCTTGTGGATATTTGATCCTTAAAAAACGTAAAGGTAGGGTCAGAAACGGGAAAATATACCTTTCACAACAAAAAGCACGGTCACCGATCAAGGATAGATTTTTTTTTGGTCTCAGCCACAATCACCGACTATATTAAAAATTTGGTACATATTCCAGAGCACTTATCTGACCACTAATCAGTTTCACTACAATTTTTGCTAAAAGAAAAAACAGCCGAAAGGCGTTGGACGTTGAATCGATCACTACTCTCAGATACTGCAATAATCGACAAATTGAAACACTCTACGAATGAATTTTTTCTTTTTAATTTGAACACAGCCCCCTTAAATAAAGTATGGGACACATATAAAGCGTATATCAGAGGCATATTAGTTGGTATCAATGCATCATACAATAAAAAGGTTAAGAAGGAGATTCAAGCATTAGAAGACATAATTAAAGTACTGGGGAATATAGGGCGTAGTCCAAACCTAACTAACGGCTTGGGTTCTGAAACTGAATTAATAAAAGCGAAAAACAATTTAGCTGACTATTTGGAGGCCAAGGTAAAGCAAAAATGGGAGGCAAGTAAACTTGCTAATTATGAATATGGGGAAGGATTTGGCAAACTTTTGGCATGGAAGGCGAGAGCAGACCAAGCTAGAAACATGATTAAAGAAGTAAAATGTCAAATTACTGGGAACAGAATTACCGAAGATTGGGCGATTGAACAGGCTTTTGTAAAAAAAATTCAAGATCTTTATGCAGAAGATATAAACCCAGACAGGGACCAAATAGCAGCTTTTCTCAAGATATCAATCTCCCGGTCCTTAGTGACAAACTCAGAGAAGATCTATCTGCCCCCTTTACAATAGAAGAAATTTACAGTGTAATTAAAAGCTTAAAGAAAGGCAAGGCTGCGGGACCTGATGCTCTTCCAAATGAAATCTACTCCCATCTGAAAGAGGAATTGGCTCCCATTTTGCTTGACCTCTTCAATTCAGTTTATATTTCAAATCAAGAACTCCCCCCATCTTGGGATTTAGCCACAATAATTATATTGTTAAAACCTAATAAAGACCCAAGGTTATGTGAATCATACAGGCCGATCTCCCTTCTTAACAGCGACTACAAATTGTATACACAAATAATTACTAAAAGGCTGGATCGGATGGTCGGCCTCCTGATTCATAATGACCAGAAGGGTTTCATAAAGGGTAGGCATTTGCATGACTTAACCCACGAGTTAATAGGCACAATTGACTTGGCAACGGAAAGGGCCATGCCCTTAACTGTGATGACATGTGATGCAGCTAAAGCGTTTGACAGGGTCAATTGGCCCTTCCTCCAAGAGGTAATTCAGTGTTTTAACTTAGGTCATAACTTTGCTTCAGCAATTAAGTCTCTCTATAAAAATCCTCTAGCTCGAGTCTTAGTAAATGGTACCCTTTCCACGCAGATTACAATAAGCAGGGGCACCAGGCAGGGGTGCCCACTTTCACCTCTATTGTTTAATCTGTATATAGAGCCACTTGCTATTAAATTAAGGGCATGTAAGAACATCATACCATTCTCTTGCAATGGGTGGGTCAAGAAAATTGGTCTCTACGCAGATGACTTGATGATATTTACTGGTCATTTACAAGACTCAATAGTAGCTATTTGGGAAACATTAAAAGGTTTTGGGGAAATATCTGGATATGCTGTTAATCCAACCAAAACAGAGATCATGCAATAGAACACAAGTTATAGGTGCGACCAAGTCCGACATACCATAAAGTATTTGGGGATCGAGGTGGTTCAGAAGCTTGACTTATTAACAAAAATAAATTTTGATAAAGTTACATCCAAAGTCAGGAAACAATTACAACAGTGGGACTCCTTACCTCTATCCTTCCTAGGCAAGTCTAATCTCCTGAAGATGGCAATTTTACCTAAATACACCTTTTTATTTAACTCAATTCCATTGGAGTTTAAGAAGGACTGGATAATTAAAGTACAAGGCTTTTTTTCTAGTTTTATTTGGGGCAAGAAAAGACCACTGAATAGCCTGGCGGAAGCTCAGGGAAAAAAAGGAAAATGGTGGAGTTGCTAGCCCAGATCTTCTTCAATACCAGAGAGCATTTCATTTAAAAATCTTCAGGCAATTATTAGGAGACACTGCTGCCCTTTCACCTCTCTTTCAAGCACTTACTTTCGGCCCTTCGGCCCTATCCAGTTTTTTTCTTTTTAAATTTGGAGATCCGAAATTCTTTAAAAAGGTGAGACTCAAAACTCTCCAAGCAGCCTGTAAGGTATGGCTTCAAACGAAGGCGATACTGCAAATTCCGTATTCCAGCAAGCATGCCCCAATCTGGAATTCACCCAGAACAGCAGTTTGTTTACAAGACTCTCTTGCGGCTCCAATAAAAGCAAAGGGAATTGAGAGATGGGGACAATTGTTAGAGGGAGTGGAGCTAATATCATGGCAGAAGTTACAGGATATCACAGAAGGTTCTATCTCCAAATTTAAGTATTATCAGCTATTAAGCTGGGCCAAAACGTTGAGAAATTGTGGAAAGGGTAACAACTTTTTTGAGTCCAAAATAGCTTTGTCTCCACCTGGTCGAAAAGAAATTGCTATTTGGTACTGGATGCTAGTACAGTCTCATGAAGATCCACAGCCTTGGTTCAAAACAATTTGGAGGAAGGAACTGCCGAACTACGATCTTGACATTTTATGGCAAGTATCTTTATCTTTTTTATGGCACAGTGTTAAGTCTGCACCTCTAAGAAAAAATCACTTATTTACTATCCATAAGGCATATTGGACTCCGCGAAGGTTATCCAAAATGGGTACACAAGTTGTGAAGAAGTGTCCAAAGTGCGGGGAAATAAATGCAGACGAAGCACACATGTTCTGGCGGTGTCCTTCTATCCAAACCTTCTGGGGAAAAATAGGTGATACGATTTCCAGTATTGTGGGGCAGGAAATCAAGGTGAGTCTACCATTGGTTATTTTCGGAGTATTTCCAGACGAAGATGCTATAATTAATATATCTAAACAACACAAAACCCTTATTTTTTTGCTAATTTTATTGGCGCGTAGAAAACTATGCATTAAATGGATCTTACCTGTTTCACCCTTAGAGTTTGAATGGCTTAATTCCATACATAGAATCGCAAAATTAGACAGGGCAACAAACAAAATTTTGGAATATTTGGGATAACTGGTGTAAGAATATGTATCAGTAATAGAATTTGCTATAAATATTCTCCTTGTATCCTTTCTTTTTGTAGTTCTTTCTTTTCTACGTTTTTTCATTCTCTACTTTTTTGTATATGCTTTATTCAGTCCTATGATTAACTAGCAGGTTGACAGGGATTGTCCAAGATGGATTGGTAGCCCTGGAGCGGCAAATCCGCTATTCGTGTGGTAATGGAGAAAAAAGGAAAGGGTAAGCGGCTAGGCCAATAGAGGGTGCGAGATGTTATACATCTCCTCCGCAAAGGAGAGATCGGACTCCTCACATATTGTGTGCCCGAAAAAAAGCCGTTAAGCCAATTCTTTTTATCTCCAACCTTTAACTGCTTAGGACAAATGAGGACAAAAAAAAAAAGTATTTTCTGGGTATGTCTAATAGGGCTTCCCGAAAAACGTGAAGACAGCGGGGCAAAACAATAATTTTTTTACGAGCGCCACCTTACCCATCAGGGACAGTCGGTGAATGTTCCAAAATTTCACCTACAACCCTCCAGAACTCTACCGATGTTCAGAGTCTCAAATGTACTCCCCACCCTCTATTTTTATCCTGAGGTGTCTCACACTGGTAGTCTCCCAAGGGAGCCCCAGTGTCGGGAGATCATGTTGTAGAACCCCCCTAGAGTGACCAACAGTAACTGTTTGGACTTGGTCCCATTTACATGAAGCTCAAATACCTCTCCGAATTCCGCCAGGCTTGCTAACATAATAGGGCACGAATACTCCGGCTGTCGCAAATATACCAGTGCGTTGTCTGCGTACAGAGAGACCACGTGTGTGGTCTCCCCAAACAGTACTCCACACCCACGCAATACAGAGCGCAATTTACACACTAGGTGCTCCATTACCAATGCAAATAGCAAAGGGGATAACGGGCAACCCTGCCTAGTCTCCCAGTGCAGCCATGAGTGGAGGTTGAGTGCTGTATCTGCCCACCACCCTACAAGTCTTGTCCAATGTCTGCAGGTAAGGGGGACTATAGACAGAAGGAAAGTTACCTTTGCCTGGAGAAGTGCTCCCCTCTTTACTTAACACTGAAACCCTACTTCTTGAGACCCCCATTGGATCAGGACCTTTACCCACTCTTTGTCAGCACCACTCACTCCTTCCCACTTCCAATGAGGAGCTCTTTGTTAGTTAGTTAGTTTTAAACACGTTTTGATCTAACTAAAGCATATACCCTTTCACTTGTTTTGTTGGATCAAATTGCAGAGATCAGCCTTCAGACACGTGTGCATTTCCCCATTAATGTACACGTGTCTGAAGCTTTATCTCTACACAGTTCTGTTTTTGTCTCACATGCAAGACCAGGATCAGGGGTCCTGGGGGGCGTAGCATCTGTGGGCAGCCATGTTACTCAAGTCTGGGGAGATTTAGATAAAATGCCAGAACAGCAAAGCTGCGCTTTTGCACATGATGGCAGACAGAGCGCCTATAAACGAGCTTCTATGTCTTGCCCACGCCTTAAGTAGGATTAATATGTATGCTGCCTTACCACAGCTCCTACTCCCGAGCTGGCCCTTCTTAAACACGGGTCGTGACCCCAGCGTCGCTTGCAGAAGCCTCTGATGGGGTCCCTCATGAGGGCAGATGAATCAGCGTTAATGATGAAAATGGAGGTCGGGGGGGGGGGGGGTAAGCGCTCTTTCGAGCCTGGATTACTAGAGAGAAAGGCATCTACGTCAATGAAAAGCCCTCTGCGGAAGATGAAGGTACCAGCTGAATTTACATATTAAAACACATCAAGCAACCCACAGAGCAGCTGCCAGGGCTCGATGACACCCCTTTGAAGATCCCCACCTCCCCCCCCTCCTCTCAGGCAGTCTGTATGAAGCCTTCCCAGACGAGTGTGTTGCTTCTCTAGAATAACTCGGGACTGGGAGGAGTACTAAGTGACCCAGATCACACAGCTTGTCACTCCTGGGTACGCCAGGATCCTGGCGGCAGATAGGATATCTCATTTTCTGGTAATACACTCCGCCATTATATGGTCATAGGTCCGTAATACCCCAGTGAGTAATTCCCGTAAAATATGTCAGTGACCATAAGCCGTTAAGATACATCACAGGGTTAGGCCATAGGGCAGTCAAATGCGTCAGTGAGTAGCACCCAGATGATACATCAAGACTTGCGTGGTAAAGGAATGCATGGTAATGACGCATTAGTTGTAATGACCATGTTGTAAAGGCACTGCGTGGTTCTGGCTCTGTGGTGAAGGCTGTTTCCCACAGAGGGGCCCCCCCCCACACCACGGGGGCTGAAGGGGCTAATGTTATGCCTCTAATGTAATATGGCTCCTCTAATGTGAGATGAATCAGTGAATAACACCGATAAGCTACATTTGTGAGTTAGATCAAGGTCCTCTATGATACGTCAGTGAGTTAAGCCATCGCCAGTAAGATACATCAGTTAGTTAGAACATAGATGCATCAGTGAGAAACACCTATAAGATACATCAGTTAGATCAGGGTCCTCTAAGATACATCAGTGAGTTACGCCATAGCCAGTAAGATACATCAGTTAGATCAGGGTCCTCTAAGATACATCAGTGAGTTAAGCCATAGCCAGTAAGATACATCAGTGAGTTAAGCCATAGCCAGTAAGATACATCAGTGAGTTAGAACATAGATGCATCAGTGAGAAACACCTATAAGATACATCAGTTAGATCAGGGTCCTCTAAGATACATCAGTGAGTTACGCCATAGCCAGTAAGATACATCAGTGAGTTAGAACATAGGTCTAGAAGATGCATCGGTGATTAGCACCCACAAGATACATCAATGAGTTAGATGAGTGTCCCCTGAGATACATAAGTGCATTAGGCAATAGTCCACTAGCATACCTACCTGTCTAATCCCCATAGGGCCAGAGTGAGTAAGACAAAAGGCCACTAAGAACCATCAGTGAGTTGTCATCCATAAGACATCTCAGGTTGAGTTAGTCTATAAGTCAGTAGGAGACCACAGTGACTTAGGCCATTGGCCAATAATATGCCTCACTGAGTTCATTGAGTGGGTGGCCGCTGTAGCTGGCATGCACTTGCACTACACAAATGAGCTCTAATGAACTTCCAGTGACCTTAAAAAGTGGGTGAAGTTTTATGCACCGATGTTATGAAGATGACATTGATAGCAGCATGCGCTTGGTTAGTTAACAGGTTGGACTTTGTTGACCTTTTGAATAAGTAAAGGGGGAGACTGATAAAGCACAGTTCTGCAAATGAAATCTCCTAAAACCGCTTCTAGTTTGTAGGAGTTCATGCCCTTTGAATAGTTGAATTTTGATTTTTTTCCCCTGAAGGTTGGCTGCTGGTCTTCTTGTGCATTCACATCTACAACAGTGCATCCCAAACCCACCATCACCACCGGTCATTGGTTTCTGATGCGCATCTGTGCTCAGCGCAGAACCCCCTTCTCAAGGCACTTCTGCAACTATGGTTTCCTTTTTATGTCTCATACTCCGGTTCAGATGCCAGGTACCACCGCTTGACAGATCTGTGCATCTTCACCCACAAAAATGAGGCCAAAGCCAACCAAGGCAGATTCTTGTCCAATAGGAATTCTTCAATTCTTTCCTCAAGTTTGATCTCTCTATCACATATTTGCAGACACTGGAGATGTAGACTGCAGCACTTTAGGTTGATTGAACCTATTGCATGATCTGGCCTTGCAGCAATTTACGTTGATTGAACGTATATTGTAAATTAATAGCTTGTGTCCTGGGGTGGATAGAGGTAAATGGATAGAGGTGATTGGCTGGTTGTTTGCACAGAGGGACAAGTGACATTAGCAATAGCAAACACTGTATTCATTTATTTTGGTGTTTTGTGAACAGTCAGTATGTTGCCTTTCTTCTTCTGACCGTTTTGAGACATGGTGAGTGTGAGACCTGACATCGTTTGCTTGGTTTTCCCCCTAACTTTTTGCCTTTAGAACTTCTGTTTTGCTGACTTCAGTTTTGCTGCCTTTCGGATTCTGCACACTTTACCACTGCTACCCAGTGATAAAGTGTTTGTGCTCTCTCATTAAAACATGTTAGACTGGCTTATCCCCAATTGGCACATTTAACTTACTTGTAAGTCCCTAGTAAGTTGGCACTACCTGTGCCCAGTGCCTGTAAATTAAATTCTACTGGTGGGCCTGCAGCACTGATTATGCCACCCACCTAAGTAGCAATTTAACTGTGTCTCAGGCCTGCCATTGCAGCCTGTTTGTGTGTAGTTTTAAACTGCCATTTTGAACTGGCAAAAGAAACCTTTTGCCAGGCTCAAACCTTCCCGTTGATACATATAGGTCACCCTTTGGGTAGGCCTTTGACAGCCCAGGGGGCAGGGTGCCATGTATTTAAAAAGTAGGACATGTACTTTTATGTTTTGCATGTCCTAGTAGAAAAAAACTCTTACAATCGTTTGTCACTATTGCAAGACCTACCTCTCTCATAGGATGACATTGGAGTTACCTTATCTTTAATAAGCTGGAATTTCCAAATGGGAACATGTAACAGTAGGGAAAGTGTTGGATAGCGGAGGGGTAAAAATCACTATTCCCACTCCAGTGAGTGCAACAGTAGGGAAAGTGTTGGATAGCGGAGTGGTAAAAATTACTATTCCCACTCCAGTGAGAGCAACAGTAAGGAAAGTGTTGGATAGCGTAGGGGTAAAAATTACTATTCCCACTCCAGTGAGAGCAACAGTAAGGAAAGTGTTGGATAGCGGAGTGGTAAAAATTACTATTCCCACTCCAGTGAGTTCAACAGTAAGGAAAGTGTTGGATAGCGGAGTGGTAAAAATTACTATTCCCACTCCAGTGAGTTCAACAGTAAGGAAAGTGTTGGATAGCGGAGGGGTAAAAATTACTATTCCCACTCCAGTGAGTTCAACAGTAGGGAAAGTGCTGGATAGCAGAGGGGTAAAAATTACTATTCCCACTCCAGTGAGTGCAGCAGTAGGGAAAGTGTTGGATAGCGGAGGGGTAAAAATTACTATTCCCACTCCAGTGAGTGCAACAGTAGGGAAAGTGTTGGATAGCGGAGGGGTAAAAATTACTATTCCCATTCCAGTGATTGCAACAGTAGGGAAAGTGCTGGATAGCGAAGGGGTAAAAATTACTATTCCCACTCCAGTGAGTGCATCAGTAGGGAAAGTATTGGATTGTGGAGGAGTAACAATTAATATTCTCACTCCAGTCAGTTCATTAAAAACAAACAAAATATTAACAACAAAAATATTTAAAAAACAAAATAATTTAAAGAATATATAAATAAGTTAAAAATTAAAATACAAATATATTTAATATTAAACATTTAAAAAAACATATAATAATGTTAAATACATATGACAAATACCTACACATTTTATATTAAATACAATAAAAAATAATTTCCAAACAAATAAACATTTTCAATTAGAAATTATTTAGAAACAAAAACATTAATTATTACATATTTTTTTTTATTTCCTACCCTATAACACCACACAATTCACAACCCACATCTAATTGTTTTTTTAAATGTACTTCCTTAATTAACATAATTAATTACAAATTAAAGAAATATTATTAATTAAAAAAATTAAAACTAATAAAAATTATTTAACATCCCACACTTTACCCCTATAACCCCACAACCAACAGGTGAAATCAAACTGTAAAAAAATTAATTACACAATTAAAACTTATTTTAAATTAAAAAACGAATAGTATTTAACTACTAATTATAAAGTAAGAAAAATTAATTCACTCCCCAGACTGTACCCCTATAACAGCAAAACCCACACACACAAAAAATATAAACAAATACCCTAATTAAATATAAATTAATTAATTGATATTAATGATCAATTAATTTTTAATTAATTAAACATAAATTATTTCCCACCCTTTACCCCTATAAACCCCACAACCCACACCTAAAATTAATTACACAAATTCCATATTGAATTTTCAATTAATTAATTAATATTAATTAAAAACGAATTTATTATTAAACATAAATTACTTCCCACTTTTTACCCCTATAAACCTCACAACCCACACCTAAAATTAATTACACAATTTCCTTAATTAATTTTAATCAATTAATTAATATAAATTAAAAACTAATTATTTAATTAATCAAAAATAAATTACGTCCCACCCTTTACCCCTATAAACCCCACAACCCGCCCCTAAAAAAATTACACAATTAGCATAATTATCAATTAATCAATTAATATTAATCAACAACCAATTAATAATTACAAATAAATTACTTCCCACAGTTAACACTATAAAATCTAAATTAAATAAATAAAAATAATCATTACTTTATTTTAATTAAATTACTTCCCACCCTATTCCCTATAAACCCACAACCTGCTACGGAACTATAAAATGCAAAATTTAATTAAAATAAAATTCATAACTACAAAAAATGTAACACATATATTAAAAAACATAAACAATACTTATACAAAAAAACATATATCACCTACATTTAAAATATAGACTAAAATACACAACACTAATTTAAAAATCGATATTTTAAACAACTATATTTTTGGAAACAATATTAATGACTTCTATATTTTTAAAAACGATAGGGCTTATTTACAAGCCCCTTGCGCCACCCGTACGTCACTTTTCCCATGTTAAAAATGACGCAAGGGGCTTGTATTTTTTACCTTAATTCCGATATTCTTGACCACGATATTCTTGCTGTCGATATTTCTGAATCACGATATTTCCATCTCAATATTTGTGTACGTCGACATTTCCAACTCGGTATTCTGTCTCAACACCCTCTGGATTTACTAAACTATGCAGAACCACGCAAGGTGGCTTTGCGTGTCTTAGTAAATCTCACTTAAACCCTTGTTTTGCCTTGGGTGACTCAACGGTGATGCAAGGGCTTAGTAAATCTGGCCCCAAGTGTCTCGGCAGCTCTATCCAAATTTGGAGGAAAAGCACGGTGGGATTTGTGGGCTGGACATTGACTCGATCATTTATATGGTTAGCCTTTCATGAGAGGCAGCCACAAATATTGCACTGTACATTTTGAAACATAATTCTCATTTTATCGTTTTTTTTTCCTTGTCCCAAAAATCCACATATTGCTGCATTTTAAAGCATATTTTTTTCAATCTGCCCCAAGTTCAAAATCCCATATTTTCATTAAGTTCTGTTACAAGATCGAATTTGGCGTTTCTATTAGATTAAGGTAATATTGCACAAATGCAAGCATTATATTTTTTTATAAATAAGTGACGTTGAGTGCAGATATGTGCTAAAAACTATTTATCTAAAATGTAAACAAAAGCACAGCAAAAGGTCAGGGCAACAGAACCCCGCACCAGTCGTTTTAGGGTTTCGTGGCTATGAAAATGAAATTAGAGCTTGGTGCACTGAGCCCGGGACGTGACCTTCATGCACCACCGAAGGGATGGTATGCAACCTTCCCCACACAAATTTAAACAGAAATGGCCCTGCACTCAATTAAACAGATAAGTGAATATTAAAAGGATGTTAGTGTCCATAGTCCATCGCATGGAAATGAAGTTGTGTCTTACCAAATGAAACACGTTAGTAGGCGTCTTTGCTGAAGAGAGAAAGTTCCTTTTATTCTTTTATTCCATAGAAATTCTTTAAAATCACAGCACACATTTGACAGCCGACGCGTTTCGTCTCTCTTGGGACTTCTTCAGGGCTTAGCATGTAAGAAACATATTCCATATGCTCTTTGAAGTTTATCCTTAAAAGAACGAGAAAAATAGTATGACGAGTGGATGGGATATGTATTTCCCAAAGGTTTGGTTGTAGCGTCCGGTTCAAAACGAAAATGTACATCAAATAACAACAAACATCTAATTTACTAACACCAACAAGGGAAGCAGCAGTAGTAACACAGCAGGGTGCAGCTTTTATACATGACCTGTTTCATACCAGTTTTATGCCCTAGAGTCCTTCTTGAAAGACGTCTGTAAGGTCCAGGAGACCTCCCATCGACAATGCACCTGCCTTGCAATAGCACTCATTGGGCCTTCCACATTGTATGGTATCTTATTGTATTGTGGAATTTCAGTAGCGCTTCTTACCTCTTATCGCGTTCCAAAATTACTTTCAAACTGGGCAGTAGGTAGTGACCCAGTCAAGCAGTACTTGGAAGAGCAATATGTGTTGGTTACACTTTCAACAAAAAGTTGGGTTTTGGTGACATTTGTGATGTCTCGGGAGTGCGCTCCAGTCTTGGCAGTGGCATGTGTCAGTGTCTTATGCTTGAAGGATAATGCCAAAGAAGAGCTTCACATGCAGCATTGCAAACTAATATGACTTGATGCCATCAGATTTCAGGAGCACCTAGTATTTATTGATATTCTGAATTTGACTCCACTAAAGCTGATCATTAATAACTATGGTACTGTGGACCAAAGCTTGTTGGACAGATAAAGAGTTTTTGTGTGAATCTGTCCAAGTGCTATAACAGCCTAACCACAGCATCAGAGCTTAATTTGTGAAAACATAAGTGCCAGAGCCATCATCATGAGACCACTGAAGCTTTCCCCACCCATTGCATCTGCCAGCGCTACCAATGACAGTACCAACACAACTACTAACCATCACACTCCTACAAGTTTGACAACTCAGACTATTCCAGGCCCCCACAGCTATAAGAATGTCTTGGGTGGTAGGTATTAGCCATTTTTAATGTACATTGAATTAGTAAACAACTGTTGTTGTGCTCATCTGAAAATTAGACAAACAGCGCCTCCATGTGGCAAACAGTCATAAGTGTCGATGTTGACAATAAAATGCCAGTGCCGAGCACCAGAAACCACTGGCTCAAATTAAGAACTGCAGGAGGTACTTTAAATCCCCTAGCAAATCATGTTATATGCCCCCCAGGTGCCCTAGATGTCATTGGAGGCAGTCTCATGCTATCTGTATACACTATATAAAGCCCATGCTGCTCATATATTATAGTGACTGTAGAAGCCATGCCAGTTGTGTATTTCAGTTGATGCTTGGAGAAGTGTTAAATTGTAGGGGTTTGTTGGCATGAACCACAATGTAGTACTAATTTGGTAGAGGGGACTTGTTAATTAGGAATGTGGATAATTTTTCATTGAAAGATCAGACTGGGTGGATATGTAATTGCACATTCACAGCTCTACCAGTCTCTAAGAGGCACTTGCTTGTTTGGAAATCAACTTTTAATCAATAATAAATATTATAATAATTCTTAAGCCCAGTGTAGAGGCATCTTTCACTTCTAGTAAGAGGTTAGACCTCTTCACCCATTGGTCAGTTCTCCTGTCATTCCGGTGTATCTGTGCTGGGAGCTTACTAGAGATTGCATTCAGGAAAAGATGATGATGTGCTCTTCAGACAGTCAGCCAGCATCGTGATGGACACCATGCTCATAGTGAAGCATCCACACCACCTAGGCTGCACTGGCATTTCTGTGCTCATTGTGGTCACCTTGTAGAATGTTCCACAAGTCGCACTGTCCATCAGGCGTAAAGGGCGGTAACGAATCTGCAGAGTTCAGCCTTTGGCAAAAGATGTCAAATTATGTTTTTTGTTCGTGTAAAAATGGGCTTCAGTAAATGGATGAAAAAAAAAACAATAGGTCTGTCTTTTCCAAGATGATGATCTGTCCAGAGAAATCTTTCTGAGATTCCCAATCCAAGAGGATGTAGAATCTTCCCTGTCATGTCAGTACTAGTTTGAATCATATATATGTGGCATTTACAACTAGTTCCCAATTCAGGAAGGTCCTCAAGACCTGGCTCTTCGAATGATCCTCCAGCAAGTACGCCCAGCAGACCCCTACCCCTACCCCAGCACCTTGAGACCCTCACGGGTGAGTGGCGGCGCTATACAAGCCCATGATTGATTGATTGATTGGATGAGTCATAATGTGTAGCCTTTTTTTTCATCACATTCTTTGCAACCTTGCTATTTTTTTGTCCCTGATTTATGCTTCTTGCTATTTGAACTTCTACTGGACCTACTTCTTCTTGTCTTTGTTTGACTCTTCCTCTTCCCTGATATTCATGGGGAGTTTGGTGCCTTTCTAGTCACTTATATATTCATCTTCAAACCAGAGCCACAAGATTGCCAAGGAAGTTTTTTCCCTTTGTGTTTTTCCCCTAACAAGGGCCCTCTTAAGGAGATACTTCCAACCTTTCACATTTGCTCTTGTGTGCAGGGTGGCACGATGGCTACTAGGAGGCCCCACCCTTCTTCAGGCAGTCAACAAGGAAACTCAACCAGACCTTCTCAGCATCCATCCCTTCACATATTCATATTGGGCTTCTGCTCACCACTACAACATCCACATGGGGCATTATATCAGCCTACTTCAGCCACTGTCTCTCTTGCATGGAGCCATTGCATTTTTTCTGATCACATGTGCACATCCACCTAAAAAGATGTGTAGGCCAAAACTTTATTTTATCAATGGTTTTGTTTTTCTATTCTTTATCTTTTTAAAACAAATTTTTAGTCATCCTTTTGTATCTAAACTATGGGGCCGATTCCGATCTCGGTCGGAGGCGCACCCAATACCATTCGGTCGGGAAAAAAGCCATGCGAATGCCTGTTTCCCGACCGATCCGTACATCATTCCGAACGAGTAAGTACGATGCGCACAACAGCATAGAATCCGGCCGAGTCGTACTCACCCAATCCAGGTCCTGTTCTCCGACCGAGGCGAATCCGGAAACGCAGAATCGAGTCGCACGGAAGGGAAAATGCAGCCCCGTCCGGCCGGACAAGTACGATGCGCTTTCCGTACGCGCCGAACCCGTCGCTACGTCCGGCACGTCAAAGCTTCCGGGAGAGGCGCACATAAGCTCCGATTCGCACCACAACACGATCCACGGCTACGAGGCGACGACGCCAGCGACGAGGACGACGCGAAGCAACGAGAAAGACGAACGAGACGAACCAACCATGAATCCCTTCGTTCCGATCCTACCAATATTCTACATTTACTACCGGAACAGGCACGGACGCGTACGGCGCAGAAGGTAAGTCAGACACCAACCACAAAAACATACAACACGTACACGACACATCACACACACACAGAGGGATGCAGAATTTACTTACACCAGCAACAGCAGCACCATAGGGGCGGGATGCCCATCACCAATGCCACATATGCACACAGGGGCCTGGATGCGCACCACCACTACCACCCCTACCCAGGGGGCTGGATGCCAACCACTACTACCACCCTTAGCCATGGGGGTGCCAGATGCCCACCACTACTACCACCCTTACCCAGGGGGGGCTGGATGCCTACCACTACTACCACCCTTACCCAGGGGGGTCTGGATGCCCACCACTACTACCACCCTCAGCCATGGAGGTGCCAGATGCCTACCACTACTACCACCCTTAGCCAGGGGGGCTGGATGCCTACCACAACTACCACCCTTACCCAGGGGGCTGGATGCCTACCACTACTACCACCCTTAGCCATGGGGGTGCCAGATGCCTACCACTACTACCACCCTTAGCCAGGGGGTGCCAGATGCCTACCACTACT
This sequence comes from Calotriton arnoldi, assembly GCA_963921515.1. Lineage (NCBI taxonomy): Eukaryota > Metazoa > Chordata > Amphibia > Caudata > Salamandridae > Calotriton > Calotriton arnoldi. The sequence continues at coordinate 1,640,661 of CAWUFW010003991.1, read as the reverse complement.
ACCACCCTTAGCCATGGGGGTGCCAGATGCCTACCACTACTACCACCCTTACCCAGGGGGGCTGGATGCCTACCACTACTACCACCCTCAGCCAGGGGGCTGGATGCCTACCACTACTACCACCCTAAGCCAGGGGGCTGGATGCCTACCACTACTACCACCCTCAGCCAGGGGGCTGGATGCCTACCACTACTACCACCCTTAGCCATGGGGGTGCCAGATGCCCACCACCACTACCACCCTTACCCAGGGGGGCTGGATGCCTACCACTACTACCACCCTTAGCCAGGGGGTGCCAGATGCCTACCACTACTACCACCCTTAGCCAGGGGGTGCCAGATGCCTACCACTACTACCACCCTTAGCCATGGGGGTGCCAGATGCCTACCACTACTACCACCCTTACCCAGGGGGGCTGGATGCCTACCACTACTACCACCCTCAGCCAGGGGGCTGGATGCCTACCACTACTACCACCCTAAGCCAGGGGGCTGGATGCCTACCACTACTACCACCCTCAGCCAGGGGGCTGGATGCCTACCACTACTACCACCCTTAGCCATGGGGGTGCCAGATGCCCACCACCACTACCACCCTTACCCAGGGGGGCTGGATGCCTACCACTACTACCACCCTAAGCCAGGGGGCTGGATGCCTACCACTACTACCACCCTCAGCCAGGGGGCTGGATGCCTACCACTACTACCACCCTAAGCCAGGGGGCTGGATGCCTACCACTACTACCACCCTCAGCCAGGGGGCTGGATGCCTACCACTACTACCACCCTTAGCCATGGTGGTGCCAGATGCCCACCACCACTACCACCCTTACCCAGGGGGGGCTGGATGCCTACCACTACTACCACCCTAAGCCAGGGGGGCTGGATGCCTACCACTACTACCACCCTTAGCCAGGGGGGTGCCAGATGCCCACCACCACTACCACCCTTACCCAGGGAGGGCTGGATGCCTACCACTACTACCACCCTTAGCCAGGGGGGTGCCAGATGCCTACCACTACTACCACCCTTAGCCATGGGGGTGCCAGATGCCTACCACTACTACCACCCTTACCCAGGGGGGGCTGGATGCCCACCACTACTACCACCCTCAGCCATGGGGGTGCCAGATGCCTACCACTACTACCACCCTTAGCCAGGGGGCTGGATGCCTACCACTACTACCACCCTTACCCAGGGGGCTGGATGCCTACCACTACTACCACCCTAAGCCAGGGGGCTGGATGCCTACCACTACTACCACCCTTAGCCAGGGGGTGCCAGATGCCCACCACCACTACCACCCTTACCCAGGGGGGCTGGATGCCTACCACTACTACCACCCTTAGCCAGGGGGTGCCAGATGCCTACCACTACTACCACCCTTAGCCAGGGGGCTGGATGCCTACCACTACTACCACCCTTACCCAGGGGGGCTGGATGCCTACCACTACTACCACCTCTACCCATGGGGGCTGGATGCCTGTCACTACTACCACCTCTACCCATGGGGGCTGGATGCCTACCACCAACACCACCCCCACTCATAGGATGGACAATGCATGACACAACCAGCACACCACAACCTAGGGAATGCAAGAAAAAGACATCCCCCAACACCATGACAAGCGTGTGTAGACTGTGTCAAATGCCTACAACACTGAACATGACTTTGAACATACAATGTGACCCCCTATCACATGTGCCACACATATATGTGTGTGGCCCCCACAATGCAAGCAGGCCATGACCATTGTGGCAATGGGGTCCAAACCCCCATCATCACAGTGACCAAAAGGTAAGTGTGGGGTCCATAGCTGAAGCACATTTTGAACATTGTAGCAATGGGGTCCAAACCCCCATCATCACAGTGACCAAAAGGTAAGTGTGGGGTCCATAGCTGAAGCACATTTTGAACATTGTGGCAATGGGGTCCAAACCCCCATCATCACAGTGACCAAAAGGTAAGTGTGGGGTCCATAGCTGAAGCACATTTTGAACATTGTGGCAATGGGGTCCAAACCCCCATCATCACAGTGACCAAAATGTAAGTGTTGACAAAGAAAAAGCTGCAACTGCCAAACTGCATGGATGATTCCTGGTCACAGAACATAAAACACATCAGTGGCAAAGTAGTGCATGTGTCCCATTGCAACATAGATTGGGGGAGGCAAATACTGCAGTGCAAATAAGACATACCTTTGGCCATGTGCAGACAAACAACACCCATGGGGGCTGACACAGTCAACATTCATCAATGACACAATGACAGAAGTGACCATCAGAATGCAGACCCACATATTTGCACCAATGTGCACACAAATGCAGATACCCTGTGGAGACTGTAGATGTGAGGTGAACAGATACCATACCATGGCAGCAATAGGACACACAAACCATGATCATTGTGCTGACCGATGACCTAGGAGTCCCAGGGACAGCAGGGGAAACCCACCAAACAACATACAGCCAATGGCACACCTAAAATATGACAATGCAGTGGTGCAGATGCACAAACACAAACAGGCAGACCCACACTGCACATCAAACACAACAGGTGAGGGGGGGTGCCAATGTCCCCAGGCAACCACACAACACATGAGGAGGCCTGAATACCAATTACACAGATGTGCATACAGTGCCACACAAAGGTAACTCATGGATCCAAATCCCCTATGTGGGCAATCAGGCATTGTCAGATGAGAGGGAGCACAAATCACACATGTCACACAAGCACGTAGGAACAGCAACTGACACAGCAAGACACAGACACACCACAGCACTACCCCAGGGCCCCCACAATGTGGTGACCCTGGGCTGCATTACAATCCCACTGTGATGACAAAGCTAAATGTCGTTCACACTGTGAACCACAGACATGTGTCCTGAGCAACAAACTACCATCACACCTACACAAGCACAAATCAATCAGCACGGCCAGTAAGCCAAGGCCAACATGGGGGCAGGGGTCTAGCCGGGCAACAACTCTCATCTGCACACACTCAACACCACACACCTCGACCTCCAACAATGTGCAGCAGTGAAGCACACATGCACTGGTGACATTGCACATGCACCCATGACAATCCCAGGGTGGTGGGTGGGAACCAAGGTGCAGAAACACATCACACATGGCCACTCAACAAGACTCCTGAATGTCTGACACACTGCACACTACGCTGTACATGGACATGACGGCAATAGCACACCAACCAATGGGATCCCAGCCACAGTCACACACCAATGAAGAAGCCAAGGTCACCCACAAAGAACACACATAGACAACAACCAACATTGCAGCCCGGACCCTGAGGAGTGCCAGCAGTCACACACACAACGTGTCACAATCACTGAAAGATAACACAAACTGGAAATCACATGACAGGTGTAAACAACAAGTGCCAAGGGGAAACCTGACTGTGACCCATCTGCGTCTGCACACAAACTCAGCCCTGACAGCAAACACACCTATGGGTGACACCCTGATGACCAGTAATGTGCCATGCACCCACATCACAGAGAACCCAGGGAGAAGACTTTGGGGGAACATAGGTCAACTCAGCAAGCATCACAAAAAGGTACAACACTAGGGATCACAGCATGCACAGCAAAACGGAAGTGAACACACAGACATGCTCATACAACACACACCTTGGGCGCAGGCAATGTCACAGGAGTACACACTGCCATGAGGGGACTCCACTCCTGTGTGAGGAAAGCTGTGCCATATGTTGCCTCAGTAGGGCCCCATCATGTCAGCTGAGCACTTGGTCACACAATCAACAATTAGCACCAAATGAAGGCTCCCGTCACATCAGCCTGGTCATGGGAGTGCCAACGAAATCATCAGCACAGATCCAACACACTTGTATAGCAATGTTGCACTGACAACACAGATGAGTCCTTCCCCATTGATGCCCAAACCTGCATGTCCAGTGGAGATGGCCACACGGTCAGGGAAGTAGACGAATTGAACAATGGCAGGCACAACAGATGTGCAGGGGTGGAAGCCACAGATGTGAAATTGCTAATGTAAGTAGGAAATCCCATTGCCAAATACTGAACACATGACACCCTCAGATGCTGCTAAGGATGACATGGATACACCACAGGATAGGACACATTCCCCCTGGACCACATGTGTTCCTGCACAGTAACACTTCATTATCATGAGACCAAATATCACCATCACTGCAGCAAGGGCATGGTTAGCATCATCAACAACATGTACATCAGAAGCATAAGCACTAGAGAACAGAAAGTTGCTTTATTCAGCATATGTGTGTCCAAAAACTCAGAGAACAGTAATGCTCCAACAAAGGCCAATGGCCAGTCCATCAAGTAAGTCAATACAGGGTGACAGTGGCAGATGTCACCCTACGCATGCCTGCACTGCACAAAACCAGGGACAATCCACTAGGAGGAGCAACCGGGGGGCAGGCCAGGCACCGCAGGGACAGGATCAGGGCTCACCAGGAGGAGGCAGGGAAGGGGTGGTGGGTGCTGGAGAGCCACTGACAACTGCAGTGGAGGTGTCTGACATGGTGTGTGCCGACACAACTGGGGGCATGACTCAGATGTTGTGGGTGCCGGCACGACTGCAGTGGACCCTGCAGATGGAGTGGACAGGTCCGCCACTGCAGTGCCCAAGTCAGACAGGGTGGTAGTGGACTCCACTGCAGTGCCTACCTCCAGGGGAGGAGAATGGGGAACAGGCAAGGTGGGCTGGACAGAGGGGGAGGACACCCTCACCACATCAGTGGCACAGACAAGCGCAGCGGGGGTGTGGTGCCGGGAGAGCAAGTGGCAGGGGGAGAAGGCCGGATCCTCTTGGGGATGGTATATCTGTGGATGGGGGAACCTGGGGCAGGGTGTGGTGGGGGCACCTGTGGAGTGGGGGCCTGAGGGATGGAGGAAGGAGACCTGGTGCCTGAGCTGCAGGGCGGCGGCGGGGTCTTGCTCTTACAACTCCGGGGGGACTTGCGGGTGGGGGCCTCAGTCTGTCTGCGCCTGGGGGAGGGTGTCCGGGGGCGAGGGGCACTCTGCTCCGTGTGGGTGGGCTTCCTCTTCCCCTGAATGCTGTATCAGCTGGATCGGAGGGGAAGAGGCCGAGGTCACTGAGGAAGAGCCGCTGTGTCTTTGGGGTTGCAGGTGAGGCAAGGGAGGGTGCTTTTGAGGGAGAAGCAACTGAGTACTGCGCAGTGCTTGTGGATGCGTGTGTGTGTTCCAGGGCCCCATCCCCTGTGAGTCTGGTTTCAGTCCCCTGACTGTGCGTGCGTGGGCGTTTTGTTTGTGGGGTGTGTGTCTGTGTGCTGGACGTGTGTGTGCTGGTGTGTGCCTGTGCCGGTGTGTGTGTGCTTGGGACGGGTAAGGTGCTGGGGAGTGTGGATGGAGCAGAGGCAGGAGGGGTGAGGGACTGTCTGAGGAGGGACACTGCTGCCGTCAGGGAGGAGTCCATGGACCTATTGCCCCTCTGTAGGTCAGACATGCCCGATGAGATGCCCTCCATGAACGACACCAGCTGAGTCAACAGAGCGGTGTGCGCATGGAGGACACTCAGCATGGCTGTCTGCCCTACATGGAGCTGGCGAAGGAGGTACACAGACTCCTCACTCAGGGCAGCAGGGGACACAGGGGCAGGGGGTGCGGTGCCTGGCCCAAAGGAGACACGCTCCCGAACATGGGAGCCTCCACGGACCTGGGGAATGGGAGCCGATGGGAGGGCAGTGGTGGTGCTGGTGGTGGCGGGGACAGCAACACTAGCTGGGGTGTGGTGGCTGCTGACACCCGCCTCCATAAGGGAGTCATCCTCCGAGTTGCTCTGGTCCTCAGCTGAGGTGGATGGTGCTGAGGACTCCTCGGTGTGGCTCCCCTCGCCCTCCGTGCCACTGGGTCCCTCCGACCACTCCTCGGCTGCTGACCCAGTCTGGCTCTCCGGCTCCTCCTGGTCCGTGGAGCTGTCCCCTTCCGTGGCCGTGGATGTATCTGCAAACAATGGGGAAACAGACAGACATCAGTCACCTGCACCAAACGCACACACCACTGTGAGCACAGCACATTACAGAGCAAGCCCTGGCATCATTAGTTGTACACTGCTAAAAGTGCCCTAACTGAACAGGAGAAGCCAATTGTCAGTCTGATGCCAACCATGGCACTCACATCCCACATGGTCTTGCACCCATCTGTCTGGTGTCTGTTGGATAGCAACACCCCAGTGTGGACACATGCACCACCTACACAGTAGTTGGACAGTGCAGAGGACACGGTGTAGCATGTGGACATGCACACATCACAACTCTTGCCACTGAGTCAGTACAGGTTTCCGGATGAAAGGGATGCCCAGAGTCAAATAGGAAATGCATGTGATGCATACCAGCGACAGACACCATGATGCACCCATGTCCTGATAGCCATCGCCACAATGGTGTGCATGTAGCACATGTCACTCCCCTGCAGGATCACCAATAAGTAGACACATGCCATGGCGGAGGCATGACTGCTAAGTCATACATCACTGTCTCAGTGATGTATGACTTGGCAGCCAGACAACAACACTCTGCACTGTGTCACAATAGTAGGTCATGGGGAATGCAAGTCCTGGAGCTGCACAAGTGCACATGTACATCCCCCACACAACACATCATCTTAACCCTCATCTGTCCAGGTCATACCGATTGGACATATGGGAGACCTGTGACACTACCCTCTGAAACTGAGCCCCTCACAATCTGCTGTGAATGGGAAACAGCTGCCTGAACTTCACATTCGCATACCCCAGTCTGCACGGGCAGCTGATCAAACACCTATGTGACACACAAGTATCGTCTCCTATGGTCACATCTCCAGTGGCATGCTGAGCCCCTACCGAGAAACACCCCAGCAGTCCTGGCAACAAATCCACAGCACACTGACACAGAGGCAGACACCTGAGGGGTCAAATCACTGCGCACAACGTGTCAGCTGATACACGGGAGTGGGAGTACAGGTGTATTGGATGGGCTGGAGTAGGCATGACTGTCCTGCCCCACATGAATGAGGGATGAGCCCTGGACAGTGGATAGCTGGCTATGTATGTGTGACACACGTAATCTGCACACTCCTGGGGCCCAAACATTGTTCCCACCCGCTGCATGGGTGTGTGCCAGATACCCCAGGCACATGTGGTGGCTCAGCTCAGCAAGTGGACCGCATATCAAAGCAACACGCAGATTACATGTCCGAACACAGGCATTGTGTGAACAATGGACCCACCCATGATGCCCACAACAGAGTTAGGGAAACAGATGCTGTCCCCCACCTTGAGTGAAGCAAACTGCAAGGACACAGTCCCAAGTGACACAATTCCCTGAATGTAAGGGCCACACCTGGGTATCAGATGAGGAGTGGGCAGTGCACAATAGAGGGACATGGCTCCTGGACAACATGACTGCTGTACTGTGGCAGTTTAACCAGGCCAGAGGAGGGCACATAGCATGTAATACAGAGTTCACAGTGCAGTCGTTGACTCACCCCCTCCTTGCTGCTGTCTGGCCTTCAGCTGCCCATCCAGGTCTGGAAACACCACCGCCAGGATCTGGAGCATGTGGGGGTCAGGGTCCGTGTTCCGCCCCTCCTGCGAGGAGGCGACAGCTTCAGCTGGACCCGTGCAATACTCCGGGTCCAGCCCCGAAGGTCCTGCCACCTCTTCTGGCAGTTGCGGATCCGGCACTTGTAGACCCCCACGGACCGGACAGCCCGGACGATGTCCTTCCAGATCTCCTGCTTCCGATGGGCATTAACGTGTCAGGATGACAAAGTGAAAAGGCCATTACTACACATGCAACATATCCGTGCATGACACAGTTGTATATACATGTCTCAATCACAGGGGCACATGATGTACACAGGCAGTGCAACGCTGCCCATGGACAGTTTGCCAGAAGTCACTACATGGTATCATTGCATGGGAAGTAAAACCTTGTTCAAATGCACTGTCACTGCACCATACCTGTCCAGTGCATGTCAGTACACACTATGGGGGTGACAACTACTCAGTGAGCCTGCTAGCCAGTGGCGTGCAGACTTTCAGCCTTGCTAGTCAGACAAAATGCACATTCAGAAAGGCAGTGCACAGAACACTCACCTGCTCCCCTGGTGTCCCATACAGCTTGCTGTACTGTAGAAGTAGGCTGTCCAGCAGGGCCTGGTTCTCCTCAAGGCTGAAGGCTGGGGCTCTCTCCACAGTACGTGCCATTGCAGGGTCCAGAGGGGGCAGAGACAGCAGCAGTGCAGTGGCAGATGTCGTCCTGGAGCATGTAGTGCAGGCAAGTGAGCTCTCAGGGGAACAGCCAGCAATATATATGTGCTGCAGAGGCAGATACTGTCCCACGTGTCCAAAGTGATAGGTCCAAGTCGTTTGCATCTTCTGAATCTGGCCAATCCATGGAATAGCAGCACCAATACACGCCCACAGCATCCTTCAAATCTTCAACTTCATGACATACATGATTTTGCAACATTGTTGTGGGTGACCAACTGAATTTCCAGCAACCGACTCGTTCGAATTTCGAAAACGCGTCCGTTGCCAGGCTAGGCCCTTGACAATGGGTGCGCACCGATCGGTCCATTGCGGTACAACGCGTACAGGGGTACAACGCGTACCCGCACACATTGAATGCAATGGGCCGGCCGGATGCACCGATCGGTCCATTGCGGTACAACGCGTACAGGGGTACAACGCGTACCCGCACACATTGAATGCAATGGGCCGGCCGGGCACACCGATTGGTCCATTGCGGTACAATGCGTACAGGGGTACAACGCGTACCCGCACACATTGAATGCAATGGGCCGGCCGGGCACACCGATCGGTCCATTGCGGTACAACGCGTACAGGGGTACAACGCGTACCCGCACACATTGAATGCAATGGGCCGGCCGGCAACACCGATCGGTCCATTGCGGTACAACGCGTACAGGGGTACAACGCGTACCCGCACACATTGAATGCAATGGGCCAGCCGGGTGCACCGATCGGTCCATTGCTGTTCAACGCATCCCTGTACAAGTGACTGGCATATGTCACCATGCCTGTCTCAGATGAACATATGCCAGCCACAGATAGCTCCCAGGGAGTGAGGGGCACACCTACAACACCACAGCCTGTCCAAACTGTATCATAAGGCATGTAAGGCTGCATTTCCTATTGTGTGTATGTTGGTGTACATGTTGTCCTGTGGGTGTCACCTGGGGGCAGCCACCCCCAGGCTGTGCACGTGTTCATGGGGACAGGATCCTGGGTGTTACGTGTACATGACCACTGTGATGTGCAACTGTTCATATCTGTGCATGTGCCATGGTCACATTTCACGGTGGTGTATGTGTATGTCATGTCACATACCCCGTGAGTCCCATGTGGGACGGTATGTTTGAGCCAGGGTGTCCCAGTGGCACAATAGTGATGGTCCTCCACAGTCTGTGTGCATGTAGTGTTTACAATGTCTCTGATTTCATGTGCACAATGGGAGACAGTCTCCACATCCACGTTGTGTGTGCATGGACTTTGATGTTGTGCGTGTGTGTGTCACAGACGTCCATGTCTGTCCTGCAGAGGCAAGTGGAACCACTACCTGTGGGGGTCATGGTTGTTTTGCTGTGGTGTATACATGATACTGCATGTAATGCCAGTGTCCATGTGGCAATACAGGGTCCCTGGGAATGTACCTGTCGTTGAGCTGTGATGCCTGGGGCACATCTGTCCTCACATGTCACTGTGGGGGGTGATTGTGACATGGCAGCAGGAGATGGGAACTGTGACACGGCCTCATGATATCCAATGGGCCAACCTGGGACTTATTGATGTCACTTGTTGAACCGTGATGACAGATGTTGGCCATGTATGTACCATACATGTCCTTACGGAACTGCACACTTCATGTAGTTGTGCCTCATAATGATGTATGATGTGATATTGAGTGTGTTCAATGCCGCATATGTGGGGTGACTGACAATCTTGCTTTCTTCTCCTCTGCACTGCAGGGCTCCTGCTGTCCATAGACCATTCCCAGACCTGGCAACGATGGTGGAACGGGACAGCATCCGACGGTACCGCTTCACCAGGCAGCTGATTGAGGATTTGGCAGTGCAGTTGGCCCCACATTTGCAGCCTGGCCGGCCGTATCCTACAGCGCTGACCCCCAAGGTGAAGGTGATGGCAGCCCTACACTTCTTTGCCACCGGTACCTTCCAACATACTGTGGCGACTGCTGGTGGGTTGTCACAGACCATGTTCAGCCGTGTGCTCCGCGATGTTTTGGAGGCAATGTTGCTATACCTGAACCGGTACATCTATTTCCCTAGACTGCAACGACTCACTGACGTGAAGAGTGACTTCTATGCCCTGGGGAGGATGCTGCATGTCATTGGCTCCATTGATGGGACACATGTGGCTTTGGTACCACCACAGGCCCAGGAGCAGGCCTACCGTAATCGCAAGCACTACCACTCGGTCAATGCACTGGTGGTGTGTCTTGCTGATATGACCATCTCACACGTGTGTGCCCGTTTCCCTGGTTCAGCACACGATGCCTTTGTGATGAGGAGTAGTCGCATCCCCAGGATGATGGCACAGATGCAGAACCAGCGTGCCTGGCTTGTCGGTGTGTACTGACTTTGTGCCATTGTGTGTGATCTGATCTGTAGTATTCCGCCCACTTTTCCAAGTCAGCTAATGTGCACTTGTCTGTCCGTAGGTGACTCGGGATACCCCAACATGCCGTGGTTGCTGACACCCCTCAGGAACCCTGTGACACCAGCCCAGATGCGCTACAATGAGGCACATGGTCGGACCAGGAGAGTGATTGAGCGGACATTTGGTCTCCTGAAGAGCCGCTTCCGCTGCCTCGACAAGACAGGAGGGTCCCTCCCATATGCCCCAGCGAAGGTGTGCAAGATTATCATCGTCTGCTGCATGCTCCACAACCTGGCAGTGCGGAAGGAGTTGCCTCTCATCCAGGATGACAATGACCAACATCCGCCACCTGTGGAGGATCCTGGCCTGGACCACGATGCCAGTGATGATGATGATGATGGTGATGTCCGCACACAGCTCATCACCAACTTCTTTAGCTGAATGTGATTATCCTGAGGTGTCATGTCAATGATGTGAGTTGGCATGATATGTGTAGGTGGTGCTCTGGTGCTGTTGGAGTGTGTCCATGGGCTACTTGACTGGATGTGTGTAGCGATGTGTGCTTACAGGTGGTCTGTACTCCCCAACAGTGTTGACATGCTAACTTGGTTCTGGGTGGGTATCTTGTAACATGTATTGTGCATGAGTTTTGGTGTTCTGTCCTGTTCTCCATTGCTTTTGACTGTGTGTCATTTCTGTCCTTCACAGGGTACTTTCAGATTCGTTTGGTCAACTGTGTCCACCGACGACGTGATTGTACTTCCAGGGTGGTAGCTGTTGTGTCCCTACAGGTGATGTGCGCCACACCCATGGACTTCCTTCCTTCTACAGTTGTTGACTGTGTGCCCGCTGCCAGGTGGGATTACCTTGCATCTGTAGTGGTTACGACATGTTGCAACTGTGTAATAAACCTGTGCTTCACTTTGTGATGTGCGTTGTCTGTGGTCACACATTTGACTGCCATTTGCTTACTTCACCTGTGGGCTACTTGACTACAACTGGGAATAGGTGTGGTGTCTGTGCATTGCACCGTCTTTCCTGGCAACATCAGTGTAGGCAATGAGTCAGATGGCCTAGGTGTGTATGTGTTGTGTAGCCCTGGTGGTGTGTCTCCCTCATATGTGTCACGTTGCCATTACTCACATGCCTGTGTTGTACTTGCTGTTGCAGTTCGCATACACAGTGTAATTTTGCAGTTCATCATCCCCATGACAGCACCCACGTTGGAATCACAACAGAGGCAAGTATGGTGTATTAGTGTGTTTATTGTGATACATTTGTGTGAATAGTGCATAGGATGGTTAGTGCTGTACATTTATATTGCAATCAGAAGTTCCTAGATGAATTGAAAGTCCTGGTAGACAAAATCCCCAGTATCGGGGCCACAGTTGTCTGAGACATTGGTCCAACTTGTACTCCCCATGTCATGTGTGGGAGTTGTGTTGCCGTCAACAGGGTGAACAGTTTGTGCACAAAGGTGAACATCCAGAACAGGTTCAGGCTTCCTGGGGGTTGTACTTGGCCATCGGCCTCTCACTTGCCCCTCCTCGGACGACCCCTCTTCTTTGGGGGGCCCCTCAAGTACAGGCTGCTGCGGTGCAGGGGACTCTCCGCCAGAGTCATCCTCCCTCCCTGTGGCAGTTGCAGTTGTTTCAGCACCAGATGTTGTTGGCACACAGGGAGGTGTAGACTGGTTGCTGTTCATCTGGCGGAGGCATTGTAATATGTCCCTATGCACCGCCGTCATCTCTTGCAGTGTGTCCCACTTGGACTCTACGCGGGACATGTGTGAGTCCAAGTGGGCATGATGGGCAGCCTGCTGCTGTTTCATGTCTCTGAGGAGCCCCACTACCTGGCTGAGATCTCCGGTGCTGGACTGGTACGCATCGGCTATGCGTGCCAGTTGTGGGTCATCATGCACACCAGACACCTCTGCAAGCAGCGACCTCTGTCTCCCACCCCTCCCACCACCCCTGTCGACATGTGCAGTGCGTGCAGTGGCACGCACAGATGACCCTGGTCCCCCTTGGGGGTTGGTGGTGGTGGTGGTGTCCATGGCCCCACGTTGGTCCAGGGTCCCTGTGCTGGTGGTGCTCCTTGTTCTGTCCATGTCGGCAGGGATGGTATTTGTGGTGACAGTCGTTGGAGGGGTGGGTGCAGGGGGTGCAGCTGGTGGTCCTGCTGGTGCTGCAGCTGGTGGTGCTGCATGTTGACTTGCACCGGAGGTGCCAGGTTGGTCTTCTTCATCCGAGGAGGGCAGAGGCTGTTCGACACCAGTGAGCTCCGTATCCTCTTGAGCCTGGGACTGGGACTCCTCAGCGTCTGCTGCTGTGTCCCCATCATCACCTGTTTTTGGGAGACACACACAATGTATGTTATGTTTCTGCAGGCATCAATGGTTGACACACCTGACAGTTGTGACTGTGCCTCTGGGTGCGGGCCTGTACATTGCATTGTCCTAAGTTGTCACAGTCAGGGGTTGATATTGGTGTAGCACATTGTCCTGCATTATTTGGGCATTTCTATGTATTTGTTGGGGTGTGAACATGGTCTGCATTGGTTGTATTTGGTTGACAGCCGGCCCTCCTTCCCACCCAGCCAGTCAGTTATCCCACCATGGACTGTGCTTGCATTGCAGGGAGTGAAAGTTGTCTTTCAGGATGTCAGTCAGTGGTGTCCTGCTGTTGGTTGTTGCACAGTTGCCAGCAGGGCCTTGTGCTCCCCACAGCAGTAGCCAGTGTCAGCCATCTTGTGAGTCCTTTTCCACTCCCTGTGATGTGAGCATGGTTGTGGGTGGTGTTGATGGGCCAGTTGTGAGGCTGAGCAATATCTGTGCCTACTACTCCCATCATGCTATTGCCTCCACCCCCCTTCCCAGCATGCCCGTACTTCCTTCCTTTGGACTCTGCTTCCCTGTGGGGTAGTGTGCCTGTGCTGACAGGAAGGCTGACAGTGTTGTCCTTGCGTTTGTTTGGCTACAAGTCCCAGGTGTGTCCCTGTGCTTCACACAGCATTACCCAGGGTGGTGGTTCTTTGTGGGATCTTCATTTGGTATGTGAGGCATTGCATTCTCCCAGGTGGGTTATGTGGAGTTTGTGTTGAGGGTGTGTGTGAGGTGAGCTGCTTATAACTATGGTCAGTGCTGTGAGTCCTCCTTCCCAGCTAGCCAGATATCCCACCATGCAACGTGCTTGCATTGCAGAGAGTGCAAGTTGGCTTTCAGGATGTCAGGCAGTGGTGTTGTGCTGTTTGTTGTTGCACAGTTCCCAGCAGGGCCTTGTGCTCCCCACAGCAGTGGCCAGTGTCAGCCATCTTGTGAGTCCTTTTCCACTCCCTGTGATGTGCGCATGGTTCATGGTGGTGTTGATGGGACAGTTGTGGGGGTGAGCAATATCTGTGACTACGACTCCCATGATGCTATTGGCTACACTGACTTGCCCAGCATACACAGAATTCCTTTCTTTCAGTGGTCTTCACTGTGTGTTGGTGTTGTAGTGGTGGCTACATGTCTGGATGTGTTTGTTAGTTATATTTGTGCCACTGCCTAGCTGTAGTTGTAGTTGTGTTTGTACATGTGATGACACGGTTAAATGTAACTTTGAGATGGCATGTGTTGTGTTTATCTGACTGACATACACATTTTGGGATGATTCTGTTCTGGTTGCTGTGTAATTGCTAAGAGTGCATGGTTTGACTCTCCCCTTGACAGTGATGTGTGTGTGTATTGTGGCAGAATATTGTGTACATTTGTTGTGTACTCACCAGGCTCTGGGATGTTTTCTAGTCCATAGACGCTCACTGGCGGAAGGATGGCCCGCACCTTCTCCTCCCAGGGCCTGAGGTATACTGGCTTGGCAGGAGGGCCACTGCCGGTGTATTGGCTCAGGAGGTAGTCCTTCTTCAGCAGCTCCCGTACCCTCCTGCGCACGTCATACCACCTGTTCTGGATGTCAGTCTTTGTGCGCAGACATGGTGATTGTGCGTTCACCCTGTTGATGATCCTCTCCCACATCTTTGTTTTCTGGGAGATGGGTGTCTGTTGGACCAGTGCGCCAAACAGCTGTGGCTCTACCCTGTGGATCTCGTCTACCAGGACTTCCAATTCACAATCTAGGAACTTGTGATTCTTCTTTGGGGGCATGGTGATGGGTGGTGATGGTGAGTAATGTGTGTGTTGGTGTGCAGGTGAAGGTGTGTGAGTGTGTGTTTTGCTGGGTGTATGTGAGGTAGCTATTTGTTGGTGTGCTGATGGTGTGTGGCTTGTGTGAGGGATGAGCTGTGGGTGTGTGGTTGCTGTCTGTTGAGTGCTGGCAGGTGAATAGCATTTGCAAAGGATCATGGTTGGGATTTGTGTCCTTTATATGGGTGGAGTTGTGGGTGTGTCTTTGTTCTCTGTCCCCACCCCCCAGTATTTATTGGCTTTGTAATTGCTTGTTTGGCCTTTTTTTGTGTATTTTTCCTTAGTACTTTCTGTGCATGTTGGAAACGTTCTTGTGACCGAGTCGGACCCTGCAGTTGTCTCGTACGGTCTTCTCTGTTTCGTTCACGCTGTGTTTGTGCAGTTTTCTATGCTGCGTACGCGTCGGTCGCGGTGTTTTGTGTTACTTCGGCTCGCAGTTTTGTATGCGTGTCGGTCGTACGGCTTGTCCTCCGTACGACTCGGTCGTGGTTTTCGCGCCTTGCATCGTACTTTGCAGTTTGGAGTTCGCGTGTACGTTTCGGTCGGATTTGTTCCGGGTGCGTGTCGGTCGGTTCGATTCGCGTGTTTTTCCGGCCGGATTGCTGTTTTCCGTGCGGCTCGGTCGTTCGGCTTGGGTTCAGTACGTGTCGGTCGGATTTTGCATGCTTTGCATCGTACTTGGAGTGTCGGGCGCCACAGGTACGGGTCGGTCGGAATTAATTCCGGCTCCGAGTCGGTCGGTGCTTTTTCCGGCCCGAATCGGAATCGACCCCTATGTCTTTAGGTTTCATAAATTGAAAGCTGTATGAAAAAGCCCCTTTTTGAGTGGTTGCTCCTACCTTTTGCTAGCCTTTATTGTTGTTTTTTGGACTGTGCACACTGCCTACTGCTGTCCAATGCCCAGTACATGTGCTCTGACCCCTACACCATGTTGAAATTGGCTAAACTCCCAATTGGTATATTTAAATTACTCTGAAATCCCTAGTATATGGTACAAAGTGTACCCAAGGCCTGAATATAAATGTCAATAATGGACTGCAGCTCCCATTGTGCCGCCCACTACAGTGACAGTGCAAATATGACTGCATGTCTACCATTGTAGCCTGGCTGTGCTGTTTTAAAACTGCAAATTCGACCTGTCAAAATAACCAACTTTTAGAGGCTTAAATCTTCCTTTTAAATATTAACAAGTCACTCCTGAGTAGTCCTTACTGCCTATAAGGCAGGGAGCAAAGTATATGAAAGTGGGATATGTAAATATTTAATGCTACGTGAGCCCTTACAGTGAGAAGGACCCAACAGCTAATTTCAGTATTGCAAGTTGGCTGTTCAATGGGAAAATATTTGCATACAATATTAAACTTAATAATGCTATCATCAGCTAGGAAACAGCTACTAATTTGATTCCAGGAGTTTTTAAAATATTTATTACAAGCCCAATTCACTGGTAAAGTCTGATTTGTAATCATTATTTTGGAAAAGGTACTGTTAGAAAATTAGCTTTTCCCTACGTACAGCCTTTAGAGTCCCATTTGCATGAGCTCCAACTGTCACCTTGATGAGTTGTGAAATCTGCTCCCAGAGCAGAACAAATACCTTGGATGTGAAGAGGTTTTCTGTTCCACTGGTAGGATGACCATCTAGGTTGTGCCCAGGAGCTTGATTAACTTCATAGGCAAATGTTAACTGACACCTGGTCAGGGCCCTTCTTTGCTCTCCCAGTCTGGCAGGCACCAATTCCGGTGAGAGAGGAGCCGCCACCAGAATGAGCTTGAATTGACAACAGATGAGATCTAATTTCCCTGGCCACACCTCTGTGGTGGGCACACAGGCTCTGCACAAGGGGTGAAAGGTTTCGCCATCTTAGATTTGGGCAGAGAGGGCCAGTGTGGAATTGTTTGCAGTAGGCCACACAGGCACTGCTGCAAATGTGGATAAGGATACCCCTGGAAACCTTTTCCTATAGGTTAGGAAGGGACCAAGAGTCACCCCCACTTACAGGCTAGTGCCAGGCATAAATGCGGCCCTCCTGGGTACCCTCTTAAGAACACTACTGGACTTATGGAAGGCAGAAGGACTTCGTCTGCTGTTGAGACCTGTGAGGAGTCCTGGAAGTCTGGACCTGCTACTATTTGTACCCAGGACAAAGAAGTGGACTCCAAGGGTCAGTTGGCTGACCTCCTGTTAAACTACAGAGACACAACAAGCTGCAAGATGCCCTTTTGTTGTTTAAAAGCCCAGCTGACCAGTTATAACTTGGCCTGCCCTGGACCTTGCTGGTGGTTTCTGCTGTAGTGAGCTTGCCCCCAAAGTGCTGACCCTGATATCCTAGGACCCTCTCTTTGTCAAAGCACACTTCTCTTAACAACCTGAAAAACCTGGGAAGCTTTTTGGCTCCAAAGACCATGGGATGACCAGAACAAACCTTCCAAGTCAGTCAGATGAAGATGCGTTGCCACTGGCCTAAAGATTTGGGTTGCTCCTGGTCAGAGCTTTTCCACAGCAGAAAATCTGTTTCAGCGGGACATCGTAGAGAGGGTATGCGACCTTTAGAAATGCGATTCAGATACAGATTGCAGCCTTGCTCCAATACAGGAATCTGAACTCCAAAAAAGTGACTAAGTCCGAATGTAGAAACCTTCACCAGGCAAAGGCACCAAAAGTATCTGCCAGGCAAGGGACCTTCTTTGGGCACAAATTTTTAATTCTTCCCACTCACAGCTTACCCTCCATAAGTCTACGGCCCGATTCACAAAGGTATAACTGAGACCAAAAAGTTAAACTTAAGACCAAAACGTAAGTTTAACTGAGACAAAAGTCTGACTTAATTACTCGTAAATGCCCTTTGTGAATACCGAAAGTCGTAAAGTTAGACTTTCGTCTCAGTTTACCTTTGTGAATAAGGCCCAACGTCTTAACTGGGACCTCATCCAACTGCCTTGTGGAGCCCTTCTCGACCACAGCCTTCTGCCTTGCCTAGCTGAGGATTTTTGACTTCCATTTAAGAGACTAAGGGCCCGATTACATTCTGGGTGGACAGGGTTACTCCGTCTCAAATTTGATGCATATCCTGTCTGCTGTATTACAATTTTATTGTATCCTATGGAACTTGTAATACGGCAGGCAGGATATCCGTCACGTTTGTGTCGGAATATCCCATTTGGAAAGATCATAATCAGGCCCTCATTCAGAAGGTAAAACTTCGGACTTGGTGAAACCTAGTGTATGTACCACACATGTGCTCCATTGCGACCAACCTTAAATCACACCTAAGTACCGATCAAGCACAACCAGATGACCGGGGGAGGAAGAAAGGCTGTGGCAAGTTTTTTGTGGGGGGGTGGAGGCATTGGCATGCCCATTTTGGGCAGCCCCCACCTCTATGTATAAAAAAAACACAATCCCTTGGGCCTAGTGGGCTTTTTGCCCCCTCTGGGGCAGATCAGGGGCTATTGCCCCATCTGCCTCCGGGGGGGAAGAAAGACTGTGGGATTTTGGGGGGCATTGGCATGCCCATTTTGGGCAGCCCCCACCCCTAAATTCAATGAAAAAAATCCCTGGCGTCTAGTGGGCTTTCTACCCCCCCCCCAGGGAGGCAGATTGGGGGCTACTGCCCCCATCTGCCCCCCTGGGGGGCCAGAAAGACTGTAATTTTGTGGGGGGTGGGATCATTGGCATGCCCATCTTGGGCAGCCCGCACCCCTAATTGCAGTGAAACAAAATCGCTGGTATCTAGTGGCCTTTCTGCCCCCCAGGGGGGCAGAAAGACTGGAATTTTGTGGGGGGAGGGGTGGGGGCATTGGCATGTCCATCTTGGGCAGCCCCCACCCCTAAATTCAATGGGAAAAAAAACCCTGCCGTCTCAGATTGGGGGCTACTGTCCTCATCTGCCACCCGGGGGGCAGAAAGACTGAATGTACCCATTTAATTTGGGGGGAGCAAAGGCCCTTGCCCAAGGGGCCACTCCCCCCTCCCTGGTGGCTACTGGGTGGATCCCTGCTTGGGGATCGCCCCAGCAGGGATCCACTAGGGAGGGGTACCATTGGAAAGGAGAGATTCTCCCCTTTCCAACAATACCTCTCCTGACTTTCTACGTGCTCAGGGGGCTGAGATAGCCCCCTGAGTAGAAAGCGAAACTGAAATGAGCCTCTCGGCTCATTTCAGTTTCGGTTTCACTGAAATGACGTCTGCAGGACGTGCGTGAGTGCTGATCGTCATTTCAGGGAAACCAAAGCTACAGCCTCGGGAGCTGGGGAAGCTCTTCCCCAGCTCCTGAGGCAGTTGGGGGTGAAAGGGAATCCCTCTGGTGCCCGCACCAGAGGGATTCCCTGTGCCATGTGATCGGACGGCCAGGCGCCGTCCGACACACATGAGCACTGGTGTGTCGGATGGCCCCTGGCCGTCCGACGCACCGAAGGGGTTAAAGACTCTAACGCAAATTCCTCATCGACCTCCTCCCCATTCTGTGGAAAGGACACATACAGTGCATCAATAAGATCTCAGTCTAGAGATATGCACACTGACATGAACTGGGTTCTATGGGCTCCATGTCCGATGGCGCGGACAGAGATCAGAAAGAAACTGATGCAGCACGCGGAGGTGGTGCAGAAATAGTGGCCTCAATGCCACATTGGAGACGGGATAGATCTGATGCAGAGTCACACGACGCCACCTATCGACACACGAGGAATCACTATCAAAATTCTCCAGACCCAGTCTGGTGCCTTGGTGAATTCACAAGGGGAGGAGTCTACAGTTAGATAGAGTTTCTACCAAAAATGTATTACTGAATGTTAATAAATTATTCAGTAAAGCAATCATGTCCTTTTTATGCCCACCAACCCAGAGTAGGCCTCTAAATCCCCTTACTTCCTTCCAAAGTCAAATATTTCCTTAGTTGAATTTAATTCTAATGGGCTCACTACACAAATGATCGCAGATTGAACAATATACCTAGATATAAATATTTAACACTGCACTTTCGATTGACTGTGCATTGCCAGCAACAATACTGACTAGTTTATCTGTTTTGCGATAAACTTGTTGAAAAGGCTGCATATCAAGGAGATTACTGTGCGCTGAATAAGCGATGTCTTGGCCATGATATATTAGCCCACAGCATCATCACACAGGTCTCAGTAGCTTCCCATCTCTAGGGTAATTTCTGGTCCCCTGGCTGATAGTTCGCTGGAGATTGCGCTGAAGACCTGTCACGTTTATATGAGAGTGAATGAGAGTGGAAGGTGCCCCAGGGGAGCAGTGTTAATGGAGAGGCCTGAACGAGCGGTATACTTTACAGAGTCTGATGAATGGCGCAATTAAAGAACACACTAAAGGCGGGAAAGTGTGACCGAGGGACAGTGCGGCCGGTACCTGCCATCTAATGTGTGAAATAACAATCGGTGTTTGCTGTTATCCCTGAAGACCACAGATTACCTATGACTGGTGATTTTACTGCAAAATGGATTTTGACTACAGTGGCAAGTCTGACTTGAGGGTAGGAATACATCAGAAACACAGAACTAAACATACTTCCAAGCATGAATGTGGGTTGGTGCTCCAGCCTCCATGGTTAAGACCTGCAGCGTCTCCTCTTAAGGAGCAGAAGGGCGTTGACCCACTGCTTTTATCTGCTCCACTGAACAGTGTGACTTCTAGGTGCCGCTTATAAAACTCACTGCAATATGGTGGATACTGAGGCAGGCTGGGCTGCATGCAATTCCTGTATTATGCGGTCACGAAGGGAGGGGCATGGCTGTTGCCAGGGAGAGCTGCAGTGCTCTCTGTACTCAAAGTGCGCATGATAGAATGGTCCGTCTCTGGACGCGGCCAGACTGACATGCGTACTTTAGGATTTTTAGTTAAAATCCACTCTGCCTAGACGCAGGGGCTGGGCCAGCTAACTTAGCCCTTCCTTTCTTCCATGGTGCTCTGTGTTGCCTTGTCCATCCAATCCTGGAGCGACTCTCATGGAATTTAACATAGTACATTTCATAGGAGCTACGTCGGCATTGGCTCCTTGGCACGCAGGAAGCTCCAAGCTCGGGACTAGAGCTGTGTGTGAGGCTGCGCCGGAAGTCTCCAAGAACCAGGCGCGCAACACCCATTGGGCTCACCGGGCTTCAGCCCCCCGTCGTGTGTGTCAGCACGGGCTGGCGACCAGTCGCGGTCCGTGTAGGAGTGCCGGCCGGGCGGTGACGTGGGGCGGGGGAGGGGCATTTGGCGATGCAGTGCGCGCAACGAAATTCGTTTAATTGATTTAAATGTTTACTTACCTGTATAGGTCCGTAATCCGTACTTTGCTACCCCCACCCTGCCCCTCCCCCGCCCCACGTCACCGCCCGGCCGGCACTCCTACACGGACCGCGACTGCTGGCGACCCTCTAATTGCAGCCGCACCGGAGTACTTCGCAGGTCTTTAAAAGACCATTTACTTGTTAATGAGGCTTTTGTTATGTTTTCACCCCTTCTTAGAGCCACTCTGCCTATGGCTGGAAGAATTAGCCACCCCCCCCCACCCCCGAAATCTTTTTCAGCCCCCCCCCCCGAAATTTGACTTTAGTTGCCCGCCTGCCAAGAACATACATAGGTTCTGGCTTTCTGAAACGCAATCTCCGACCTCTGCTGAGCTGTAAAATGTTCACAGTGGGGCCCGTGACACTGGGGCCCGGAGACAAACTTCGTGTTGTGTTTCTCACCTCAAATTGCAGCCCGCTCTGCACTGAATTCTCTGTAAGGGCCCTCGACAATGTGCGTAAAAGGAAAAAGGTAATGTTGCTTTCATTGTGCACAGCTGCCTCTTGTTAGCTAGGAATGTCAAGCAATTAGTACCTCGGCAAGCCAAGAGATATTAATTCCTTTTAAAGTGTCTGATACATTTCTAGAAGTCCAAGGAGCCGTCTGAAGAGGCCGTGACCTATCTGTGGTTTGCAGGGTGCACAAATTAAATCTGTTAAGATTCGGACTCGCGCCGGTATGCTCAGAATGGTGATGAGACCGAAGTTCAATGTGACCTTTATATTTAAAAAAATGTAATATCTATGTTTATCTACCCACGCTTTAAAGTAGACAACCTTTTCTTTCAATAAAGAAGTGTCATTTGCCAATGTTATAGCCATGTATGACACGTCATTGAAATAGAAAACTTCCATCATGACCTGTCAATTAGAAACTTATTCAACAAAATATATTTGCTGTCGCAAATGGAAGATTCAGATTAATTACAATCTCGGCATGTGGGCGCCCATACGGCCCTGATTCAAAGCACCTGTTAATTACTGTTCCGCTGGATGACGTCATTAGCTGGCGACCAATCTGGGCCCGATTCTACATTCCGACTCCGCAATCAGGAATTACAGGCAAACTGCGCATTGACCCCACTGGTTCGAGGGTCTGCATTCAGCTGACGCCCACAATCTGCGGCCGGGCAAATTCTTGCATCATGTGCAATAAGGGCCCAATTTGTAATTCTAGTTCCAGAACCCGAAATAGTATTTCAGTCTGAGGGAAGCTACAGATGAA
This sequence comes from Calotriton arnoldi, assembly GCA_963921515.1. Taxonomy (NCBI): domain Eukaryota; kingdom Metazoa; phylum Chordata; class Amphibia; order Caudata; family Salamandridae; genus Calotriton; species Calotriton arnoldi. Next base: position 1,618,292 of record CAWUFW010003991.1, on the reverse strand, counting down.
AATCTGCATGGAGATCAGTTTGTCCGCAGTCCTAAATTTAGGGTTGAACACCCAGAAAAGTTGTCATTTGGTGAGTATTCCCAAACATTCCAGTTGTTTTTTCCACTGTATTAGCACACACATATCTACTTCCACAACAGTTTTTAGGAGTCTAAGGGATTTCTCAGCAATGAAAATATCTCCCATGTGGCCAAAAAATTAGCAGAAGCAATATATGATGAATATATGAGCTTGCATCGCATGCCAACACAACGCATGCCATTACAACGCGGTTGTAACAACGCAAGTGCTGTTACAACGCGTTACCATTACAATGCACACTTTTACCACGCATTTGCTTTTACCGCGCATGCCATTAGAACGCAAAGACATTAGTGGTGAAGGCATATAGGGGCAGATTTACAAGTCCCTTGCGCCACTTTTGCGTCACTTTTCCCATGTTAAAAATGACGCAAAAGTGGCGCAAGGGCCTTGTAAATAAGCCCCATACTTGGTAAAAGTGGTTAAGGTAAGTAATGTATATATATATTTTAATGCCCCCTAAACCCTAAAATTACCCTTGGCACCCCAAACCCACCCTGAACCCCAAAATTACCCCTACACCCCAAAACCTATACCCACACTGAACCCTAAAATTACCCTTAGCACCCCAAAAACCAAACCCACCCTGAACCCTAAAATTACCCTGGGCACCTCAAAACACAAACCCTCCCTGAACCCCAAAGTTACCCCTACACCTCAAAACCCATACCCACCCTGAACCCTAAAATTACCCTTGGCACCCCCAAACCCACCCTGCACCCTAAAATGACCCTTAGCACCCCAAAGCCCAAACCCACCCCGAACCCTAAAATTACCCTGGGCACCCCAAAACCACCCTGAACCCTAAAATTACTCATAGCACCCCACAACACATACCCACTCTGAACCCTAAAATTACCCTTTGAACCCCAACACCCAAACCAACCTTGAACCCTAAAATTACCCTTGCTGCCCCAAAACCCATACCCACCCTAAAACTTAAAATTTCTCTTGGCACCCCAAAACCCAAATCCACCCTGAACCCTAAAATTACCCTGGGTACCCCAAAACCCAAACCCACCCTGAACCCTAAAGTTAACCTTGACGCACCAAAACCTATACCCGCCCTGAACCCTAAAATTAACCTTTGCACCCAAAAACATATACCCCCAAACCCCAAACCCACCCTAAACCCTATACTTACCTTATTCTTACATGTAAAACACATATGCCTTTACCATTCATGCCTTTACAACGAAATTCATTGTAAAGGCATGCGTGGTAAAGGCATATGCATTGTAATGCCATGCGTTGTAATGGCATTTGCGTTGTGTTGGCATGTGTTGTAATGGCATGCGTTGTATTGAATTCATTGTAATGGCTGTTTTCCATATATGATATATGATCAAAAAACAATGAGTATGGAATGTGCCCAGAGTAATAATGACCAACAATTCAAGCATTTCCGCGGATCACTGGTTTGCAGTCTAAAGAGAAGATAGTCGAATCTCATAACTTGGGCACAATAAATGGTCCTGTGCTGGCCAGGAGGGGTTGACGCTAGTGGCCTCTTTGCTAGTCTATCTAAAAGGTTCCAGTTCACAGAGGTCTGATATGAGCTCGAATCAACCCGAATGTGGACAGGCCTCTAGTCAGTACACATACAAGACATGAGTACCGTGCCATAATTAAACGCTGCAGCGGTGCCGGAACAATTGTCAGAGTGGGGGTGCTGCCATCAACGTTGCATAACTGAAATCATAGGGATTGTGGAATATCAAATGGTAGCACAAGTGTCACAAATGATCTACATCTGTTCATCAGATAACGTGGCATGGGTGTAGTACGTAACTGGTGGTGCATTTTGGGGCACACAGTCACAAACATATTACTAAAGGATGGTGCAGTAGCGCACTGCCATTTACAGATCTCACATTTCCATTAAAATAGCCGCTAAATTTTCACAATCATGCAGTTCTACTGAAATTATTATAAAGCAATGATTTGCCCACTCATTTTTTCAAAAAAAAGAACTCCCTCTAACCTGCCTTTTTATTGTCCGGCTCGCTCGCTTCGCTTGCGACGTAACTCAGCCATGACTTTTACGCCTGACCAACATCAAATGTCACCAGCCACCACTTGTTAAGACATCTATTGCATCTCCACCTGTCCAAAAAAGAAAGTGATGGCTGATAAGGAGCTTCCCCGCAGCATTCTTCGAACCCACAATTCACCGTTTTTGGTCAGAGTTCACAGCACGGCTGCCAAACGGAACATTTGCTTACAATATACTTAGGGGTCGATTCCGATCTCAGGCGGAGGCGCACCTAACACTATTCGTCTGGAAAAAAACCGAGCCAAACGCGTGTTTCCCGACTGATTCGAACATTCGTACGAACGAGCAAGTACGATGCGCATAACTGCTCAGATCCCAACCCAGCCGTACTTACCCAATCCGGCTCCTGTTCCCCGCCCGAGCCGGATCCGTAAACGCAGAATCGAGTCGCACGGAAGCCAAAATACAGCACCTTCCGGCCGGACCAGTACGATGCGCCTTCCGTACCCGCCGAACCCGTCGCTACGTCCGGCACGTCAGAGCATCCGGGAGAGCCGCACATAAGCTCCGATTCGCGCCACAAGACGATCCACGGCTACGAGACGAACACGCCAGCCACGAGTACGAGTCGAAGCAACGAGAAAGCCGAACGAGACTAACCAACCATGAATCCCATCGCGCAGGTCCTACCAATACTCTACATCTATTACCGGAACAGGTACGGACGCGTACGGCGCAGAAGGTAAGTTAAACACCCACTACACAAACAAACGACACGTACCCGACATATAACACACACACATAGGGATGCAGAAATGACTTACACTAGCAACAGCAGAACCATAGGGGCGGGATGTCTATCACCAATGCCATATACACCCATAGGGGCCTGGATGCCAACCACTAACACCACCCCTACTCATGGGGGGCTGGATGCCTGTCACTACCACCACCCCTACTCAGGGGGTGCCAGATGCTTGTCACTACTACCATCCCCACTCATAGGGGGATGGATGCCTACCACCAACACCACCCCTACTCAGGGAGGGCTGGATGCCTACCACGACCACCCCCCCTACTCAGGGGGTGCTAGATGCCTGTCACTACTACCATCCCCACTCATAGGGGGATGGATGCCTACCACCAACACCACCCCTACTCATGGGGGGCTGGATGCCTACCACTACCACCACCCCTACTCAGGGGGGGCTGGATGCCTACCACTACCACCCCCCCACTCATGGGGGGCTGGATGCCTACCACTACCACCACCCCTTCTCAGGGGGGGCTGGATGCCTACCACTACCACCACCCCTACTGAGGGGGTGCTAGATGCCTGTCACTACTACCATCCCCACTCATAGGGGGATGGATGCCTACCATCACCACCACCCCTACTCATGGGGGGCTGGATGCCTACCACTACCCCTACTCAGGGGGGGCTGGATGCCTACCACCACCACCACCCCTACTCAGGGGGGGCTGGATGCCTACCACTACCACCACCCCTACTCAGGGGGTGCTAGATGCCTGTCACTACTACCATCCCCACTCATAGGGGGATGGATGCCTACCACTACCACCACCCCTACTCATGGGGGGGCTGGATGCCTACCACTACCCCTACTCAGGGGGGGGGGGCTGGATGCCTACCACTACCACCCCCCCCACTCATGGGGGGCTGGATGCCTACCACTACCACCACCCCTACTCAGGGGGGGCTGGATGCCTACCACTACCACCACCCCTACTCAGGGGGTGCTAGATGCCTGTCACTACTACCATCCCCACTCATAGGGGGATGGATGCCTACCACCAACACCACCCCTACTCAGGGGGGGCTGGATGCCTACCACTACCACCACCCTTACTCAGGGGGTGCTAGATGCCTGTCACTACTACCATCCCCACTCATAGGGGATGGATGCCTACCACCAACACCACCCCTACTCATGGGGGCTGGATGCCTACCACTACCACCACCCCTTCTCAGGGGGGCTGTATGCCTACCACTACCACCCCCCACTCATGGGGGCTGGATGCCTACCACTACCACCACCCCTTCTCAGGGGGCTGGATGCCTACCACTACCACCACCCCTACTCAGGGGGTGCTAGATGCCTGTCACTACTACCATCCCCACTCATAGGGGGATGGATGCCTACCACCACCACCACCCCTACTCATGGGGGGCTGGATGCCTACCACTACCAACACCCCTACTCAGGGGGGGCTGGATGCCTACCACCACCACCACCCCTTCTCAGGGGGGGCTGGATGCCTACCACTACCACCACCCCTACTCAGGGGGTGCTAGATGCCTGTCACTACTACCATCCCCACTCTTAGGGGAATGGATGCCTACCACTACCACCACCCCTACTAATGGGGGGCTGGATGCCTACCACCACCCCTACACTGGGGTGGGTGGATGCCTACCACTACCACCACCTCTACTCAGGGGGGGCTCGATGCCTACCACTACCACCCCCCCACTCATGGGGGGCTGGATGCCTACCACTACCACCACCCCTACTCAGGGGGGGCTGGATGCTTACCACTACCACCACCCCTACTCAGGGGGTGCTAGATGCCTGTCACTACTACCTTGCCCACTCATAGGGGGATGGATGCCTACCACCAACACCACCCCTACTCAGGGGGCTGGATGCCCACCACTACCACCACCCCTACTCAGGGGTGCTAGATGCCTGTCACTACTACCATCCCCACTCATAGGGGGATTGATGCCTACCACCAACACCACCCCTACTCAGGGGGCTGGATGCCTACCACTACCACCACCCCTACTCAGGGGTGCTAGATGCCTGTCACTACGACCATCCCCACTCATAGGGGGATGGATGCCTACCACTACCACCACCCCTACTCAGGGGGGGCTGGATGCCTACCACTACCACCACCCCTACTCAGGGGGTGCTAGATGCCTACCACTACCACCCCCCCACTCACGGGGGGCTGGATGCCTACCACTACCACCACCCCTACTCAGGGGGGGCTGGATGCCTACCACTACCACCACCCCTACTCGGGGGTGCTAGATGCCTGTCACTACTACCTTCCCCACTCATAGGGCGATGGATGCCTACCACCAACACCACCCCTACTCAGGGGGGGCTGGATGCCCACCACTACCACCACCACCCCTACTCAGGGGGTGCTAGATGCCTGTCACTACTACCATCCCCACTCATAGGGGGATGGATGCCTACCACCAACACCACCCCTACTCAGGGGGGGCTGGATGCCTACCACTACCACCACCCTTACTCAGGGGGTGCTAGATGCCTGCCACTACTACCATCCCCACGCATAGGGGGATGGATGCCTACCACTACCACCACCCCTACTCAGGGGGGGCTGGATGCCTACCACTACCACCCCCCCCACTCATGGGGGGCTGGATGCCTACCACTACCACCACCCCAACCCATGGGTGGCTGGATGCCTACCACCAACACCACCCCTACTCATAGGACGGGTAATGCATGACACAACCAGCATACTCCAACATAAGGAATGTAAGAACACATCCCCCCAACACCATGACAAGCGTGTGTAGACTGTGTCAAATGCCTACAACACTGAACATGAAATTGAACATACAATGTGACCCCCTATCACATGTGTCACACATAAATGTGTGTGGCCTCCACAATGCAAGCAGACCATGACCACTGTGGCAATGGGGTCTAACCCCCCATCATCACAGTGACTAAAAGGTAAGTGTGGGGTCCATAGCTGAAGCACATTTTGAACGTTGTGGCAATGGGGTGTAACCCCCCATCATCACAGTGACCAAAAGGTAAATGTGGGGTCCATAGCTGAAGCACATTTTGAATATTGTGACAATGGGGTCTAACCCCCCATCATCACAGTGACCAAAAGATAAGTGTGGGGTCCATAGCTGGGGCACATTTTGAACATTGTGGCAATGGGGTGTAACCCCCCATCATCACAGTGACCAAAAGGTAAGTGTGGGGTCCATAGCTGGGACACATTTTGAACATTGTGGAAATGGGGTCTAAACCCCAATCATCACAGTGACCAAAATGTAAGTGTTGTCATGGAAAAAGCTGCAAATGCCAAACAGCATGGATGATTCCTGGTCACAGAACAACAAACACATCAGTGGCATAGTAGTGCTTGTGTCCCATAGCAACATAGATTGGGTGAGGCAAACAGTGCAGTGCAAATAAGACATACCTTTGGCCATGTGCAGACAAACATCACCTATGGGGGCTGACATTGTCAACATTAATCAATTAAACAATGACAGAAGTGACCATCATAATGCAGACCCACATATCTGCACCAATGGGCACACAAATGTAGATATCCTGTGGAGACTGTAGATGTGAGGTGAACAAATACCATACCATGGCAGCAATGGGACATACAAACCATGATCATTGTGCTGACTGATGACCTAGGAGTCCCAGGCACAGGAGGGGAAACCCACCAAACAACATACAGCCAATGGCACACTAAAGATATGCCAATGCAGTGGTGCAGATGCACAAACACAAACAGGCAGCCCCACACTGCATATCAAACACAACAGGTGATGGGGGTGTGTGCCAGTGTCCCCAGGCAACCACACAACACACGAGGAGGCCTGAATCCCAATTACACAGATGTGCATACAGTGCCACACAAAAGTAACTCATGGATCGGATTCCCTATGTGGGCAATCAGGCATTGTTAGATGAGAGGGAGCCCAAATTACACATGTCACACAAGCTTGTAGGAACAGCAACTAACACAGCAAGACACAGACCCACCACAGCACTACCCCCAGGGACCCCACATTGTGGTGACACTGGCCTGCATGATAATCCCACTGTGATGACAAAGCTAGATGTCGTTCACACTGTGAACCACAGTCATGTGTCCTGAGCAACAAACTACCATCACACCTACACAAGCACAAATCAATCAGCACGGCCTGTCAGCCAAGGCCAATATGGAGGCAGGGGTCTAGCCGTGCAACAACTCTCATTTGCACACACTCAACACCACACACCTTGATCTCCACCAATGTGCAGCAGTGAAGCTCACATGGACTTGTGACATTGCACATGCACCCATGACAATCCCAGGAGTGGTGGTGGGAACTAAGGTGCAGAAACCCATCACACATGGCCAGTCATCAAGACTCGTGAATGTCTGACACACTGCACAGTACGCCGTACATGGGCATGACGTCAAATCCACACCAACCAATGGGATCCCGGCCACAGTCACACACCAATGAAGAAGCCAAGGTCACCCACAAAGAACACACATAGACAACTTCCAACATTGCAGCTCTGACCCTGAGGAGTGGCAGCAGTCACACACACAACGTGTCACAATCACTGAAAGCTAACACAAACTGTAAATTACATGACTGGTGTAACCAACAAGTGCCAAGGGGAATCCTGACTGTGTCTCATCTGCGTTTGCCCACAAACTCAGCCCTGACAGCAAACACACCTATGGCTGACACCCTGATGACCAGTAATGTGCCATGCACCCATATCCCAGAGAACCCAGGGAGAAGACTTTGGGGGAACATAGGTCAACTCAGCAAGCATCACAAACAGGAACATCACTAGGGATCCCAGCCTGCCTAGCAAAATGGAAGTGAACACACACAGACATGCTCACACAACACACACCTTGGGCTCAGGCAATGTCACAGAATTACACACTGCCATGAGGGGACTCCACTCCTGTGTAAGGAAAGCTGTGCCATACGTTGTCTCTGTAGGGCTCTATCATGTCAGCAGAACACTTGGTCACTCAGTCAACAATTAGCACAAAATGAAGGCTCACGTCATATCAGCCTGGTCATGGGAGTGTCACCGAAATCATCTGCACAGATCCAACACACATGTATAGCAAGTTGCACTGATAACACAGATGAGTCCTTCCCCATTGATGCCCAAACTTGCATGTCCAGTGGAGATGGTCACACGGTCAGGGAAATAGACAAATTGAACAATGGCAAGCACAACAGATGTGCAGGGGTGTAAGCCACAGATGTGATATTGCAAATAAAAGTAGGAAATCCCATTGCCAAATTTTGAAAACATGACACCCTCACATTGCTGCAAAGGATGACATGGATACACACCAGGATAGGACACATTCCCCCTGGACCACATGGGGTCCTTGTGAGAAGTTGGCCTGCTATATGCTGTTCACTAGTTAAAGTGGACACCTTGCACCAGTTCAATTCGACTCTTATGGTAGGTAGGTTTAAGACAACCTTTATAGAAAGCTATCCTAGTGGTAGCTGTGGAGAGCAGCCTTCAGGCTAAGTCTTGGAGGAATGTAAAGCAGCTTGTTTTACCACACAATCTCTTGAATCACCAAATGAAAAGACACCACACAGGTATATATATCAAATATATATGTATTTATTAATAAACAACTCTCTACTAATCTCTGTATGAGATTAGAAGCCAGGAACATATGTACAAGTCAATGTTTTATCAAAATAAGTTAGCACAAGTAAATATCACAATCTTATCTTGGCTAGACCGTGGTCTAGAGCATTTAGAATCGAGGGACCCCAAAGAACCACCCCAGGTAGTTGTAGGAGACCCACAGGGGACGGACGCGGTGTTTAGACACTGGTGCGAGTCCTGTACGAGTCTATGCGAGAGAACGCAATTGAGTTATCAATGCTACAGGTCCCTGGCGTGTTCGAGGCGAACACACCGATCGGTCAGTACGAATCGAAGGACGCAGATACTGATAGAGTCACAAGGGAGTTGGACGCGATGTGTCTAACACAGACGCGAGCCCTGTACGAGCCAGTGCGAGAATCGCACGGGGAAAATAGGAGTTTTAGGGCACTTCTAGGGTAGCTACAAGCAAGCCACTTACAGGGTAAGTAGTTCTAGGGCCCACACCCACAGGAGCACCGTAGTGCTGAAGTTACCTCACCCAGGGGAGCCGGGTGCATAGGTGTCCTTTGGTGTCGGGTCGCGGCGTCGTTTTCAATGGGAACCAATGAAGACTTGCTTGCGACGACAGAAGAAGTGTCCGTTGGAATCCAAGCCTGGATTCGGAAGGAGGAAGACCTGAAAGCAGAGGGGACAGTGTTCGCAGTCACTTGGCAGTGACTCTGGGCAAGGAAGATGAATGCCCACCGTCGTCGACAGCTTTGGGTCATTCACGGGTGTCTTGACTCTTCGACCACGTGGTCCAGGCAGCGTCGATGATGACCAGGAGCTGGATTCGGTGTGTCCCACGACGTCTGCAGCTTACTGAGGTGTCAGCTACTCGATTGGAGCCAACAAGCCTTGGTAGCAGCAAGTCTCGTGGTGATGAGGAAAAGTCAATGGTGCAGACCAGCAAGGTCTGGGGGACTTACCCAGCAAGGGTAGGTCAGGGCAGGCCTGGAGGAACCAGGGGAGCCCTTTGGTTTTGTTGGAAAGTCTTCTGGGGACCCACAAGCCGGCTGGCAATGGATCGCAAAGACGCCTCGGGAGGATCCACTCAACAGGGGCCCACGGTCACTCGGGATGGTGTAGGCCTCTGAATTTGGGAGGGATCTCTGCTAGAGGCTGGGACCACATGTGTTCCAAAGCACAAGTTCGTAGAACATCGTGAAGGGGTTGCACTCGACAATAGTGCATGGTACCCAGGGGCTGCGGTTCCTCGTCGCTCGTGGGGTCCACTTGCCTCAGCTTCGCTGGGGACTCACGATGGCCTTGGAGAAGTCAGGAAATCCTCTTCCTGGGCTGCAGAGACTTCGGGCTCCGGCGGGAGCTGCGTAGTTTGCGACCGTCGTTGTAGTTTTTGGTGCCTGCCAAGCAGGGGAGTCACTCCTTGACTCCAAGGGAGATTCTTCAGTCTTCCAAAGGTAGTGGAACGTCGAAGGTCCAGGATTCTTCTTTAGAGCGTCATCCAGGGAGATCTGGGTTGCAATGCACAGGTTCCCCCTCTTATACTAAAAAGAAGGGAGGGACTAGCTCTATGACCCCACCTATGGGAGGGTCAGGGGAGTGGGTGGCTACACCCACTTCCCTTTGTCCAGTTTCACGCCAGAGCAGGGGCAGGTAGCCCCTGAGCCGGTTTGAACTGGGGTATGCACAGAGGAGCCTTCTGCTCCCCCAGTGCAGGACTTCAAAGCACTCTAAGAGTGCACCCACCCAGCCCCAATACACTAAACCCTTTCTGGGAGGTGGTCACACCCCCTTGCGACAGGATATCTATTGTTGGGCTTCCTCCACTGTGAGTTTCGGTCAACAGCAGGAGGGCAGCCCAGTGTCTGTGACTAGTGGCATCCATCTTGTGATGCCAGGGCTCTGGAAAGAAGTTACCGGTTAGGCCGGTGTGTACATGTCTCTCCCTCTAGAAGGGTGGAATGCTACCCCCGCCGCCAGAACTGGCGGGGGGGGTAGTATTCCAAGATGTTTGACACCAAACACGACATGTTTCCGTGCAGCCATCCCAAAGTTAGCATTTAACGCGAGGTTATAATGCGCTTAAGAGTATATGGTCAGGCTGCACTACAAACAGCATCAGAGAAGGGTCTCTGACCGCTGCAGAGGGGCTCTGCTCATGCAGGGACACCCTCCCACATAAGAACCAAGCACTCTGCCTTCAGGATTGATGAGGCCTGCCATAGGAGTGACTTATAGGTTTGTATGTGTGTATGTATGTAGTGGTATAGGTAGCCCATACCACAGTAAGGGGTGCATGCACCACCTTACCCAGGCTGCAGTAGCAGACCTGTGGTGTCAGATTTAGTCTGCTTCCCAGGGTGGCATAATACATGCTTCAGCCCCTGGTAGGCCTGTGAAGTACCTATGCCCTTGGCACCTAAGGTACCATATACTAGAGACTCATAAGGTACCACAGTATCCAATCACTAGTGCACCTAGAGTGCACTCCAAGTCGTTTAGAGAGAACAGAGAGGCTGGGGCCCTGATTAGCAGGGACCCAGCCCGACTATAACCAGAAACCAGTGTAAACATCAGAAAAAAGTGGGGGCAACATAAGAGGCAGATCCTACTCTCCTACACAACCCCCCAAACGCAGGGACACTAAACTAACCTTGACCAGTTAAGTCTTCGTGCTCTAAGTGGAAATACCTTGAGAGTCCATCTGCATTGGCATGTTGGGTCCCAGGTCTATGCTCCACTGTATAGTCCATCCCCTGTAGGGAAATGGACCACCTCAAAAGTTTTGGGTTTTCTCCTTTCATTTGTTTAAGCCATAGGAGGGGCTTGTGGTCGGTCTGAACTATGAAGTTAGTGCCAAACAAGTATGGCCTCAGCTTCTTCAGGGCCCACACCACAGCAAAGGCCTCCCTCTCTATAGCTGACCAACGTTTCTCTCTAGGGGTCAGCCTTCTGCTAATGAAAGCTACTGGCTGATCTTGACCTTCATCATTCAGTTGAGACAGTACAGCTCCCACACCCAGCTCAGAAGCATCTGTTTGGACAATGAACTTTTTGGTGTAGTCTGGACTCTGTAAGATGGGGGCAGTGCACATGGCCTGCTTTAGGTCTTCAAATGCCTTCTGACAGCTAGCTGTCCACTGAACCTTTTTGGCATTTTCTTTGAGGTTAGATCATTCAAGGGGGTCACTATAGATCCATATCCCTTTACAAACCTCCTATAGTACCCAGTCAGGCCTAAGAAGGCTCTCACCTGTGTCTGGGTGGTTGGAGCAACCCATTCCATTATGCTTTGGATTTTGCTCTGTAAAGGCTGAACCTGGCCTCCACCTACAAGGTGGCCCAGGTACACAACCTGACTCTGCCCTATCTGGCACTTAGTGGCCTTGATAGTGAGGCCTGCTTTCTGCAGAGCCTCCAAAACATTCCTGAGGTGGACCAGGTGATCCTGCCAGGAGGAACTAAAGACAGCAATATCATCTAGATAAGCTGAGCAATAAGTTTCCATCCCTGCCAGAACTTTATTCACCAACCTCTGAAAAGTGGCAGGTGCATTTTTCAATCCAAAGGGCATCACCACAAAGTGGTAGTGCCCACCAGGGGTTGAAAATGCTGTTTTGGCTTTTGCATCATCAGCTAATCTGATCTGCCAGTAGCCAGCTGTTAGGTCAAATGTACTTAGATACTTGGCTGAGGCCAAAGTATCAATCAGCTCATCTGCCCTTGGTATGGGATAGGCATCAGTCCTAGTGACTGCATTGAGGCCTCTGTAGTCTACACAAAACCTCATTTCTTTCTTACCACCCTGGGTATGAGGCTTGGATACTAGGACTACTGGGCTAGCCCATGGGCTATCTGAAGGCTCAATCACACCTAACTCCAACATTTTCTGGACTTCATGGTCAGGTTGCCTGTAGATTTTACTCTTGACAGGCAGACTGTCCCCAGTGTCCACCTCATGGGTGCACCAGGTAGTCTGACTGGGGGTCAGGCTAAACATATGTCTGTACTGTTGCAGAACCTGTCTGCACTCAGTTTGCTGATGGTCAGTGAGGCTGCTTGCCAAAGCAACACCATCTACTGACCCATCATCAGGGTTCTGTGAGAGAAGGTCAGGGAGAGGGTCACTCTCCTCCTCCTGGTCCTCATCAGTTGCCATGAGCAAGCCCATGTCAGCCCTGTCAACATATGGCTTTAATCTGTTGACATGGAGCACCCTCTGGGGGCTCCTGGGAGTTCCAAGATTCACCAGATAGGTGACTTCTCCCTTTTGTTCAACTATTGTATGGGGGCCACTCCACTTGTCTTGGAGGGCTGCTGGGGCCACAGGCTCCAACACCCACACTTTCTGTCCTGGCTGGTACACAGTCAGCACAACCTTTTGGTCATGCCAAGCTTTATGTAATTCTTGGCTGGCCTCCAGGTTTTTGGTTGCCTTTTTCATGTATTCAGCCATCCTGGAGCGGAGACCAAGTACATAGTCCATCACATCCTGTTTGGGGGCTTGAGAGGTAACTCCCAGCCCTTTTGACCAAACACAATGGACCTCTTACAGGATGCCCAAACAGAAGCTCAAATGGGCTGTAACCAACCCCCTTCTGTGGAACCTCTCTGTAGGCAAACAACAGGCAGGGAAGAAGAAGGTCCCATTTCCGCCTAAGCTTCTCTGGGAGTCCTTTAATCATTCCCTTCAGGGTTTTGTTGAAGCGTTCAACCAAACCATTGCATTGTGGGTGATAGGGGTGGTGAACTTATAAGTCACACCACACTCCTTCCACATTGCTTTCAGATATCCTGACATGAAGTTGGTACCTCTGTCAGAGATGACCTCCTTTGGGAAACCCACTCTGGAGAAAACTCCAATGAGGGCTCTTGCCACCACAGGGGCTGTGGTGGTCCTCAGAGGAATTGCCTCTGGGTACCTGGTGGCATGATCCACTACCACCAGGATAAATCTGTGCCCAGATGCAGTTTGAGGGTCAAGGGGACCAACAATGTCAATCCCTACCCTTTCAAAGGGTACCCCCACCACAGGTAGTGGTATCAGGGGGCCTTTGTGGTGCCACCTGCCTTGCCACTGGATTGGCATGTGACACAGGAGCGACAAAACTCCTTTGTGTCCTCTGACATATGTGGCCAATGAAAATGTGGAACAAGCCTGTCCCAGGTCTTGTTTTGGCCCAAGTGACCTGCTAAAGGGATGTCATGTGCTAGGGTCAAGAGGAACCCCTAAACTTCTGAGGTATTACCAACCTCCTGGTGGCTCCAGGGGCTGGATCTCTACCTTCAGAATATAGGAGTCCCTCGTCCCAATAAACTTTATGGGACCCACTAGCACTCCCAGCAGCCTCAGCAGCAGCCTGCTGTCTGAGGGGTTCAAGAGAGGGGCAGCACTTTTGCTCCTTACTCAGATCTTCCCTAGAAGGGCCCCCTGCCCCCAAGAACTCAACCTGATCAGGCTCAAGTTCCTCTGGGGCAGTTCCTTCTTCAGGGTCTGCTCCTCCTCCCTGGGGAGGGAATCTGTGATCTGAGACAGAGGGGAAGGCACTGCCTTAACCCTACTGCTCCTCCTCTTGGGAAGCATCTGGTCCATAATTTCAGGATCCAGAGCTGATTCAGTGTCATGCATTTTGGCTTGTGACCTGGTCACAGCAAATACCTCTGCAGGGATGCCCAACATCTCAGCATGAGTCCATAACTCTACTTCAGACCAGGCTGAAGTTTCTAGATCATTGCCCAATAGACATTCTACAGGGAGGTCTGCACTGACTACAACCTTCTTGAGGCCAGTTACCCCTCCCCAGGAGAAATTCACAACTGCCAGACTATGGTTGGTCCTGACATTGCTTGCATTGGTCACCTGGTACATTTCGCCCAGGATGATCTGTCCAGGGTCCACAAGATCCTCTGCCACCATGGTGACACTAGCACATGTGTCCCTAAATGCCAAAGCCTGTTTGCCATTTATTACAGGCTGCTGTTTGTATTTGCCCAGATTACTGGGGCTTACTAGGAAGGACATGTCAATGTCTACATCACAAATCAGCAATGCCTGAGTGGTTACTCTGACTAGGTCAGAGTCCACTTCAGAACCCAGGGTCAACCCTACTACATCCTTCTTCTGAGTACCACCTCCACCAGTAGCTGGACTAGGGGGAACAGTTGCCTTAGGGGCAGGAGTGGTGGTGGTTTGGTCTTTGGACTTGTTACAGTCAGAAGTCCAGTGCCCTTTCTGTTTACAGAATTTGCACCAGGGCTTCTTTTGGCCTTTTCCCTTGTTGGATTGTGACTCCCCACCAGATGCAGATTTTTGGGGCCCTTGTGAAGACTTCTGGTCTGTTGACTTATCCCCACCTTTCTCAGAGCCCTTAGAATCCTGCTTCTTGGTGTCACCCCCTTGGTTCTGGGTTTTCTGCCTCACCCTGGTTCTGACCCACTTGTCTACCTTCTTTCCCAATTCTTGGGGAGAGGTCAGATCGGAGTCCACCAGGTATTGATGCAACAACTGGTTCTGGCAATTATTAAGGATCTGTTCTCTCATCATTAGATTATACAATCCCTTGAAATCAGTAACCCTACTGCCAACCAGCCAACCCTCCAGAGCCTTGGTTGCACAATCTACAAAGTCAGTCCAGTCCTGAGTCTGTGCCTTCTGGGTGTCTCTGAACTTCAACCTGTACTGCTCAGTGGTTAAGCCAAACCCATCTATCAGTGCACTCTTCAGGACTTCATAGTCATCAGCATCCTCTTCTCTAACAGTGAGGAGCTTGTCTCTACCTTTATCTGAAAAGGAGAGCCACAAGATTGCTGCCCACTGCTTTTGGGGGACCTGTTGTACTCTACAGGCCCTCTCCATAGCAGTTATCCACTTATGGATATCATCCCCACTCTGGTAGGGAGGAACAACCTTGCTCAGGTTCCTATGGTCTGGAAGATATTCTCTGCCTCTAGGGACACTGTTGCTGCCACCAGGGAGTTCTAACCCCTCTTTTCTAGAAGCTCTCTGGAGCTCAAAGGCTTCTCTATCTAATGCCAACTGCTTGGTTTTGAGGGCAAATCTTGCTTCCTCATACTGCAGCAGTTTGCACAGTCTTTCAGAGGAGGTCTCGCTTCTTGGAAAGTAGGAGTTCCTCTGCTGGACAAATTCTCTGCCAGAGTGATAGGAGCGGTCAGAGTCCCTAGAAAGGGACCTGTGCCTCTCCTCCACTGTGTCAGTTCTCTTAGGGAGAATTCCTCTGTCCTTTTCAGACCCCTTGGGGCCTGGCCCTACAATCACAGAGTCTTGGTCAACTTGATGTTCATCATCTGACCCAGACACTGTAATTGACCCACCCCCTGATTCAGACCCATTAGCTCCTAGAGCTAATCTAAGATCATCTGCTGTCAGCAGATCTATCAGGTGTAGTGTGGAGGGACTATGTCCTATCTTCAGGTGCCTCTCAGCACACATGGCCTTCAAGTCAGAGAAAGTCATGTCCTTATACTGAAGCTGGGTGGATCCACTGGGTCCATTCCTTAAGGACATTCTAGTGTTGTGCAGTGTTGTACTACCTACACTAGTTTGTGGCCTACTGATCCTAGCTTGAGCTGTAGAAAGGGTGTGCTATCCCTTGGCACACAGCTCCAAGTTCAGTAGAACTTATTGATACTAAGCTTGACTTTATATGTACCTTGAGTACCTATAGTGGTTTTCAGTTAGTAATTCAAATAGAGATTTTCTGGTAAAACAATAGCAAGCTGGAATCCCACCGCTGCCACCAATGTGAAAGTTGGCCTGGTATATGCTGTTCACTAGTTAAAGTGGACACCTTGCACCAGTTCAATTTGACTCTTATGGTAGGTAGGTTTAAGACAACCTTTATAGAAAGCTATCCTAGTGGTAGCTGTGGAGAGCAGCCTTCAGGCTAAGTCTTGGAGGAATGTAAAGCAGCTTGTTTTACCACACAATCTCTTGAATCACCAAATGAAAAGACACCACACAGGTATATATATCAAATATATATTTATTTATTAATAAACAACTCTCTACTAATCTCTTTATGAGATTAGAAGCCAGGAACATATGTACAAGTCAATGTTTTATCAAAATAAGTTAGCACAAGTAAATATCACAATCTTATCTTGGCTAGACCGTGGTCTAGAGCATTTAGAATCGAGGGACCCCAAAGAACCACCCCAAGTAGTTGTAGGAGACCCACAGGGGACGGACTCGGTGTTTAGACACTGGTGCGAGTCCTGTACGAGTCTATGCGAGAGAACGCGATTGAGTTATCAATGCTACAGGCGAACACACTGATCGGTCAGTACGAGTCGAAGGACGCGGATACTGATAGTCACAAGGGAGTTGGACGCGATGTGTCTAACACAGACGCGAACCCTGTACGAGCCAGTGCGAGAATCGCATGGGGAAAATAGGAGTTTTAGGGCACTTCTAGGGTAGCTACAAGCAAGCCACTTACAGGGTAAGTAGTTCTAGGGCCCACACCCACAGGAGCACCGTAGTGCTGAAGTTACCTCACCCAGGGGAGCCGGGTGCATAGGTGTCCTTTGGTGTCGGGTCGCGGCGTCGTTTTCAATGGGAACCAATGAAGACTTGCTGCTTGCGACGACAGAAGAAGTGTCCATTGGAATCAAAGCCTGGATTCGGAAGGAGGAAGACCTGAAAGCAGAGGGGACAGTGTTCACAGTCACTTGGCAGTGACTCTGGGCAACTAAGATGAATGCCCACCGTCGTCGACAGCTTTGGGTCATTCACGGGTGTCTTGACTCTTCGACCACGTGGTCCAGGCAGCGTCGATGATGACCAGGAGCTGGATTCAGTGTGTCCCACGAAGTCTGCAGCTTACTGAGGTGTCGGCTACTCGATTGGAGCCAACAAGCCTTGGTAGCAGCAAGTCTCGTGGTGATGAGGAAAAGTCAATGGTGCAGACCAGCAAGGTCTGGGGGACTTACCCAGCAAGGGTAGGTCAGGGCAGGCCTGGAGCAACCATGGGAGCC
This sequence comes from Calotriton arnoldi, assembly GCA_963921515.1. Taxonomy (NCBI): domain Eukaryota; kingdom Metazoa; phylum Chordata; class Amphibia; order Caudata; family Salamandridae; genus Calotriton; species Calotriton arnoldi. The sequence goes on along the minus strand of CAWUFW010003991.1, from coordinate 1,600,793 downwards.
CTTTAGTTTTGTTGGAAAGTCTTCTGGGGACCCACAAGCCGGCTGGCAAGGGATCGCAAAGACGCCTCGGGAGGATCCACTCAACAGGGGCCCACGGTCACTCAGGACGGTGTAGGCCTCTGAATTTGGGAGGGACTTCTGCTAGAGGCTGGGACCACACGTGGTCCAAAGCACAAGTTCGTAGAACGTCGGGAAGGGGTTGCACTTGACAATAGTGCATGGTACCCAGGGGCTGCGGTTCCTCATCGCTCATGGGGTCCACTTGCCTCAGCTTCGCTGGGGACTCACGATGGCCTTGGAGAAGTCAGGAAATACTCTTCCTGGGCTGCAGGGACTTCGGGCTCCGGCGGGAGCGGCGTAGTTTGCGGCCGTCGTTGTAGTTTTTGGTGCCTGCCAAGCAGGGGAGTCACTCCTTGACTCCAAGGGAGATTCTTCAGTCTTCCAAAGGTAGTGGAACGTCGAAGGTCCAGGATTCTTCTGTAGAGCATCGTCCAGGGAGATCTGGGTTGCAATGCACAGGTTCCCCCTCTTATACTAAAAAGAAGGGAGGGACTAGCTCTATGACCCCACCTATGGGAGGGTCAGGGGAGTGGGTGGCTACACCCACTTCCCTTTGTCCAGTTTTCCACCAGAGCAGGGGCAGGTAGCCCCTGAGCCGGTTTGAACTGGGGTATGCACAGAGGAGCCATCTGCTCCCCCAGTGCAGGACTTCAAAGCACTCTAAGAGTGCACCCACCCAGCCCCAATACACTAAACCCTGTCTGGGAGGTGGTCACACCCCCTTGCGACATGATATCTATTGTTGGGCTTCCTCCACTGTGAGTTTCGGTCATCAGCAGGAGGGCAGCCCAGTGTCTGTGACTGGTGGCATCCATCTTGTGATGCCAGGGCTCTGGAAAGAAGTTACCGGTTAGGCTGGTGTGTACATGTCTCTCCCTCTAGAAGGGTGGAATGCTACCCCCGCCACCAGAACTGGCGGGGGGTAGTATTCCAAGATGTTTGACACCAAACACGACATGTTTCCGTGCAGCCATCCCAAAGTTAGCATTTAACGCGAGGTTATAATGCGCTTAAGAGTATATGGTCAGGCTGCACTACAAACAGCATCAGAGAAGGGTCTCTGAACGCTGCAGAGGGGCTCTGCTCACGCAGGGACACCCTCCCAGATAAGAACCAAGCACTCTGCCTTCAGGATTGATGAGGCCTGCCATAGGAGTGACTTATAGGTTTGTATGTGTGTATGTATGTAGTGGTATAGGTAGCCCATACCACAGTAAGGGGTGTATGCACCACCTTACCCAGGCTGCAGTAGCAGACCTTTGGTGTCAGATTTAGTCTGCTTCCCAGGGGTGGCATAATACATGCTTCAGCCCCTGGTAGGCCTGTGAAGTACCTATGCCCTTGGCACCTAAGGTACCATATACTAGGGACTCATAAGGTACCACACTATCCAATCACTAGTGCACCTAGAGTGCACTCCAAGTCGTTTAGAGAGAACAGAGAGGCTGGGGCCCTGATTAGCAGGGACCCAGCCCGACTATAGCCAGAAACCAGTGTAAACATGAGAAAAAAAGTGGGGGCAACATAAGAGGCAGATCCTACTCTCCTACAGTCCTGCACAGTAACACTTCATTTTCCTGATATCAAAAATCACCATCACTGCAGCAAGGGCATGGTTAGCATCATCAACATCATGTACATCAGAAGCAAAACCACTAGAGAACAGAAAGTAGCTTTATTCAGCATATGTGTGTTTAAAAGTGAAAGTCCAGAAAAAAACACAAAGGCCAATGGCCAGTCCATTATCAAAGTCCAAACAGGGTGACAGTGGCAGATGTCACCCTTTGCATGCCTGCACTGCTACACACCAGGGACATTCCCCTCGGAGGGGCATACGGGGTGGCAGGCCAGGCACCGCAGGGACAGGATCAGGGCTCACCAGAAGGAGGCAGGGAAGGGGTGGTGGGTGCTGGAGAGTCACTGACAACTGCAGTGGAGGTGTCTGACATGGTGTGTGCCGGCACAACTGGGGGGCATGAGTCAGATGGTGTGGGTGCCGGCACGACTGCAGTGGGCTGGGCAGATGGAGTGCACAGGTTCCCCACTGCAGTGCCCAAGTCAGACGGGGTGGTAGTGGACTCCACTGCAGTGCCTATCTCCAGGGGAGTAGAATGGGGTTCAGGTAAGGTGGGCAGGACAGAGGGGAGGACACGATCTCCACACCAGTGGCACAAACATGCGCAGCGGGGGTGTGGTGCTGGAAGAGCAAGTGGTAGGGGAGAAGGCCGGATCATTTTGGGGATGGTGTATCTGTGGGTGGGGGAACCTGGGGCAGGGTGTGGTGGGGGAACCTGTGGAGTGGGGGCCTGAGGGATGGAGGAAAGAGACTTGGTGGTTGAGCTGCAGGGCGGCGGCGGGGTCTTGCTCTTCCGGGTCCGGGGGGACTTGCGGATGGGGGCCTCAGTCTGTCTGTGCCTGTGGGAGGGTGTCCGGGGGTGAGGGGCACTCCCCTCTGTTTGGGTGGACTTCCTCTTCCCCCTGTATGCTGGATCAGCTGGATCGGAGGGGAAGAGGCCGAGGTTACAGAGGAAGAGCTGCTTTGTAGGTGGGGTTGCAGGTGAGGCAAGGGAAGGGGCCTTGGAGGGAGAGGTATCGGAGGACTCCGGAGTGACTGTGGATGCCTGTGTGTGTGTCTGTTCCCCATCCCCTGTGGGTGTGGTATCAGTCCCCTGAGGATGCCTGCATGCACGTTTTGTTTTAGTTTTGGGTGTTCCTGTGCTGCTCATGTCTGTGTGTTTGGGTGATTGTGCAGGTGTGCATGTGCTTGGGACAGGTAGGGTGCCAGGAAGTGTGGATGGGGCAGAGGTAGGAGGGGTGAGGGACTGTTGGAGAAGGGACACTGCTGCCGTCAGGGAGGAGTCCATGGACCTATTGCTCCTCTGTAGGGCAGACATGCCCGATGAGATGCCCTCCATAAACGACACCAGCTGTGTCAACAGAGTGGTGTGGGCATGGAGGACACTCAGCATTGCTGTCTGCCCTACATGGAGCTGGCGAAGTAGGTACACAGACTCCTCACTCAGGGCAGCAGGGGACACAGGGGCAGGGGGTGCGGTGCCTGGCACGAAGGAGACACGCTCCCGAACACGGGAGCCTCCACGGACCTCTGGAATGGGAGCCGATGGGAGGGCGGTGTTGTGGTGTTGGTGGCGGGTACAGCAATACTAGCTGGGGTGTGGTGGCTTCTGACACCCGCCTCCACAAGGGAGTCATCCTCCGAGCTGCTGTGGTCCTCAGCTGAGGTGGATGGTGCTGAGGACTCCTCGGTGTGGCTCCCCTCGCCCTCCGTGCCACTGGGTCCCTCCGACCACTCAACGGATGCTGACCCAGCCTGGCTCTGCGGCTCCTCCTGGTCCGTGGAGCTGTCCCCTCCTGTGGCCGTGGATGTATCTGCAAACAATTAGGGAAACAGACAAACATCAGTCACCTGCACTGACCGCACACACCACAGTAAGTACAGCACATTACAGAGCAAGCCCTGGCATCCTTAGTTGAACATTGCCAAAAGTGCTCAAACACAGTAGGAGAAGCCAATTGTCAGTCTGATGGTCAACCATGGCACTCACATCCCTCCTGGCCTTGCACCCATTTGTCTGGTGCCTGTCGGATGGCAATACCCCAGTGTGGACACATGCACCACCTACACAGTAGTTGGACAGTGCAGAGAACACGGTGAAGTATGTGAACATGCACACATCACATCTCTTGCCACTGAGTCAGTACAGGTGTCCGGATAAAGGGATGGCCAGAGTCTATTTTGAAATGCATGTGATGCATACCAGCACCAGACACCATGATGCACCCATGTCCTGATAGTCAATGCCACAATGGGGTGCATGTAGCACGTCACTCACCTGCAGGATCACTCTTAGGGAGTTTAATGCCATGGCACAGGCATGCCTGCAAAGTCATACATCACTGTCTCCAGTCACATGGGCAGGGCAGCCAGCCAACAACAGTCTGCACTTTGTCACAATCCTAGGTCATGGGGAATGCAAGTTCTGTAGCTGACAAGTGCACATGTCCATCCCCCACAAACTACATCATCTGAACTCTTATTTGTCCACGTCATACCAATTGGACATATGGGAGACATGAAACACAACCCTCTGAACCTGAGCACCTCACAATCTGCTGTGAATGGGAAACAGCTGCCTGAACTTCACAGTCGCATACCCCAGTCTGCACAGTCAATTGATCAAACACCTATATGTCACACAAGTATCGTTTCCTATGGTCACATCTCCGGTGGCATGCTGAGCCCTAACCGATAAACACCCCAGTAGTCCTGACAATGGAGCCACAGCACAATGACACAGAGGCAGACACCTGAGGGAATATTTCACTGAGCACAACGTGTCAGCTGATACACGGCAGTGGGAGTACAGAGTGTATTGTATGGCCTGGAGTAGGCATGACTGTCCTGCTCCACGTGAAAGAGGGATGAGCCCTGGACAGTAGGCAGGTGGCTAAGTATTTGTGACACACTTGATATACATACTCCTGAGGCCCAAACATTGTTCCCACCCGCAGCATGGGTGTGTGCCAAATACCCCAGGCACATGTGGTGAGTCAGATCAGCAATTGGACCACATATCAAAGTTACACGCAGATTACATGTCAGAACTCAGGCATTGTGTAAGCAATGGACCCACCCATGAAGCCCACCCCAAAGTTACGGGAACAAATCCTGACCCCCACCTTGAGCTAAGCAAAATGTAAGGACACAGTACCCAAGTGACACAATTTCCTGACTCTAAGGGCCACACCTGGGTATCAGATGAGGAGTGGGCATGTCACAATTGAGGGACATGGGCCCTGGACCACAAGACTGATGTACTGTGGAAGTTCAACCAGGCCAGAGGAGGGCACATAGCATGTCAGACAAAGTTCACAGTGCAGTCATGGACTCACCCCCTCCTTGCTGCTGTCTGGCCTTCAGCTGCCCATCCAGGTCAGGGAAGACCACCGCCAGGATCCTGAGCATGTGGGGGGTCAGGGTCCGGTGTCCGCCCCTCCTGCGAGGAGGCGACAGCTTCAGCTGAACTCTTGCGATCCTCCGGGTCCAGCCCCGAAGGTCCTGCCACCTCTTCTGGCAGTTGCGGATCCGGCGCTTGTAGACCCCCACAGATCTTACTGTCCGGGCGATGGTCAGCCAGATTTCCTGCTTCTGGTGGGCATCAACCTGTGAGGATGACAAAGTGAAAAGGCCATTACTACACATGCAACATATCCGTGCATCACACATTTGGATATACATGTCTCAATCACAGGGGCACATGATGTACACAGGCAGTGCAACGATGGCTATGAACAGTTTGCCAGCAGTTACTACATGGTATCATTGCCTGGGAAGTAAAACCTTGTTGGAATGCCCTGTTACTGCACTATACCTGTTCAGTGCATGTAACTACACACTATGGGGGGTGACAACTACTCAGTGAGCATGCTAGCCAGTGGCGTGCACACTTTAAGTCTTGCTAGTCAGACAACATGCACATTTAGTAAGGCAGTGGACAGCACACTCACCTGCTCCCCTGGTTTCCCATACAGCTTGCTGTACTGTGGAAGGAGGCTGACCAGCAGGGCCTGGTTCTCCTCAGTGCTGAAGGCTGGGGCTCTCTCCACAGTACGTGCCATTGCAGGATCCAGAGGATGCATATACAGCAGCAGTGGTGGTGGCAGATGTCGTCCTGGAGCATGTAGTGCAGGCAAGTGAGCTCTCAGGGGAACAGCCAGCATTATATGTGTGCTGCTGAGGCAGATACTGTCCCATGTGTCCAAAGTGATAGGTCCAAGTCGTTTGCATCTTCTGAATCTGGCCAATCCATGGAATTGCACCACTTACACATGCCCACAGCATCCTTCAAAAGTTCAACTTCATGAGACCCATGAATTTGCAACATTGTTGTGGGTGGCCAACTGAATTCACAGCATCAGACTCGTTAAAGGTTCGAAAACGCGTCCGTTACCATGCCAGGCCATAGCCAATGTGTGCGCACCGATCGGTCCATTGCTGTACAACGCGTATTTCGAAAAACAACACATACCCGTTCACATCGTATGCAATGGCCAATGCGTGCACACCGATCGGTCCATTGCTGTACAACGAGCACCCGGTCACATCATATGCTATGGCCAATGCGTGCACACCAATCGGTCCATTGCTGTACAGCGCGTATTTCTGTCCACATCATATGCAATGGCCAATGCGTGCACACCGATCGGTCCATTGCTGTACAACGCGTACCCGGTCACATCATATGCAATGGCCAATGCGTGCGCACCGATCGGTCCATTGCTGTACAACGCGTATTTCTGTCCACATCATATGCAATGGCCAATGCGTGCGCACCGATCGGTCCATTGCTGTACAACGCGTACCCGGTCACATCATATGCAATGGCCAATGCGTGCGCACCGATCGGTCCATTGCTGTACAACGCGTACCCGCTCACATCATATGCTATGGCCAATGCGTGCGCACCGATCGGTCCATTGCTGTACGACGCGTCCATGTACAAGTCACTGGCATATGTCACCATGGTTGTCACTGGTGAACGTATGCCAGCCACAATTACTTGCCAGGGACTCAGGGGCACACCTACAACACCACAGCCTATCCACACTGTATCCTAAGGCATGTAAGGCTGCATTACCTGTGTGTGTATGGGGGTCAACATGTGGTTTTTTGGTGGCACTTGGGGGCAGCCACTCCCAGGCTGTGCACGTGTTCATGGGGACAGAATCCTTTGTGTCTTGTGCACATGACCACTGTGATGTGCAACTGTTCAGTTCAGGGCATGTGGCATGGTCACATTTCCAGGTTGTGTATGTGTATGTCATGTCACATACACCCTGAGTCCCATGTGGGAAGGTATGTACGTCACAGGGTGACCCATTGCCACAATAGTGATGGCCCTCCACAGTCTTTGTGCATGTTGTGTTTCAGATGTCTCGGATTCAATGTGCACAATGGGAGACAGTCTCCACATCCACATTGTTTGTGCATCTACTTTGATGTTGTGCGTTTGTGTGTCACAGACGTCCATGTCTGTCCTGCAGAGGCGACAGGGGCCACTACCTGTGGGAGTCATGGTTGTTTTGCTGACGTGTACATGATACGCCATGTCATGCCAATGTCCATGTGGCAATACAGGGTCCCTGGGAATCTACCTGTCAATGAGCTGTGATGCCTGGGGCACATCTGTCCTCACTTGTCACTGTGGTGTGTGTTTGGAACGTGACAGCAGTACATGGGTACTGTGACACAGCCTAATGATTTCCCATAGCACGACCTGGAACTTGTTGTTGACACATGTTGAACTGTGATGTTTGATGTTGGCCATGTAGGTGCCATATATGTCCATACAGAAAGGCACACACATCAAGTACTTGTGTCTTGTAATGATGTATCATGTGATATTGAGTATGGTCAATGCCACATATGTGTGGTGACTGACAATCTTTCTTTGTTCACCTATGCACTGCAGGGCACCAGCTGTCCATAGACCATTCCCTGACCTTGCAACGATGGTTGAACGTGACTGCATCCGACGGTACCGTTTCAACAGGCCGCTGATTGAGGAATTGACGGTGCGTTTGGCCCCACATTTGCAACCTGGCCGGACATACCCTACAGCGCTGACCCCCAAGGTGAAGGTGATGGCAGCCCTACACTTCTTTGCCACCGGTACCTTTCAACACACTGTGGCGTCTGCTGGTGGGATGTCACAGTCCATGTTCAGCCGTGTGCTACGCGATATTTTGGAGGCAATGTTGAGATACCTGAACCAGTACATCTATTTCCCTAAACGTCAACAACTCACTGACGTCAAGAGTGACTTCTATGCCCTGGGGAGGATGCCACATGTCATTAGCTCCATTGATGGGACACATGTGGCTTTGGTACCACCACAGGCACATGAGCAGGCATACAGGAACCGTAAACATTACCATTCTATCAATGCTCTGGTGGTATGTCTTGCAGATATGAGCATCTCACATGTGTGTGCACGTTTCCCCGGTTCTGCACACGATGCCTACGTGATGAGGAGTAGTCGCATCCCGAGGATGATGTCACAGATGCCGAACCAGCGTGCCTGGCTTGTCGGTGTGTACTGACTTTTTACCATTGTGTGTGTTCTGCAATGTTGTATTCCACCCTCTTTACCCAACTCAGCTAATGTGCAATTGTCTGTATGTAGGTGACTCCGGATACCCCAACATGCCGTGGTTGCTGACACCCCTCAGGAACCCTGTGACACCAGCCCAGATGCGCTACAATGAGGCACATGGACGGACCAGGAGAGTGATCGAGCGGACATTTGGTCTCCTGAAGAGCCGCTTTCGCTGCCTGGACAAGACAGGAGGGGCCCTCCCATATGCCCCAGCAAAGGTGTGCAAGATTGTCATCGTCTGCTGCATGCTACACAACCTGGCAGTGCGGAAGGAGTTGTCTCTCATCCTGGATGATGATGACCAACATCCGCCACCTGTGGAGGATCCTGGCCTGGGCCACGATGCCAGTGATGATGATGATGGTGATGTCCGCACACAGCTCATCACCAACTTCTTCAGCTGAATGTGAGTATCCAGAGATGTCATGTCAATGATTTGAGTTTGCATGATATGTGTTGGTGGTGCTCTGTTGCTGTTTGAGTGTGGCCATGTGCTACTTGACTGGATGCGTGCAGCGATGTGTCCTTACAGGTAGTCTGTACTCCCCAACAGTGTTGACATGCTAACTTGGTTTTGTGTAGGTATCTTGTGACATGTATTGGGCATGAGTATTGCATTTCTGTCCTGTTCTTCAGTGCTCTTGACTGTGTGTCATGTCTGTCCTTCACAGGGTGCTTTCAGAGTTGTTTGGTCCACTCGGATCCCCCGACACCATGGTTCAACTTCCAGGGTGGAAGCAGTCGTTTCCCTACAGGTGATGTGCCCCACACCCCTGGACTTTATTTCTTCTACAATTGTTGACTGTGTGGCCACAGCCACGTGGGATTACCTTGCATCTGTAGTGGAAACAACATGTTGCAAATGTGTAATAAACCTGTGCTTCACTTTGGGATGTGCGTTGTCTGTGGTCACACATCTGACTGACATTAGCTTACTTCACCTGTGGGCTAGTTAACACAGACTCTGAATAGGTGTGGTGTCTGTGCATTCCACTGTATTTCCTGGCAACATCAGTGTAGGCGATGAGTCAGATGGCCCTGGTGTGTATGTGCTGTGTAGCCCTAGTGGTGTGTCTCCCTCATGTGTGTCACGTCGCCATGACTCACATGACGGTGTTGAACTTGCTGTAGCAGTTAGCATGCACAGTGTCATTTAGCAGATCATCATCTCCATGACAAAAACAACGTTGGAATCACAACAGAGGCAAGTATGGTGTATTAGTGATTTTATTTACATACATGTGTGAGGACAGTGCACAGGATGGTGGGTGCTGTACATTGGGATTAAAATCCAAAGTTCCCAGATGAGTTGGAAGTGTTGGTAGCAGAAATGTCCTGAGTAAAGTCCACAGTCATCTGATACATTGGTCCAACTTAAACTCCCCATGTCATGTGAGAGAGTTGGGTTGCATGCGACAGGGTGAACAGTTTGCACACAAAGGTGGATTGCCAGAACAGGTGTTGGGTTCCTGGGGATGTACATGGCCATCGGCCTCTCAGTTCTCCTTCCTCGGACGACCCCTCTTCTTTGGGGGGGGACCCTCACGTGCAGGCTGCTGCGGTGCAGAGGACTCTCCGCCAGAGTCATCCTCCCTCCCTGTGGCAGTTGCAGTTGTTGCGGCACCAGATGTTGTGGGCACACAGGGAGGTGTGGCCATGTTGGTGCTAATCTGGCGGAGGCATGTCAATATGTCCCTATGCACCGCTGTCAGTTCTTGCAATGTGTCCCACTTGGACTCCATGCCAGCCATGTGTGTCTCCACACGGGACATGTGTGAGTCCAAGCGGGCATGATGGGCAGCCTGCTGCTGTTGAATGTCCTTGAGGATCCCCACTACCTGGCTGACCTCTCCGGTGCTATTCTGGTACGCATCAGCAATGCGTACCAGTTGTGGGTCATCATGCAGTCCAGACCCCTCTGTAAACAGCGACCTCTGCCTACCACCCCTCCCACCAGCCCTGGCCACACGTGCGGGACCTGCGGTGGCACGCACAGGTGACCCTAGGCCCCCTTGGGGGTTGGTACTGGAGTTGTTGTCCGTTGCTTCACGGTGGGCCGGGGTCACTGTGCTGTTGTCATTGGTGGTCCTTGGTCTGTCCGTGTCGGCGGGGGTGGTCTGTGTGTTGGCAGTTGTTGGAGGAGTGGGTGCAGGTGGTGCAGATGGTGGTCCTGCTGGTGCTGCATGATGACTCACACCGGAGGTGCCAGGTAGGTCTACGCCATCCGAGTAGGGCAGAGGCTGTTCCACACCAGAGAGCTCAGGGTCCCCCGGAGCCTGGGACAGGGACTCCTCATCGTCTGCTGCTGTGTCCCCATCATCACCTGTTTTTGGAAGAGACACACAATGTATGTTATGTTTCTACAGGCATCAATGGTTCAGACACCTGACAGTTGTGACTGTACCTCTGAATGCGGGCCTGTACATTGTATTGTCCTAAGTTGTCACAGTCAGAGGTTGGAATTGGTGTAGCACATTGTCCTGCCAACCTGAAGCATTTCAATGTGAATGTTGAGGTGTGTGCATGGCCAGCATTGGTGGTATTTGGTTGACATCTGGCCCTCCTTCTCCCCCCAGCCCAGTTATCACACCATGAAGCATGCCACTGTTGCAGTGGGTGCAGGTTGACTCTCAGGATGTCAGTCAGTGGTGTCCTGCTGTTGGTTGGTGCCCAGTTCCCAGCAGGGCCTTGTGCTCCCCATAGCAGTACCCAGTGTCAGCCATCTTGTCAGTTCTTTGCCACTCCCTGTGATGTGAGCATGGTTCAGAGTGGTGTTGATGGGCCAATTGTGAGGGTGACCAATATCTGTGACTACCACTCCCATCATGCTATTGCCTACACCCCCCTTCCCAGCATGCCCATACTTCCTTCCTTTTGAGTGGACTTCACTGTGTGTGAGTGTGACAGCAATGGCAAGATGGCTGACAGTGGTGTCCTGCTGTTGGTTGGTGCCCAGTTCACAGCATGGCCTTGTGCTCCCCACAACAGAGCAGCATTGTCAGACATCTTTGAAGTGGCTTTTCACTCCCTGTGAGGTGTGCATGCTTCAGTGTGAGCTTGCTGGGCCATGCGGGTGGGGTATGTTGAGCTGTGACTACCACTCCCATCATGCTATTGCCTACACCCCCCTTCCCCGCATGCACATACTTCCTTCCTTTTGACTCTGCTTCCCTGTGGGGTAGTGTGCCTGTGCTGCCAGGATGGCTGACAGTGTTGTCATTGCATTAGTTTGGCTACAAGTCCCAAAAGTGTCCCTGTGCTTCACACAGCATAACCCAGGGTGGTGGTTCTTTGTGGGATATTTAATTAGAGTGTGAGGCAATGCATTCTCCCAGGTGAGTTGTGTGTAGTTTGTGTTAAGGGTGTGTGTGAGAACAGCTGCTGGTAACTATGGTCAGTGCTGTCAGTCCCCCTTCCCACCCAGCCATATATCCCACCATGGAACGTGCTTCCATTGCAGGGAGTGCAAGTTTACTTTCAGGATGTCAGTCAGTGGTGTCCTGCTGTTGGTTGGTGCACAGTTCCCAGCAGGGCCTTGTGCTCCCCACAGCAGTACCCAGTGTCAGCCATCTTGTCAGTTCTTTTCCACTCCCTGTGATGTGAGCATGGTTCAGAGTGGTGTTGATGGGCCAATTGTGAGGGTGAGCAATATCTGTGACTACAACTCCCATCATGCTATTGGCTACACTGACTTCACCAGCATACACAAAATTCCTTCCTTTCAGTGAGCTTCCCTGTGAGGTGGTGTTCTGGTGGTGGCAAAATGTCTGACAGTGTTTGTTGGTTAGATTTGTGTGGCTGCCTTGCTCTATTTGTTGTTGGGTTTGTACATGTCATGACACAGTTACATTTCACTTTGGGATGGCAGGTATTGTGTTTGTGTAACTAACATACACATCTTGGGATGAATCTGTTTTGGTTACTGTGGCTTTGCTGACGGTGCATGGTTTGACTATCCCCTTGACAGTGATGTGTGTGTCTTGTCACACGATATTGGGTATATTGGTTGTGTACTCACCAGGCTCTGGGATGTTTGATAGTCCATTTACGCTCTCTGGTGGTAGGATGGCCCGCACCTTCTCCTCCCAGGGCCTGAGGTATACTGGTTTGGCAGGAGGGCCACTGCCGGTGCGATGGCTCAAGGTGTAATCCTTCTTGAGTAGGGCCTTGACCCTCCTGCGCACATCATGCCACCTGTTCTGGATGTCTTCCTTTGTGCCCAAACATGGTGATTGTGCGTTCACCCTGTCGACGATCCTCTCCCACATCTTGGTTTTTTGCGACATGGGGGTCTGCTGGACCAGTGTACCAAACAATTGTGGCTCTACCCTGAGGATTTCATCTACCAACACTTCCAATTCACTGTCTAGGAACTTTGGATTCTTCTTTGGGGGCATGGTGATGGGTGGTGGTGGGGATTGATGTGTGTGTGAGTGTGCAAGTGAGGGTAGGTGAGTGTCAGTTTTGCTGGGTGTATGTGAGGGTGCTATTGGGGAGTTGCTAATGGTGTGTGGCTTGTGTGATGGATGAGTTGTGGGTGTGTCTGTGGTTGCTGTCTGATGGTGTTCTGTGCTGGCCAGTCATTAGGATTTGCAAAGGATCATGGTAGGGATTTGTGGCCTTTATATGGGTGGAGTTGTGGGTGTGTCTTTGTTCCATTTCCCCCAGTATTTATTGACTTTGTCATTGCTTGTTTGGCCCTTTTTTTGTATTTATTCCTTTGTAGTTTCTGGGCATGTAGGAGACGTTCTCCTGACCGAGTAGGACGCTGCAGTTGTCTCGTGTGAGCTTCTCCGACTCTTTCAGGCTGTGTTTCTGCTGTATTTTATGTGCGGCGTACGCGTCGGTCGCGGAGTATTGGGTTGCTTCGGCTCCGTTTTGTATGCGTGTCGGTCATACGGCTTGAGCTCCGTGCGACTCGGTTTCATTTAGCACGCATTGCATCGTACTTCGCGGGTACGTTTCTGTCGGCTTCATTCCTGGTGCGTGTCGGTCGGTTCGAATCGCGTATTTTTCCGGCCGGGTAGCTGGTTTCCGTGCGGTTCGGTCGCTCGGCTTGTGTTCCATACGAGTCGGTCGTGATCCACGTGCATTGCATCGTACTAGGCGGATCGGGCAGCGCCGGTACGTGTCGGTCGGACTAAATTCCCGTACCGAGTCGGTCGGTACGTTTTCCGGCCCGAATCGGAATCGGCCCCTTAGAGTGGCCTTTGATCCTCCACCTCACACTCTCATCATTGCCTTTTTTGACCAACCTCTTTTATTCAGTGGCTTGAGAATGTGTCAATCACATCTTGGTTAAGTCCAAGAGAGTATTTTCCTTTCACCTGCTGCCAATGGCTGTTAGGATGTATCTGTCCACCACCAAAGCTCTGCGTGTATTGTACTGCATGAGGCACTACTTTACAGCTATAGACCTTTCTGTATGCTGTTACTAGCTCCATCCTATCCCTCCCTCTTTACAGTGTCTTAATCTTCCTTTCTAACACCAGCTACCACCTCTCGTTTTTCCCATGTAGCCCTTCTTTCTCATTTCCTTGAAACAGCTTGGCCAAATGGTCGCTAGAGAACATGGTACATTCAAGCCCATAAAGCCTATAGAGCCATGAGACTTCATTGATGCGAGTAGTCACTACAGTCCTGACGATGGTCTAAGCCAAAATGAGGTCAAGGACCGAAACGTTAACAAATTTGCCTGATTGGTATATGTTGGAAAGTGGATTATTAGTAGTGGTAAAGGTATATCTACCACTGGCAATAAGGCCACTAACACAGGCTAGCGCTCAGAATAGGTCTTAAAAAAATTATTCCCATTCTAATCCCTTGATAGCTTGGCTGCAAGCAGGCAGGCTTAACTTCAGAGATAGGTATGTAAAGCATTTAAAAATACCAATTCAGTAAATAATTAAGACACAACACCGAGTAAAAATCCAACAACAATTTATAAAAATAGGAAATATTTTTATCTTTGAAATGACATCAAAATGAAAAAATCCAGTGTAGGGAATCGGAGATAGGAATTTTTAAAGATTTAGCACTACATACTACATAGAAACCTATACCACCTGTTGGGACATCTAGTCGCGCTAGACCAGGACAAAGTCAAAGTTTCAGGCTTATCGCAATGGAGCCCTGCATGGCTACCCCTCGCGGAAGGCCTCGGTCAAAGTTTTTACCTTTGGACTTAGAAACTTTTCTGGAGCTTTTCATCCTGGAGTCCCTCAGAGCTCTCAGCTAGTCCAGATTCGGTGAGGGTTCACTGGCTTGCCTTGCGACAAGCTCCTAGTCAAACCTAAGGAAGTCAGACCTCTGAAGCTTTCTGGCGGGATGAACCAAAGATCCAGGCCGGCTCGCGGTTGAAAGTGGGCAACTTGAATCTCGCGGTTGGTCCAGGTCACCTTTTCAACGTTCGGACTTAGAAACATTTATAGAGCTTTTTCTCCCAGGGTCCCTCCATTCTCTTCACCAGGCTGCATTCAGTGTGGGTTTGCCAGCTTTGATTTCTACCAGCTCCCGGTCAAACTCTGGAAGTTGGACCTCCGGAGCTTTTCAGTGGGATGAACCTGGAGGGCAGGCCGGCTCGCTGTTTAGGGTTGCCGGCTTGGCTGGCCAGGTCGAGTCGGTCCACTTTATGGAGCTTTCTTTCAAAGTTGCTCCAAACTTCTTCAAACTTCTGAAACTTCTTCCTGAAGTTCCCTTGAGGGTCCCAAAGTGTCCAATATTTACACCAAGGGTCTGGAAGCTCCAAGACATTCCTTGAAAGTTTGGGACTTCAATTCCCACAATCCACTTGGACAAAACCCTTACAAATCCACTGGTAGTCCTCCAGGCTAGGGATTCTTGGTGGTGATGGTCCAGGTGAGCTCTGTTAACCTATAGCTTGCAGGGAGTCCACTCTTTAGTTTTCTTGAAGCAAGTTAGGTCTACAGAGCTGCAGTTCCAAATTGTGCAGCAGGCTCGGTCTTCCAGAGTGCATGGCCTGGTTGGGGCAAATCAAACTTCCAGCATGGACCCTTGTTCTTTCCTTTCTTTCAAGCAGCAGATCTGAGAGGCATTCCCCCTCTCAGATACTTATTGAGTGTGTGTTCTCTGGGGTCACACAGGAGGGCACTACTGTCCAAAGAGGTGCAGGGCAACACCCCAGAGCATGACCATTTCCTCCACAGCGTAGCACAATGGTCTCCCAGAAAGCACTATCTCTCCAAAATTCAATATGGCTGATGTTTCAGCAGAGAGGCAAGTGCTGGCTAAACAACCTCCAGGATTGCTCATCTCCATAATCACCCTCCCCCTGGCATCTGCACATTCCTTCCTCAAGCCTGCCATCTGGATAGGTTCAGAGGGTAGGGATGAAAGTGAAACTGGCTTCTTCTACATGTCCCCTCTTTCCTTTGAAGATCATTGTTTATGCCCCCTCCCCCATACTCTGGCATTCCTATGCAGCAGAACCCTCTCCTTCCAGTACGGCTATTCACCCCAGGTGCAACTTATCACTTCATCAAAGCAGCCTGGCTAATCCACTTAACTCTGACCAATCAGGGCAGATCAATGGAAAGCTGAATTTTGACTTACAGACAAGAAAGTCTTATAACTTCTTGTCTGTACATTTTAGGAAAAATTAAACAATAGTATATTGTTGGATTTATCAATACCATTCTACTAAGTCCTTGAATGATAGTTTTCTGTATTTCCTGTCGGTGTTATTAATTAATAAGTCCTTGCCATGTTAACCTATGCAACTGGGGGTCTGCAATGTGAAAAATGAACTGGCCAATTTATCCAACACCAGGGCTTATAAACCATCTTTTATAAGGACCCTGCCTATATCTACAGGACCCACTACCCCTGGAACACTTAGGGGAGACTTTAGGGGTTCTGAATATGTAAAAATATTCAGATCCTCCCTCCACAGTGCTCCTAGCACCAAAGTCTATTTTGGGAAACACTTTACTACAATGAGGCAAGTGACGTGCAATTTCACTATCCTCAGGGCATATAAAACCTATTTTTGAGGTTCCTCCTTATAAATACCTGACCCCACACCACTGGGACACCTAGGGGAGACCCTGGGGGTACCTAATATGCCAAAATATTGTAGTTTATTAATTTTAAGTGCCCTAAACACCAAAGTCGAGTTTGGGTACAATTTACATTTCAAAAGCAGTCCTGCAACATGTGGCTGCTTTTAAACTGACCTCAGGCTTCAGCACTGCAAACTGCCATACCCTATTATATACTAGGGACTTAAAGGTAGTTTTAATCCCCCTGCCCTATTATATAGTATGGCCTTATATGGGAGGTCATGCCAATCATAGGGGTACTGCAACCCATAGCGTACCCTAGTGTATGTAGGTGTTTTCACAGTATTCTAAGTGTGTTTTCAGCATAGCGCTGGCCCTGGGCCTGGTTAGGCAGAGCCCAGGGTCAGTCAGAGTAAGTTACCACCAGTACCAGTCAGCAAAAAAAATGAAGGTTCCCATGGCACAGGATGGCTTTGCAGCAGTATAATATTATGCAAATTTGGTTTAAACCCGTGTGATTACTGAGCAGCTTGTAATTATGCATTTGTATGCCCTCTTTTTTGTTTTGTAATTGAGTGGAGTTATCTCAACACTGGTGAAATGCCTCTCTTCACCTTGCAACGAGTGTCTCTTGCACCTATATAAGAGTTACTCCTACATCTGGATTTGAGCTTCTCCACCTTCAAAGTCACTTTATCCCTGATTGGAGCCATCTGACCATTAGAGAGAGACCTGTCATCTTTCAATGGAAGCCTCTTCTCTTGAGAGGAGCTGCTCTGAGCCCAGCAGGTGACCGCCTCATCCTTAGGTTCTAAACTTTGTTCTTGGACATGTCCCTAGAAGCATCTCTTACTGTTGATGAATGACATTCTTTTACTTGGACAGGAGCTTCTCACCTCTCCACAGGAGCCCTTTCATCCCTGGATTTGAGCCCCTCAACCTTATCTGAGTGGAGATAGCTTACAATTAGACAGAGTCTGTTTTATCCTCGGACATGCCTCTTCGTCCAAAATGGGGTTTCCAATGTCATAGCAACCAGGCCCATCTAAAGAGGTCGGGGTGGGCCTCAGTAGGCCTTAAGTTCGCTGGACTTGTACATATTCTGTTTGTGATTGGGAGGGGGTGCAGCATTTGTTTCCCTCACTCCCCTTCTGGTGGTACAGGATCTGAATATCTCCCATCAGCCTCGTTGTTTCAACTTCTTAACTACCCCTCAGCTGAAGGAGTGATGTAGGAGGGAGCGCTGAAGGGAGCACCGTCCATCAAACCCCTGATAAGTACCTGAGCCGACACCAGGACCGTCACAGATTCTTAAACTCTAATTAAACCGCTGCTCTCTATGATCTGATCCAATCCTTTTTAATTAGTACGAAGTGCCTATCAAACCCTCAAGTCTCTGCAAGCGGTGCAGCCGGGTCTGCTATGCTCTTAATTATTAATTATTTTCTCAGTCCGGTTCCACCTCTTTGATTCCTAATACAGGAGGCCCGAGAAGGGATGACATTGCAATGTCTGATTACTTTCTCACCCCAGCTCATACCGAAGGAGGCTGCTTCCAAGACGAAACCGACAACCCTGTGCCTTAACACAGTCTTACTAGGAAAAATAGAAGCAGTAGGTGGCAAAGCCCATAGTTCTGTCTTTATTATACTGATGCATACAAACACAGACATATGCAGATGGTGTGTGCATGCACTGGCATGTTAAAGAACACGTATTCTACACAATTAAAAGAGAGTTCAACGTGACCGCAGGACTGCAGTGCAATAATAAGTGACGTCAGGGACAGGGCCGTTTCTACCATTAGGCAAGACTAGGCTGCCGCCTAGGGCGGCAAAACGGGGAGGGCGGCAAAAAACATGAGTTTGGCCCAAGACTCCAGAGGCTCTGGGGTCACAGACACATTTCTGACTTCCGACGTGACTGCTTGTGTGATCTTCGTCCAAGAGAGCGTAAAACAAACAAAGCAGCGCCTTCTTTGAATGGCTCAAATGAGGGACTTAATTGGGGGCCAGTGACGACGTTCGTGCCAGAATGAGACACAGCAGCAGACCCCAGTGCATGGGGTTCACGGGTGAGACGCCCCCACCCTGCTCCTATGAGACAGTCGGTGATTTATCACCTGGAGGAAGAGATGGGCATGAATTGGGGCCCTGGGTCAGGGGAGGGGGGGGCGGAGCAGCCTTTCACTGCATGCTTCTTCCCAGCGCCCAGAGGGGCCAAGCTGTTCCCAGAAGGGTTGCCGCTGCCCAGGCCTCTCTTACAGCCGGTAAAAAGGCCGGCACAGCGCCTCGGCCTGTGTGCGCTGCTGTCCAACAGCTGTAAATATTGGCGCCTGAAAGGGCCTGTGCAGGGAGCCTGGACGCAGGGGGGGGGTGATGTTCATTGGCAAAAGGGGTATTCAAATCTGCCGTATTGGACCAGATGACATTTAATAAGAGACCGGCTGCCTTTTCCTGCACTCCTAACATGCAGACAGTTCAGGCACACAGTAGGCGGCAAACTTTCTCATTGTCGTGATATTGATGTAATATTTACAGCAGATGCTTAATTTAGGCAACCGTCTCATAACTGTGCCAACCCCCCCCGCTCCCTCTCCACCGCTTCACTCTTCACTCCACTCACTCTTCGCCTCTGAGGGCACTAATGCCATTTGATCATCAGTCCACTCACTCCTTCGCAAGACGAGATAACCCGGCACCACAGACATCTTCCGCCTGCAGGTTTATTCTTCTCAGCCTCACAGCAGCTCTCGAGCCAGCAAGATAGATCTCACTTTCACTGACTGAGCTCCTCTTCGTGCACTCATCCTAACCTGCCGTCAGTCCCATCATTCTCTCAATGCCCCCCCACCCCCCACAATGAGCCAAATTCTAATTCACATAATCAGAAAAGGATTATTCTGGCTTCTCTTTAAAGTTCAATTCCTTCACCATTACTACCCCCCTCGTTAGCATCTTTTCTTCTCTTCTGCCGAGTCTTCAGTTCTCCCCTTTTGACTCACACAACCTTTGTCAGCCTCCCTCGTTTCCCTACAATCTCTGATCCTCCTGAGATGCGAACACTACATAGCAGCAATGTAGAGTTTCACTCTATCATCCACTCCGCCAAAGCCTTACCTTGAGACACAGATAGTCCCCTCCCTACTTAATAAAGCAAGCATTGGCAAAGCCAATGGGTGTGGCTTGCATTTTGAAACCTGACTAATGTATTTTTAAAATGCCTATAGTAGTGCAAAACAAAGAAAAATGATTGATTTTGTTATACAATGCATTTAGGAGAAAAATAATTTAATGTGACATGATTCAGAGATGTGAAATAGTTCCTTATGCATTGCCAAGCAAACATGACATAGGAGGGGAAAGGATACAGCAAACAGCCAATAGCACGAGTTGAGAGAAAGACTTCTCTGACTGAAGCTTACTGTATGGGTATTTTAAAGAATGACTATCAATGGTTGTAGAGACAGCTGTGTCGACAAGCCAGTACTAAACACGGACCCCCTGGTCATTATTTTATTGTCGCTGTCCTAATTTCCCTAAAGTTAGTGGTCGGATTTTAAAAGTCTGCTCCTATCTCTCATCGAATAACATTTGCCGCCCTCTAGTTGCATTTGCCATGAATGTATGCTACAGAAGGGGTGCTCGCGCACACCTCCCGCCCCCTCACCACAGCCCACCACGGCCATCTGTCCCCATGTCCTGCCTCCTTGGCCTGTGCTCTCGGTTTCATATCTACCCCATACCTTTCCTGAGTGTCCCTGACTGTTACCCCATCAGTTCGCCTCTTACTTATTTACCTGTTTCTTTTTGTTTTCCTAGTGCCCACCTATTCCACACACACAGACACCCACAATGCCCTCATCATGTACACATCCTTAGTTATCAGATACCACAAAACATGCTTAAAATGACATGTTTTACCAACACTCCAGACAAGAATATTTACCTTTGTCACATTACGAAGCAGAAATGCTTACTTTGGTCGCAGAGGAAACCTTTGCAAATTCTTACAGAAGGAATATTGTGCCCTTCGTTCTTTAACTCTCTTTAGTAATATAATTCCAGTTCTGTACAGGTCTCCTGCTACATTAAAACCTGAGTTACCTCCAACATTAATACATGAAGTTCTATAATATGTAATTACATTCTTTATCATCTGTAAAATACCACCAATCCTTTCGAGTCAGTGAACTTTAACTGTAACCTTTTATGTAGGAGCCTCGTGTATGTTTCAGACAGAGACAGGTTTTGCTTCCTACTGTTGTTGTTTCAGATAGGGTAGGGTTGTCAAAAAGCACAGCGCCCGTCGCGTGGAGTGCGCTCTGTGTGATCTGGGCCCAGTCGGTGGGCTGAGGAGGAGGGAGGGAGATGGGCGAGTGAAAGCACGCCAGTGGGATGTGGCTTCGGATGTTGTAGATACACACACTCTTTGCCACCTAATCTGACGACTGCAAAAAGAACAGAAGATGGACGGAATGCTTAGCCAATCAAACATTGCCCCAGTCAGTCACAGATCTGGGTTAAATCCATCGTTTTTTTGCATGCCACGCCATTCCACTTTAGACCCAGCCACATGCAAATCAGTCTTGACCCTGTGCCTCATGGGGACAGTCCAGCCCGAACTGTCCGGCCAGGTCCTCCCTGGACCAGAAACAAGCATCCTGGGACCTGTTTCGGGGCATCACCCCTCATTAGCCAGGCTAGCTTGAATCTGGTGGCGTAGCGAGCATGCGACCCACGTCTGGGCATACCCTTCCCACTTAGGGTGACAATTGCAAAAAGAACAGATGATGGATGGAATGCTGAGCCAATCAAACATTCACCCCCAGTCACAGTTCAGGATTCAAGCTAGCCTGGCTGATGAGGGGCGAAACCCCGAAACCGGTTCCAGGGTTCACGTTTCTGGTCCAGGGAGGACCTGGCCTGGCAGTTCGGGCTGGACTGTTCCCAACAGGGGCCAGACAGATTTGCATATGGATGGGTCTAAACTGGGGTGGCACGGTGAGCAAAAGAACGTCAAATTTAACCCAGATCTCTTGACAGGGGTGAATGTTTTAATTTATTCTGCATTCTGTCCATCATCTCGGCAGTAGGGCCTTGAAGGTAGGGACAGGTTCCTTGGAGAACAAGCACTCTCAAAACCGTAACAGGGCTTAGGCCACACTGAGAGTTCAAATCTCAGCCCATGGGAGGCAGAGACACGGTACATTCGGAGACTCTCCTTAACACCCAGCCTGTGTTCTCAGACCTCCCATTGCCTAGTGGCTCTGGCCTTCTTGGAGCTCGCTGCCTCTAGCAGCCCCCTTCCCCTTGGACCACCCAGTGCGCCGTGGGAGTCTCTCGGAGCTACCACCAGCCCTCTCACGGACCCCTTCCTCTAGCTGCTGCGCCCCCCAGTCCTCCCAGAGCCTATGTCTCCTTGCAGCCCCGTCCTCTTAGTTCCCGTCCTCAAGCAGACCTGGTCTTCTCGAAACCCTTTTTGTCTGTACAGCTCCTGTCCTGGCCGTTCAATCAATCAATCAATCATGTCACTTATAAAGCGCACTACATACCCGCGAGGGTCTCAAGGCGCTGGGGGAAGAGGGGGGTGGTGCTGCTACTGATCGAAAAGCCAGGTCTTGAGGAGTCTTCTGAAGGCCAGTAGGTCTTGGGTCTGTCGGAGGTTGGTGGGGAGGGTGTTCCAGGTCTTGGCGGCGAGGTGGGAGAAGGATCTGCCGCCGGCGGTCGTTTTCCGGATGCGGGGGACTGTGGCGAGGGCGAGGCTGGTCGAGCGGAGCTGGCGGGTGGGGGTGTAGAAGCTGAGTCGTCTGTTGAGGTAGGCTGGTCCGGAGTTGTGGAGTGCTTTGTGTGCGTGGGTGAGGAGCTTGAAGGTTATCCTCTTGTTGACAGGGAGCCAGTGCAGGTCTCTCAGGTGGGGTGTGATGTGGCTGCGTCGGGGGATGTCGAGGATAAGACGTGCAGAGGCGTTCTGGATGCGTTGCAGCCGTCTCAGGAGCTTAGCCGTCGTTCCTGCGTAGAGGGCGTTTCCGTAGCCGTTAAAGGTCCCACACACTAGCAGCTCCAGTCGTATCAGAACTCCCTACCCCCTAGCAGCCCGGGCCATCCCCGGAACCCACAGCATTCTTAGCTCCTGTCCCAGAACTTCCGGTCCCTCAGACCCACCATCCACTAGCAGCCTCGGCACCTTCAACTCTCGTCCTCTAGCAGTCCCAGCCCTCTTAGAGCCCCCGTCCCCTAGCAGCCTCAGTCCTCACTGAGCTCCAGTCCCGAGCTCCCAGGCCATCTTCAGCTCTGCTTCAATTCATTTTCACCCCAAAAATATGCTGTTTAAATATTTACTTTTATATTGAAAAACCTGGATGACAGGGGGAGAGAGTGATGGTAGTAAAAGGGAGGGGGCGGCATTTTTCAATTCTCGCCTAGGTCGGCAAACACCTAGAAACGGCCCTGATAGTGTGTCAGAGTCTGCCAGACCTTTACATTTCAGAGAACCTGCTCTTTCATTTGAAAGGAAGTGGTGTACAGTTTAGACATAGAGCACAGCGCTGTGCTCCGTTCAGTTCATGCCTAAACTCATCAGGAAAGGGAAGGGGCCACATGCGCAAAGCTTTTTTTCGTTCGCAAACAAATTGAGCTGTTTACAAATGTGAAAGGGCATTTTTTAAGTACAAAGGCCCAATTTGTGATTCAGTAACCTATTACCGAATTTCAAATTGGGTTTGCGATTTGGTATGAGGAAGGGGCGGGTTTAGGACATCACTTCCTAATACGGAATCGCAGTAGTATGTGTGAATGTTTTATGACTAAAATACAGTTGCAAAACATTCAAATTTTACCACCTACTTCGAGTAGGTGGTAACCCAGGGGACCCCTGCCCCTTTGTGAATATTGGTAAAAAAAAAAATTTAAGAACAAACACCACTGCCTATTCTTAAACAATTAAAAGGAAACGGGCTGCAATAAAAAAAAAAACATTGCTTTATTGAAAAGCAATCACAGTCATGGTGGTCTGCTGACCCCAGCAG
Organism: Calotriton arnoldi; assembly: GCA_963921515.1. NCBI lineage: Eukaryota > Metazoa > Chordata > Amphibia > Caudata > Salamandridae > Calotriton > Calotriton arnoldi. Next base: position 1,577,505 of record CAWUFW010003991.1, on the reverse strand, counting down.
GCAACCAATCATTGTGAATTTTGCGATTCCCAATGGGTCGCAAGCCGAGACAAACCTCATTAATATTCATGAGGTAGGTCTATTTGCGACACACAGGGAATTGCAAAATGTGTTAAACATACATTTGTACATTGCTGTTTGCGATAACTAAAATGGCGAACCGCAAAAATTTGCTCTTTGGTCATCGCAAACACTTACCTTCGTACATCTGGACCATAGTTTTTTCTGGAGGTGGGAGATAGTAACAAACTCATGCAAAGCTTGCATGTACTGAAGTAGTGCTTTTCATTAAAAGATGTGCCTCTTGATTTAGGCACTACTCCTCGACGACTGTTTCAAGAAAGTGCAGTACTGGAAGGCATTTTCGAATTTATTTAAAAGGAATTCGGTCTACATATACTCTCCTGGAGTGTTTTGCCACTGCAAGATAAGAACGATATGGAGAGAGACAGATAGCAGGCACCATTAGGTATGGAACAAGCAATCTGTATTTATTTAAAGGGGTGTCCCTCATGAGTTAGATTGAAGTCTTTGAACACTCTTTCATGAGGTGCAGTACAGCAGCTCTTACTCTGTCTCCCTTGAGTCCGACACAAGTCTTTTCAAGTTACAGCTGCAGTATGTCATACAGCAAGTAGCTGCCCCACTGGCGTCCTAGTTGAAAGAAACGTGACTGACCCTTATGTCTCGCACTGCAAACACCCTTGAACATCTCTTTTTGGTAAAAGTGGAACAGAGCAAAGGAAAACCTGACTCTGTTTTCAGCACTGCAGATCATAAGGAGGGCAGCTTCTACAGATCAATATGCATATCCACTTTTGGTACATTAAATGTAGTTGCTTAATTTGTCTGGGCTAAATACATATGTCAATGCTGAGGTAGGAGTGATGTCATTGTCGTGGCTCTGAGTGCAGCTCTTGCATATTGTAGAATAAGCAGATGAAGACATCCTAATGCTGTAACTACTGCCCCCCACTGGTACCCTTAAAGTCCTTTATTCTGTACATCAAACAGTTTTGTATCGGTTTTATTTCAACATGGCTGTATAGTTCAACATGTGACGGTGGCACAACGTGTCTAGTTGTGTTGTGATATGATGTCCTCTAAGATGCCTGAGAATGAAAACAGATCATGATAGCCTGACACTAAAATGGCTGCCCTGTAGTCATGCGAGATTTAGACATTTGTTGTTGATTACAATAGAGGTTGGGTGCCATTGTGCGGCAGACCATCCTTATATGCAAAACGAAAAAAAGAAGACGGCCATCTTAGAGTCAGGCTTGAACTCCAGACTCAAAACTAAAACCAATAAGACGGCCATCTTAAAGTCAGGCTTGAACTCCAGTTCTGATCCATACATAATAAAATAAAAACTGTCAAGCACAGAAGGGGTGTGGTATGCTGTAACCCACTACGACACTTTTAACCCCTTGACCGCGATCGGAATTTTGCTCGTGTGCTGGACATTCCGATCGCGGGTGTGGTCGTGACGAGCTCAGCTCGTCATGCGCACAGCGCTACCGCGCAGCATGACGAGCTGAGCTCGTCACGCGCATCGAAGGGGTTAATGGCATCAACATTAATGAATGCCAAGGGAAAGTCAGGGGAATTGTATATTTGTCAACATTCATTTCAGTGTTTCTCCACCAACGACATAATTTAGACTTGTTATGAGACTTTGTAAAAAAATAGTGTTATGGTCCTTTATTTCACTGTTCTACAAAATGATAGAGGACATCACATATATTTTTTAAGAGTTGTGAAAGTTGTAATTTAAAATTTCTATTTGTGGAATTGGGAGCTAGCTTAACAGGTTTCCAGTCACAATGTGTTGCTTGTTGTAGGGGAAGCTGCAACATTCAACAAATAGTCCCTGCCACATGCTGAAAACAATGCTAATCATGCATTGGGATGGAAGCCATCCCTAGCTGGTGAAGTGATACACCAAACAGCCAATAATATGTGGTGTGAGATGTGCAGTCCTCCGGAGCCCACGGTATGCATATTTTTAGAAGACTAGTTACCAAAGCACTAACCTACACGTGAGCTGTCAAGCCAAACCTGACAATACTAACTAGCCTTTTCGTCTGGATGTCCTATTTCGCTGTTTCTTACCCTTCATACCCCCCCCCCACCCTCTATGTATCCTGCAATACTCATGCCCGATCGCTGTTCACACAAGAAAGGGAGGGAGGGCATGAGACTATGATAAGGAAACTCAATCTTAATGTAATGAAGATTACTGGTAAGTAATCGGGCTGCGGCCCTCGATGCTGCTGGCAGATATGGACTCCCAGGCTAATATTCCTTCCTGCTCCCAACACCTAGATCCTTCTTAGTTTCCAGCTCTGTCTTTTCTCTTCCCATTAATCCCTCCCTTGTGTTTGTCTTATGCCTTGAATTTTGTTCATATGATTTATGAAACAATTTCCCAAGGAATTGGAGGGTTCTCCAAGTAATGCTTAGGACAATAATTAATAAACAGTAAATCTTTGGGCATGGTAGTGCAGTTTTACCCCATGAGGCACCGTATGAACCTATTAGGTTGTAGTAGACAATAGAGCCTGGTTTTCAAGCCTTTTCTGAAAGACAAGTGCTGGTTGTAGAGTTTCTCAGCAGTAATACTGTCAAGAAATGAAAATAAAAAAAAAGGTGCTTCGATAGTGCAAAAAGAGAGAGGAACATGAGAAGAAATTAAGAACTGTTGAGACCAGCATAAGAACACGAAATACCAAAAATGTTTCTAAATCCTGGAATTTGCTGGCCTGATGTCCCAATGAGTAAAAAAGCTCACAGCTGACATTTGTATCTTTATGACATCTGAGTTTGTGCAGGGCACAAACTCACATTCCAGCTTGTCGTCCTTCAATTGTTATTTAATTTAGTACCATCAAACTGGACAACACACTTTGAAATTTCAAAACTGTTTTAGGCAGTTCTACTTTATTCGTGATGTGTGGCACAAACTTGCCATCCTGCACTCAGAAGGCATGTGAATGCAATTCTCTAAAGTCATTAATGCTACGCTCATTCTGGAGTAAAAAAGCCTGGAAATGCTCTTGAAATGTCTGTGCTACTTGGTGAAAGGTTTTGTGTCTCCTGAGGATGCACAGTACTTCGTCTATCAGGGTGGAGGAGGACATTATGCCTGCCACCCTGATGGACTACATTCTAGCAAATTCAGAGATCACAGCTGGCCCAGTAATCTCAGTACCTTGACAGGAATCACTGTCATGACAGGTCCTGTCAAGGTACAAACGTCTGGTGGATGGCCACCATCAGTTTTGACAGCCGAGCCGTCCGACAAAACTTTAACAAACACTTTGCTTTTCAAAAACATAATGGAAGTTTTTTATTGAATAGCAAGAAATGATGACCACCACAGCTAGGGATTTGTTTCCCAGAATGTGGGGGTCATTATTTGTTTTTTTCTGTCCCTCACTGATTTTTCCTGACAGTGAGGGACAGAAAAAAAGGCCATCACACTGTCCACCCTAGATAGAGTGGGAAGTGTAAAGAACGTCCTCTGACAGCCGAGGCTCCATCAGGCTGTCAAAGAAAGCTTTCCATTGACTGAGCAAATGGGGGCTCCATTGATGGAAAGTTGATAGTCTTCCTTACTCTAAATAACGTGGGGTAACCACATTTTGGTGGACAAGTCTATTGGTGGTTGGAGCTGAAGTGTCCAGATGTTCTTGGCAGCCAACCCATTCCAAAATCTGAGGTTAAGAGCCTGGGATTTTTGGCTTGATGATAAGCTTTCTATGGCAGTCCAAGCAAAGAAACAAGCAGCCATCTGTTTTGGCCTGCTAAAGTCCCTGACAAAACGTCTGAGATGGCTACCAGAGCCATCTCGTAGGGTAGTGGAACAAGGTTTAGTGATTTCCAGACTTGATTATGGGAATCCCCTATATTTAGGAAGGATCACTGACAGAATATCGACAACAGGAATATCGACCTACACAAATATCGTGTTCAAAATATCGATGTCATGAATATCGACATCCTATCTTTACAATGGTAAGTACAAAAATATCGAAACAAAAATATCGTTGTTAAAAATATCGCTGTTAAAAATATCGTTTTTTTAAAAATCTCTAATAAATAATTATAAATAAATTAAATAATACATATAATTAATAAAAACATAGGGGCCCATTACGATGTCGGGTGGAAGCAGCACCGCCGTGCTGGCGGATGCAAAAACCGCCACTTACCGTCCACCAGCAACGGGCCACACGGCCGCCAAATTAGGATGTGAAAACCCAGGCAAACACCGCCCGCAAGCCCGCGATGCCACCCGCCATCAAAGTGCGCCCGTCCACGTAGCGGCGCGAGCCAATGGAGACACACCGTCCGACGAAATGACGTACCGCCGGGCGTCAAAATTACAATGCCAGAACCAAACAGCCCCATCGGCAAAGATACACCGCACGAGATACCAAGGCGGAAAACCGACTGTTCAGTATGGAGATCGAAAAGGCGGCCCACCCAGATATGAACCCTGCACTCCAGGCCATCCCCATGCTCTACCTGATGCACCACCTAGGAGTGAACGCGCCACGATGACGCAGGTAGGCAGACACACAACAAGGGCACGCAAACACTGCACACAATGCAAGGGTGGAAAAAATGTACATGGCCCCCCCAGGCACCCCTGTGTGGACAGGACACATCCACCACTGTATCCACACATGTCCCACCTGTCAAAACAACACAACTCGCAACATCCTGGGCACCCACTACCCGGGACCAGGAAGAGACGTCCCCGTCACGGCACAGCAGCGTAGCGGCGATGATGCAGGTACACATGCGCACAATGCAGAGGCCAACGACGGCGCCACGCATGGGCTGCACACAAACACCACAGAGTCACAACTACACACCCCACACACCAGCACCACCCTGAAGGCACATGTCGCGTGGCCTTCCTGCATCACCCATGACCCCAACCGACAACCCACAGTTGTCAACGTGACGTCACACAAGTGTCCCGAACAGGGGAGTAATGTGATGGCAAAATAGGACACACCCTTGTGTGGAAAACATGGAGAAGCACACGGCGGCTGCTACATAACAGCGCACAATCTCGACAATGTCCGGAAAAGGCACGCCAGTCTCAACAAGAAATACCTATCCCATCCTGCTCGCAACAACAACACATGCAATGTGCAAAATAGGAAAATCCTGCTGCCTGAGAACAGGTGTGCCCAATACTACACCCACACAGAAGCCAAAACGTACAGCGCCAACGGAGTGTCCCTCCCACACACGGGAGAGCAGATAGCACTGAATGGCCTTCCATTCCTACTCCGAAATAACATTGCAAAAAATCATGCAGGAGAATGGAGCCATTGTACCAACAAGATGCTAAACATAGCCATGCAGAGTAAAAGGTCCACTGGCAGATAGCGCACAACATGAAAGACAGATAACACCACTAAATACAACAACACCACTCCTACATGTGGACCAAATGCAAGTAATCCGGAAAGAGACAGACACCACTGGCCTTGACTATTCATAGAAGCATGTGGGATGAGGGACTGTGTCCTTCGCCCAAGCCATACCCCAAGTCCTGCCGCCGTACATCCATACCAGAATTCCCAGCATCGTCGGAGGCTGCACTCTGCTGACTGCTCAGGCATCCGGAGCACGCCATCACATCACCCCGTAGCAATATGGCTGTTGCACCAGTGACCCTCAACTACGCCGGACAGATCAAGTTGTACAGTGACCGCTTGCTACAGATAGTGGGCTGTACAAATCTGGCAATGCTGACTGTAAGTTACCGAGTAACTTACCGCATTGCAATGTTCAGCTGCGTCATCCCCGTCTTCTACTGTCGGAGGTGTCCGTACTACTGGCCTGTGGATTTATGTCTCTCCAACCCGGCATGTCCAAAGGCGGACTTGGTACACTTGTTTGCACCCCTGGACGACCACGACAGGATCTGTTCAGTGTATGGGGGCATGGCGTTTGTGGCTGCAATCGGGGACACACTGCAATGGGACCAGTGTGCCTCCACACAACGTCTCCTGGTACACAGTTTCATCGAATGTCATCCAACATGTCCCATCAGGATCCTACAAGGGACAACCTACGAAGAACACGTTGCTACCCACAATCCGCTTCATTGGATGACATCCATGTTTACCATCAATGGGATGGATGCCCTGCTGGAAGGTGTCGCATACACGTCAACTTGTCAATTCATGGGACCCCGACTCAATACCCCCAACTGAACATTGATGTACAACACCGTACCCATGCTTGGCATTCGCACGGAGTGGGCAGTTAGCTGTACAAGAACTACACCATATAATCTGCGACTAACACCTTACCATCAACTCCACTGCCATGACATCTGACATTTCCTGGACATGCACCCTGTTCCTCACCATATCCCGTGTTTCTGCATGAACAGGGGGAGGCAGAGGTATGGGACTTGTGTACAGTAACCACATGGCCAATACAGCACGAACAACTATGCCATAATATGAATTCTGCGCATCTGGACACATGCACCTGTCAGTGCACACTCATCTGTCTGCTGCAGTACGTGAGAACTGTCACCTCACCTTTGTCTGCACATCCGTGCCAGGACTTTTGCATGGACAACAAATGCAACCCACTACAACATGGGCCTAGTCATAGTGTCATGTTAAGTAGCCACCACATAGCAACAACTGGTGAGACGCTGCTGCATGCAGGTAGGCACATGCCCTGATGTCACCCCTGACGCCGGTGTGTCGGAGTCACTATTGTACTAAACCGGTACCATGGAACTGAGATGAACTGTCCCCATGATGTCAAGCTGTCTGGTAGGCCAAATGACAACTGTATGAATCAAAGCCCAGAGACCATCAGTAATTAGCAAATGTACCCTAGCATAGCAAGGGCAAGGCAGTTGTAACCCTGAAGCCTCCATTCCACAGTCAACAACTAATTACATCTACCTGTACCCCCTTTCGTATGTGTAATCATGCTAAGTATATCCTCCACATGCATTTTGCTGCCAGTAGTGTCCACTATACTGCATCACAGAGGAAGTAAGTCCAAATACATGCCTCGAAGCAAATATGTGACTCTGTAGAATTATTTACAGAAGACAAGTATGAATGAGAGAGGATGAGAGTGTGTGAAGTACACGAGAGTCGTGAGATGAACATGTAGTCCAGTGACATTGGATGTCAATGCATATGATCTGCCGCCACAGTGGTCCTAGTGCAATACTACAGGTCATGAGCCTTTCATTGTCAGACTCTGACGTGGCCCAACAGATCATCACAGTAACACTGACGGGCTGGTCACTCCCAATCACAGTCCCACATATGTGTATAATTACCTTCACAGTCGGACATCACACTCATCAAGCAAAAGTAGGGCCCACGCAAGAAGCATGCAACAGCAATGCATGACAAAACCCACACAGGATACCAGTGTGGGTGTGCAGGTCCGCACAGTGAGTACGAACTGCTGAAACTCACATACATGCCCAATTGAACCAGGCACATTCCCGACAGTCACACACCCTGCAGACGCACAATGGCCAAAACATATTAAGTAGGAGCCATCCTGAACTGCAAGGACACACCCACACACTGCACACTGTGCAACTTACAATACACACATGCGCTCACATTCACAGACCTGAACACGGATACAAACACCCACCATGCCCCTGGGTAACACATGTGTGCAATCGACATTGCCAGAGTGCACACACACATACCAACACTACCCCAAAGTCACATACATCACACCACACACACCTACACCTCCCAAATGCACACCTTGAAAGTAAGCCATGTGTCCAGGCTCAATGTTCATCACAAGATTAACATACACCTACACTGCTGGCCACCCAGAAAGTAAGCTCACACATACCCGCACACTATGCACATGCTACCTGTCATCCTGTGGCCAGACTCACACCCGTGCTGTGCTTGCACGCAAACATGACCCGTATACATTCCCCATTAAATACCAGTAAATACATGCAGACGATCCGTGTCACTTAAATTCTTCTTCATCACACACACAAGTAGCAGAGTCTGAAAGAAGTGAAGTCCCAGCCACGTGTAAAACACATCTGAATGTGAGACCAGACATTGCAATTGTTGAGGTACCATACAAGGCATGTGCCTCACTTAACTATGCACACACAATAACAACTGCAATCAGCAACTACACAGACACAACCGACTACAGGAACAACAGCATTCAGTCACAGATTACATAGACAGGCGGCAACATAGTTCAACACCAGGGACAGTGGCCAGCCCAATGTGCAGAGTAGTGATACGAAAAGCTGCGCATGCATTGTGTGTGAGTGTACCCTGCCATGGCCAGCAACACCACCACAGCAGTCACAATAGCCATTACAGCCACCACTGTGTCACAGGTAGTTGTGTGAGGGTTCCTACCATTCAAACAGGATGCCAGTCCGACTCGGTGCTGCCTGTGTGCTACGGGACAGTTAGAGGTCCGCCCCTGAGAGAGGAGCACAACTGTGGAACACACACATGTGGCATGTGAAGCGGGAGGGCTGCTTGGCCCAGGTGGATTGGTGGCACGGGTAGGTGCACTCATGCAGTGTTGAAACAGACTGTGTGGGGAGGATCCTGGAGGGGTACAATTCCACTGTGGTGGGAATTAGGAAAGCCTACCTGTCTGGGGATGAATGTGAACTCGTGTGGGCACAACAGGCGGGCAGACGATCAATGCTGCATCAGGTGTAGGCGTTAGCTCTCCCTCTGGGGACATGCTGGATACTGCTGTGCGTCCGCCCGGCCCCTGCCAAGGCACTTACATCCCCTGTCCTCCAGGTGTATCCCCCACATTGTCCACCTGCACAGGCTACCCAGGGCACGGGAGAGCAGTGGAGCTTGGTGGGTGGGAGGAGATGGCGACCTTCTCCTGGTCACATCTCGCAGGCAACACATTCGCAGTGTGCAGCAGGGCACAAGTCCAAAATGAGAAGTGGGGGGATGCTGACGTCACGACAGGTGGCTTGCGCCATCAGACTCATTGCCGCCCCTCGCTCACCCCTTACATGCGATTGCATCAGAGACGCCAGCGCGTGAGCAGCAGCTCCAAACTCGCCCCAGAGAGTCCAAAGAGTGAGTGTGTGGCACCACTTGCTCTAGTCATCGAGCTCATGGTAAAACAAGTGTGGGGACGCCGTCCACCCGCGTGGTAGCCCGACTCGAGCCCTGGACTGTGCAGGCAAAGTGTCCTATTGGACTTGCGAAATGTGTGAGTTGCATGACACTCGTTGGCGGGGGAGGGCTCGGAGGCCCGTCACCCTGCGGCACATATCTCACCCTATGGGTCCCTTGTCAATGGCAGCGGATGTAATGAATATGCGCGCCGGGGTGGGCCTACCTTTCGTCTCGGATGGTGTTTGCGGCCTGTCCCGCCAGGGCCGCTACAGCTACTGTGTGTTGCATGTGGTGTATCCGGACTCCGGAGACTGTCATGCATTGTCACTGTTGTCCAGGGCCAGAGTCGGGGTACCACGCGGGTGGACGGCGTCCCACCACTCATCCTACCGCGAGCACGATGACTGGAGCAAATCGAGCCACACATCCACTCTTTGGCCTCTCTGGGGCGAGATCGGAGCTGCTGGTGCACGCGCTGGCTTCTCTGATGCAATAGCATATATTGGCTGTGTGAGGGGGGGCAATGAGTCTGACGGTGCAAGCCACCTTTCATGTTGTCACTCACTGTCGTGACATCAGCGTCACCCCACTTGTATTTGTAAGTGGCACATGTGTTGTGCACAGAGCACAACACCCGGACTGTGTCACCCTGCGACCATAGCCACTAATCGCTGTGTGCACACTCACTGTCCTGATGGTGGAAAGGATGACCACTATGTAATTAGGCCAAGGACATACCTGCATGGAGCGGAATGGGACACCACTCACACAGACTGCTACATGACAGTCCACAATGGTCATGTGCCCATGCCTTCCACCTGTCGTTCGCACGAGCACAACTACTGTTGCACAGTGTTCCGGATGTGTAAGTACCTGGAATATGAGCTGAGGCATCGCACACATATGTCCGAACTTAATCAGAGTAGGCACAGTGCCTCAAACATACATGTGAATTGCCAATCCAGCCTACTACAGGTCGTTGCCGAGGGCTATGACTCTGAATGCATTGACATTGCAGAGTGCTCTAATTACATCTTGGACCTCAGGAATCGCATATGCATGTCAGATGCACCCAGCACAGAGTACACTTTCAACCCACTGCATCACACAGCAGACATCACATTCCCAGATTATGGGTAGGCTGTGGACACATGCTGCCTCTCACACCAAAAGACACCATCCCACTATGCTGTACACTTGCTTGCTGCTGATGCCCCTACACACGTGCATCCGGCACAGGCTGTGTGACTGTCAAGATGCAGACCACCAGTGGTGACATGCATCGCCGTGCTAACCTGACAATACGAGGGGGCATCCCCGATTCGTCTCCGCCACGTAGTCGCTCATCCGGCAGAATACGTCACACCCTTTGTGGAGTTGGCTGCACTGTCGGTTACACATACACAGAGGCATCAACTTGGATGCAATGGCTCATCACAAGGCCTTGGGCTGGAGGACTTCCAACTGCAGGGATGGTACACAAGAGGGTTGGAATATCACTCATACACTTCTCCTCATCACCCACATCCAGCAATCACAGTGGCATGATGCTAACCCATCCAATATACTCAGGGTTGTGTAACAGCGCCAAGAAGTACTCGGACATGTCATTACAGCATGTGTACAGCACACTTTAATGCATGCTGGTGGGAGTGTGTACACAGTACCTGTCCATCCCATTCACATGCAGGATGCCAGCACATCGAGCAATGTGTAGTCTGCCCACATCTACTGTCCATTGTCAGGTAAAACAACACATAGTACACAAGGCAACACATCTTTGTGGGTGGACTCACTGTGTCCAATACTGCGCAGCCCTCAACGTACTCGCCCTGTGAATGGTTCACCCCGCAATGGAGGTCACATTCAGTGCCACTATCTCTCACACACATCCCTATCACAAGGCCTGGAGTGTAGAATCGACAGGGCTGAGGATGCGCATTTCCGGAGCGTTGTGAACTGAAGACACATGTAACCCACTGTACAGTCAGTGTTGTTTCCTTCTGGTATTGGGCGGTCAATGTGCAGCCGAGGTCTGCTGAGACTGAGAAGGCCAGCAGGGCCCCAGCCAGCCATTCACACAAGCATGGTTGCCCTGAGTCCTGCATTGCCAAGTGGCTGCGTCACTGGATGTCTGACATGTAAATGCCATGTACCACCATTCGGGAGGGACATGCATGGGAAAGCGCCAGAGAGCCTACATACCCCTTCCACCTGTAGCAAGCATGGTAAGCAGTGCATTTTGGAACCCCACAGGCTCTGACTCATTGTGCTGCGGATCAGTGACATGTGTGTCCCCCACATGCACTGCCACACACACTGTAGTTGCCTTACACACACAACTTGTGCAAGACATAGCCTTGGGCAGTGTGCGTGGAGCTCGGAATCCAGGATCTCCAGCTCCTCGCTGTTGAGTGGAGCAGGACATATCTTCAGAGTCGTCGACATGAAGGTGGACAGGTGGCAGCAGCAGCAGGTGTTGAGGGATGCCAGGCAGGAGTCCCTGTAAGCTGTGGTACTGCCAGTCACCCTCCCACACTCATGTAGCCCCCTGGGGCTGTCTCAGTGGGTCCAAGCTGCTGCGATTGGTGTACCATGTCTGCCTACTTCAATTGCACACAATGGCCTGCTCCGAGCTGTCCCGGTACGCTTACCTCTATAGTCGAACAGGCAGGATGTAACCGCGAGGGCTATTGGAGTGGGCCCCAAGGGCATGCTCCATGGCAGGTACAGTCCGCTGGTGCCATGTGGAATCCACAGTTTAATGTGCGCCATGCATTTGCAGGTCTGGCCATGATTTGTGTGTGGGAGCATGTCCACACTAGGCAGGGCCACTTCATGCTGTGTGCATAGGCATTGACGGACAGTGCTCAGCCTCCACATGTCTGTTGGCACATCATCATGTACACATTAGCATGGTAGCATGGTATGTGCATATGCACACACATGCCATATTTCTCAATGTACATCTCCCACTTGGCACGTGCAATGTTACGTGTCACTTGTGATGTGTGTTTGCATTCACACAGCTGTGTTGTCATGGAATTGTCAATGTGTACACCTGTCAATGTGTGTTGGAGGTGTGATGCGTACAGTGCTGTACATTGGGTGAACTAGGGACATCATTGACTGTCTCATATCCCGTTGTGCAACAGGACCCATTTGTTTGGGCCGCTCAGCCTGTGTACATCGTGTTGTTGGTGTGTGCCATACTCACCCAGCCACGGAAGCTGTGTCAGGCACGGCAGCTAGGTATATTGCCGTGGTGTTGCCACTTCACACATATGCAGTCTGGATTGATCATCATGCCTTTCAAGCTATTGTGGCCTAAATCCCCATGTGCATGCTCATGGCAATGGTTGGTGTCAGTGGTCATTGCCATTGGTAAGGGGACCTGTGTGAGAGTATTGTAGCTGTGCTGTCCCTACTTGTCAGCTGTACTGTGATTCCATAGTTTTGTCATTAATTTTATTTTGGGTATGTGGAAATGCCATGTGGTGTGTCACATTGACATGTGTCCACTTCCATCTGTCCTAGGAGGAGACCAAACATACATCGCCCCTACCAATTGCTGTCAGACATGGAGGATGTGGAGGTTATCAGGAAATTCCGTCTGGACCGACCCACCCTGCATCACCTATGTGCAATGTTGGAACCCCACCTTCGTCCTCGCAGGGTGTATCCGACAGCATTCACCCCCACGGCTAAGGTGATGGCTGCACTGCATTTTTTCGTTACCGGATCTTTCCAACACACGGTGGGCAGTGGAGGTCGGATGTCCCAGCCCATGTTCAGCATGGTGCTACGGGATGTCCTGTCAGCTATGATGCTGTACAGGAACGGGTACATCCGATTCCCCAGGGCTCGTGATTTGGCGGCAGTGAAGGGTGCTTTCTATACCCTTGGACGCATCCCCCACGATGTTGGTGCTAAAGATTGCACCCATGTTGGCCTTGTAGCACCACAGGCCATGGAGCACATCTATAGGAATCGGAAACATTTCCACTCCCTGAATGTGCAAGTGGTGTGCCTGGCGGACATGATAATCACACACGTGTGTGCGAAGTTTCCCGGCTCCGTCCATGACTCGCACATCATGCGCCACAGCATCCTCCCACGAATGATGGCCAATCTTCGACCGGACCGTGCATGGATTGTTGGTGGGTATGCATACTCGTGTAGCATGCTGGGTGTGACATGCTGTCTTGTATCCTGTTGGAATTGCAACGATTCTCTGTGTTTCTCACACCCAGGTGACTCTGCATATCCTAACGGGCCTTGGCTGCTGAGCCCACTCTGTAATCCTAGGACACCAGCTGATGTCAGGTACAATGAGGCACATGGGAGGACCAGACGTGTGGTGGAGCGGACATTTGGACTCCTGAAGTCCAGATTCAGATGCCTGGACCGCACCGGGGGTGCACTGGCATACTCCCCACAGAAGGTGTGCCAGATAGTTGTGGCATGCTGCATGCTGCACAATCTCGCGATTCGCAGGCAGATCCCCCTGATAGTGGATGACGGTGATCAGCCAGGGCCCCCGCCTGCAGACCAGGCCGTGTCCAGTGACAAGGACAGTGGAGAGGAGGAAGCAGTGAATGAGCGTCAGCAGCTCATCGCCCACTACTTCACTTGACGGTGAGTGACCATGTACGACGGCTGTTGTTGCTGTTGTTGTGTAGGTGTATGTGTGCATTGTCACTGCGGCCTATTGTTCACTGAGTGCTGTGTGGCAATGGTCCCTGTCCAGGGTAGTATGCCACTGACAGTGGCTGTAGCATTGTGCCCTGTTGCTCTGTGAGATGTGTGTACATTGCTTGCACTTGATGACAAGTACTGTGTGATGGGTGTGTGACACACACATTCAATGGACTCTTGATCTGTTTTTCCCCCCTAGGTCCCTTTAGCCTCTCCTGGCCTATCGACATACCACACTACAGATGCATTTCTGATCATGGGGACGGTTGCACATCTTTGATTAAACACAGAGCAGATCAGACACAATGTGATCCAGGTGTATTTATTTGTAGCAGTGACGTGATTGTGGGCAAGGTGATCACACAAGTGGTGCATGCTGGAACAATGAGTTGACGGACATGTCCGCGTGATGGTCAAGGTGTCCCCATGTTGTTCTGGGTCCACAGTCCGACAGACACATGCCATTCACATGGCAGTATGGGGTAGGATAGTAGTCCAAGTGAATGCAGTAGATGGCCACTGTGGCTGGCTGACTCACTGGCGTTTGGAGCGTGCAAAGTCATCTCTGGACACCTGTTTCCTCTTCGGACGACCCCTTCCACGTTTGGGAGGGGGGGGGTGTTGTTGTGGGCTGCTGGTGGTGGCTGAGGATTGCCCACTCGCTGTGGACGCAGGGGAACTGGATGTTGCACGACCCTGCGCCCCAGCAGGTGGTGGCGGAGGTGGTGTGGTTGGCCTTGATTGGGCCCTCACCGCCACCACTAGCTGGCCCATGAGGTCGACTAGTTGGCCCATACGGGTCACGAATTGGCCCATATGGGCGTCCATGGACCTCAACACCCCAAGGACTTCCCGCGTATCAGCAGATGTGCGGGCCCATTGTCCCTGGGCCTCTTCATAGGCCCCAAGGACACTGGCGATTTGCAGCAGGGCTTGGCTCCCAGGCTCGGATGGCGTTGTCCTGACCCTGCTCCTCCCACCTGTACTGCTGCCACCGGCCTGCCCACTCACCACAGTGGTCACCCGGGGACACGTTGTCGCTCCCAGGGTCGATGTCGCCGTGCGTACAACACCTTGCGCAGGGTTGATGGTCAGGGAGGCCCTGGTGGTGGTGGTGGTTGCGGCGGTGGTGGTGGCCGCAATGACCATGGCAGCAGGGGCCTGGGACTGGTCACCAGCCCTGGGAGATGGGTTGGTGGGTAGGAGGGGTCCTGGGGAGCGGTTGCGCCCTGCCACAGCAGATGTGCCTGGTCGGGATTCCTCGTCCGAAGAGGTGTCCAGGTCTTCCACATCCGTGAGTCCGTGTGGAGGGCTTGGGGACTGGCTGTGATGGCTGCTGTCTCCCTCTCCAGCATCATGCTGTTCGTCACCTGTGGGGCAGAGACGAAAGGTTATTGTGTTTTACCTTGCAAGGTTTGTGTTAGATGTCCGACATTCAGAGTTTGTGCACAGTTGTGCACTGATTTCCCAGATGCATGTGTATGGCTCTGCAATGTGTGTGCGTGGTCAAGGCAGTGGAATAGTGTGATGGGTGCATATGGCATGGGACAGATTTGGAATGCCAATCGGTGTGTGTTGCAGTACCCCTACATTTTGTGGCTTTGGTGGAAACGGGGTACAGCCCCATGAATGCTTTTGAGATGAAAAATGTTTTTGGGGTACATACTATGACATATGGGTGCAGAGGGGACATGTGTTTTGGCCACACAACACTGCAGGGACAAAGGTGTGTGTATGTCTGACATACCCAGCATATCTGCTCACTGTTATCATTTGGGGACATTACACTGCAGCAATTTGTGGTGTATGTGTGATGGTTGTGTGACACACAACGTAGTGCAGATGGGACAATTCCTTGTTGTGCGTGCTACCCTCAGCCATGTGCGGCTATGCAGTGCTCTTGGTGTGTGGACTATTTTAGGTATGTTGTGAATCACAGTGTGACGTGCGCTTCAGACACTGCAGACACATGTATGGTCATCGGCAGGGATCTTTGCTGTACTACTGTATATGGGACAGCTGTTTAGATGATATACCTTACATGTCACTGGGGCTTAGGGATGTGATGGATGAGATTTTGAATGTATATTGTGTAGCTGTGTGGTTCATGGGTCCAGTGGTGTATGTGACATTACTGGGGTCCCACTCTGTTACATTGAGACAAGATAGACTTACATGGGTGGTGTCGTACAATGTCAAGGGAACAAGCAGACGTGACTACATGGACAAGACGTCGATGGTGTTGCTGATGTGTGTGATGACTGGCACAGTGCACGCCATGTCGGTCAGTACTCCAGTGAGACTTGTGCATGCAGACGTGACTCCTTACGTGTTAGTGTATTTGACATGGCTCATGTGGGCTATGTCTCTGTAATTCATGTCCGTGTGCACATTAGTCACATGGTTATGACAGGGTGCAGTGCTACCTGTTCCTCTGCTACGTGACATGTCCCAATTGTTAGTCGTAGTACAGTCCTCATGCCTCCAGACACCCGGCCCTGTACAGTAGTCTACCTACTTGTTGGTTTGGAGGGTGCAATGCAATGGCTACCACATGGTTATGGGAGGGTGGGGTGCTCCATCTTGCTGATCTGTGGGAGTGGGGGCCGTGTTATGAGTTGTGGTGATGGCTTAGCACCCACAGACACCCCTCCATGTAGAGGAACATATCTACCTGTCGGGTGCAGGTGTGCACTGCAATGGCTGACACATGGGTGTGGGGAGTGCTCCATCTTGGTGCGCTGTAGGACTAGGGGCCTGTTGGGTGTTGTACTTCTGCAGTCCCACATCCGATACACAGACTTTGTGGTAGGGCTACTTACCTGTTACTTGTTGGTTAGTGCAGCTATGGCTGACACATGTGTGGGTGTGGGGAGTGCTCCTTCCTGCGCATTTGGGGTGCAAGGTGACCTGGTGGGAGTTGTGGTGCTGGCTGACTGTACACATGCCCCCATGGTTTTGTTTGTTGGTACCTTTGGGCTGAGTGTGTGGGGGTGTCTGTTGCATGTGTGAGAGTTGTCTTGTGTGTTGTGTGCTGGACATGGGGGTGTTTGGGCCTCGGAGCTATGGCATTCTGGTAGTGCATGACAGTGCATAGCAGTGTGCTGGTATGCATTTGTTTGTACTTACCAGCCTCCACTCCCCCTGGTATTCCGGTGAGACTCTCCGGATGTAGGATGCCTCGCACCTTCTCCTCCCACGCCTTGAAGGTCTTGAATGGCGCTGGATTCCCGCCGCCAGTCCTGTCAGCCAGCTCACGATTCTTGGCCTCCTTCTTCCTGACCACGCGTTTCAGGTCGTGCCACCTCTTTGTGACTTCATCCTTGTTGCGTGGCACGTTCCCAACTGCATTCACCTGATCTACTATCCTTCTCCACATTCTGTTTCTGGTGGCTAGTGGTGTCTGTTGGACCTGGTTGCCATAGATTTGTGGGTGCACCTTGATGATCTTGTCGACCATGACCGTCAACTCAGTGGCAGTGTACTTCGGCATTCTTTGTGTTGCCATGGTGTGCGTTTTGGTATATGTGTTGCTGGTGTGGTGGGTGTGTGGTGTGTGGTGTGTGATGTGCAGGGTGTTCGTGGTGCCGTTTTGTGAGTGGTGATGGTGGTGTTGGTGTTGGTGATGAGTGTGATGTGTGCGTGCCTGTGGTGTGCTGTTTCCTTTGGGGCTGTCTGGGTTCTCTGATGGCATCTTCGCTTTGTAGTGGTGCAAGGGGTTGTGGTCTGTGAAGGGGCTGATTTTGTACTTACCTATGTGGGTGTGTCATGATGGGCTGTCGTTTTCAGGTGTGTTGTGTCTGGTGTCCTGGGATTTGTAGTTTATTTGTTTTTGCCAGGGGGGGGTGGTATCTTTGAGATGTGTTCTGTGTTTGGGTATTTTGGCGTAGTTTGCTGTGTGGACTTGTTGGCCATGTCATGTGTGTTTCTTTGTTCCGCCAATGATTTGCGTGCATGGACGTGGGCGCCAGGCCTTCGGCCGTGTCATTTATTCATCACTGTTGTTCACGGTGGCGGGCGGGGAATCTGTGGATTTACCGCGCTCATGTCTGGGAGATCATAATTTCACGGTCGTTGTCTCGCTCGGCGGGGCGGGCGGATTTGGGTTTTCGTGCGGGATTGCATCCGTGGCGGACGGATGATCTTCTACTCTGGATTGGACGAGCGGGATTTTGTGTGTTTTTTCCGCCATGGGCGTAGATTGCTTCGCGGCATTGTGATTGCTCGGTCGCTATTCCCATGGTGCAGGCGGGCGGTTTTTTCAGGCATGGCTGGTTGGCGGATTTTTTACCGCCGGTTATCGTAATGGACCCCATAGTTTGAATTATTAAAAAATGTTACAAATTATAAATAATAAATGTAATGTAAAAATAAATTAAACATACATATATAAAAATTATTATATATATATTTACTTAATAATATTAATAAATAATTATTATAATAAATTATAAAATGTTAGAAACATAATACAAATTATAAATACATATATATATATATACATACACCTGTAACATAAACATAAAAATAAAATATATATATAATAAATTAAAATATTAAAATATTTTTTTATTTTAAAACAACATTTTACACTACATTAACTGAAACAGTAGGGAAAATGTTGGATAGCGTAGGGGATAAAATTACTATTCCCACTCCAGGAATTGCAAGAGTAGGGAAAGTGTTGGATAGCGGAGGGAATAAAATTACTATTCCCACTCCAGCGAGTGCAACAGTAGGGAAAGTGATGGATAGCGGAGGGGATAAAATTACTATTCCCACTCCAGCGAGTGCAACAGTAGGGAAAGTGTTGGATAGCGGAGGGGTAAAAATTACTATTCCCACTCCAGCAAGTGCAACAGTAGGGAAAGTGTTGGATAGAGTAGGGTAATAATTTACTATTCCCACTCCAGAGAGAGCAACAGTAGGGAAAGTGTTGGATAGCGTAGGGGATAAAATTACTATTCCCACTCCGAGTGCAACAGTAGGGAAAGTGTTGGATAGCGGAGGTGATAAAATTACTATTCCCACTCTAGATAGTGCAACAGTAGGGAAAGTATTGGATAGCAGAGGGAATAAAATTACTATTCCGACTCCAGCGAGTGCAACAATAGAGAAAGTGTTGGATAGCGGAGGGGTTAAAATTTTCTATTCCCACTCCAGAGAGTGCAACAGTAGGGATAGTGTTGGATAGCGGAGTGGATAAAATTACTATTCCCACTCCAGATAGTGCAACAGTAGGGAAATTGTTGGATAGCGGAGGAGATAAAATTACTATTCCCACTCCAGCGAGTGCAACAGTAGGAAAAGTGTTGGATAGCGGAGGGGTAAACATTACTATTCCCACTCCAGCAAGTGCAACAGTATGAAAGTGTTGGATAGCGGAGGGGAATAATTTACTATTCCCACTCCACCAAGTGCAACAGTAGGGAAAGTGTTGGATAGCGGAGGGGAATAATTTACTATTCCCACTCCAGGGAGTACAACAGTAGGGAAAGTGTTGGATAGCGGAGGGAATAAAATTACTATTCCCACTCCAGCGAGTGCAACAGTAGGGAAAGTGTTGGATAGCGGAGGGTATAAAATTGCTATTCCCACTCCAGATAGTGCAACAGTAGGGAAAGTGTTGGATAGCGGAGGGGATAAAATTACTATTCCCACTCCAGGGAGTGCAACAGTAGGGAAAGTGTTGGATAGCGGAGGGGATAAAATTACTATTCCCACTTCAGCAAGTGCAACAGTAGGGAAAATGTTGGATAGCGGAGGGATACAAATTACTATTCCCACTCCAGCGAGTGCAACAGTAGGGAAAGTGTTGGGTAGCGGAGGGGAATAATTTACTATTCCCACTCCAGCAAGTGCAACAGTAGGGAAAGTGTTGGATAGCGAAGGGATAAAAATTACTATTCCCACTCCAACGAGTGCAACAGTAGGGAAAGTGTTGGATAGCGGAGGGGTAAAAATTACTATTCCAACTCCAGTGAGTGCAACAGTCATGAAAGTGTTGGATAGCAAAGATGAATAATTTACTATTCCCACTCCAGCAAGTGCAACAGTAGGAAAGTGTTGGATAGCGGAGGGGAATAATTTACTATTCCCACTCCAATGAGTGCAACAGTAGGGAAAGTGTTGGATAGCGGAGGGGAATAAAATTACTATTCCCACTCCAGCAAGTGCAACAGTAGGAAAGTGTTGGATAGCGGAGGGGAATAATTTACTATTCCCACTCCAATGAGTGCAACAATAGGAAAGTGTTGGATAGCAGAGGGGAATAATTTACTATTCCCACTCCAGCAAGTGCAACAATAGGAAAGTGTTGGATAGCGGAGGGGTATAATTTACTATTCCCACTCCAGCAAAATAATGAACATTAATTAACAAATAATTAACTAATTAAAAATAATTTACCTCCCATCATATTCCCCTATAAATAACCCCACCAATGTTGTAAAATATAACACAATTAACATAATAAATTAACAATTAATTAATTAACTAATAACAATTAACAAGCAAATTAAAAACAATCAGTAATAAATTAATTCACAGAATTAACACTATTAAATAAAATTAAATAAATAATATATAAAAAATATGTAAAAAAATATTAAAATGTAATTACTTCCCACCCTACTTCCCTATCATCCCACAACATGCTCTTAAAAAAAGACACAATTAACATAATTAGTAATTAATTAATAATTATTAATGACCAATTTATAACTAATTAATAACAAATTAATAACCACATGTAACAATATAAAATATTAAATACATAAATATTAATTATTAAAAATTATTAATTAATTAATTATAATTGAATTACTTCCCACCCTACTCCCCTATAAACCCACAACCCACTCCTAAAAAAATGACACAATTAGCATATTAACTAATTAATTATTAATAATTAATAACCAAGTAATAACTAATTAATAACAATTAAGGGGCTCATTACGATGGCGGGCGGAAGCACAACCGCCGTGCTGGCGGATGCAAAAACCACCAGTTACCGCCGGCACGCAGCAGTCCACACGCCCGCCCAATTACGATGCGAAAAGTAGGCCAAACACCGCCGGCAAGCCAGCAACACCGTCCGCCATCAAAGTGCGCCCGTACACGTAGCGGCGCAGCCTAACTGACACACACCGTCCGACGAAACACGTCCCGCCCGGCGCATAAATTACGATGCCGCAAACAAACGGCTCCCACGGCCAAGAGATACCGTACGACAAACCGAAGCGGTAACACGGACGCCGAGCACGGACAACGAAGAAGCGGCTCCCCGAGCATGAATCCAGCACTGCAGGCCCTCCCCATGCTCCTGCTGATGCACCACCAAGGACGCAACGTACCGCGGAGACGCAGGTAGGCACACACACAACAAGTGCACGCAAACAGCGCACACAGTGCAAGGGCGGAAAAAGCGGACAACCCCCCACCAGCGCATGTACACTACACATCCACCATTGCATCCACATATGACACACAGGCCAAATCGTAACATCGCGTAACACATGTGTACACACCACCTGGGACTAGGAACCAACAGCCCCGTCACGGCCCCAAAGCGGCGATGACGCCGCCACACATGCGCACAACGCAGAGGCCAACCGCAGCGCCATGCATGCGTCGCACACAGACACAGGGACACAACCAAGCAGCACACACATCAGCCCCACCCCGAACGCACATGACACGTGACAGGCCTGCCACAGACATGTCCCCAATGCCCAATTCACGGACAACACCCAACGCCACACAACCGACGCACACATGTCAGTGAAGACACGCAACAGCAGGACACACCCCAGTGTAACAAACATGGCGTAGCACACAGCGGCGGCAACACCAACTAGGAGAAGCAGGGCCCCTTCGGGAAGAGGAACGCCAGTACCACACTGAAACACCCATACCACCCTGCACATATGAACAAGACATATAAAACGGAACACCAAAGAGCCCGGGGACCGACAACAGGTGGCCCAAGAATAACATTCACACACAAGGCCCAACGTAGAGCGGAAAGGCAGCCTGCCGCCCACACAAGGGAGAGCAGACAGCACTGAATGACCTTCCATTCCAACTCCGAAACCACAGCCCTACGACAGAAGCCGGTGAATACAGCCATTGTCCAAGAATAGACCAACACAGGCTTGCCGAGGAGACCGACCACAGGGCAGATAGCGCATATCACAGAAGCACACAACGGACGGGGAAGAAAGAAGAAAACACTCCCCCATGTCGGCCACATGCAAGTTAATTGGAAGGAGTCACACATCACTGACCTTGAACTGTCTGAGAAGCATGTGGGAAGAGGGCCCGTGTCCTCCAAACAAGCCAACAGAACACAAGTCCTGTCTCCCTACGACTACACAGAGCTCACAGCAACCTCGGAGCGTGCACATTGCAGACTGCACACACAGCCGGAGCACGCCACCACAACGCACCGCTGCGAAATGGCAACCGCAACACACCTACCCAACTACGCCGAACAGCTCAAGCTGTACAAAACCAACCTGTTTCATACATTGGGATGCGATCTCCTGTCCCTGCTGAACGTAAGTTACCGACTGACTTACCGCATCACATTGTTCAGCTGCGTCATGCCCGTCTTCTACTGTCGGAGGTGTCCCTACCAGCATCCCGTGGAGATATGCCTCTCCAACCCGGCATGTCTGAAGGCGGACCTGCTACCACTACTCCTCCCTCTGGATGCACACGACAGGGCCTGCTCTGCCTATGGGGGCATGGCGTATGTGGCCAACATCGCACCCGCACTGAAATGGGACCACTGTGCCTCCACACGACGGATCATCGAGAACAGCTACATCGAATGTCACCCAGCATGCCCCATCATGGTCCTCCAAGGGACAACTTACGAACAACACCTTGACAGCCACCATCCGCTACATTGGCTGGCAAACATGTACACCACCAATGACATGGAAGCCCTGCTGGACGGCATCGCATACCTGACAACCTGTAAATTCGTCGGACCACAACGCAGGTTCCCCGATTGACCTATGATGTCCAACCCCGCACCCATGCTTAGCTTCCGCACGGACTGGCCAGTCACCACCACAACAGCCATACCAAACGACCGGCAACTGTAACCACACCATCAACGACATCGCCATGACATCGGATATGACCGGGACATGCACACTGTTCCCCATCACATCCAGGAACACCGCATGCATCGTGGGAGGCAGTGGCATGGGCTCTGTGTATCGCACCCACATGGACGGAACTGCACGAACAACCAGGACACGACATGGATCCAGCGCCCATGGACACACACACCGCTCAGTGGACATGAATAGGTCGCCTGGAGTCTGTGGGTGCTGCACCCCTCCCACCCCCGCCCCGGGAATCCCATACCAGGACCTTTGCATGGACGACAAGTGCATACAACAACAACACGACCCCAGTGACTGTGACATGTCCAGTAACCACCACAGTGCAACAACAAGTGGCACGCCGCTGCATGCACGCAAGCACATGCCCTGATGTCATCTCACATGCACGCGTGCATGAGGAACAACCGCAGCAAACCTGTCACATGGAACTGAGATGGACTGTGCCCATGATGCCAAGCGGTCTGGTAGGCTACATGTATACCGTCTGTGTCAAAGTCCGCAGCTCCGCAGCTATACGTAAATGTACATTAGCACAGCCTTGGCCAAGCAGATGTCACTCTGAAGCCCACATCCCACATGCAACAGCCAATCACATGTAACCCCACACCCTATCCCATCTGCAATCATGCTCAGTATATCCTCAACATGTATTCCGCTGCCAGTAGTGTCCACTATACTGCATCACAGAGGACAGAAGACTCAATATAATGTTTGAAACCAAAACTGTCTCCGCTGACTCATTTCACAAGTACGAATGAGAGAGGATGAGAGTATGTGAAGTACACGGCAGTCGTGACATGACCATGTAGTCCACTGGTATTGGATGTCAACGCAAATGAGTAGCACAACTGTGGAAGACACACATGTGTCGTGTGAAGTCGTATGGACGCAGTGCTCAGGTGGGTGGGTGTGACGGGTAGATGCGCACATGCCAAGTTGGAGCACGCCGTGTTGGGAGGGGTCATGAACAGTACACCACCGCTTCCCTGGGCATTGTGAGAGGACACCTGTCGGGGGGAGTGAACACGTGTGTGCACAGCAGCCGGGCACACGTACAAAGCGGTACCAGGCGCACCTCAGCCCACCCTCTGTGGACAAGCTGGATCCTGTTGTGCGCCCGCCATGCCCCTTGACAAGGCACACACAGCCCCAGTCGACCAGGTGTAACCCCAACATAGTCAATCCGCACAGGCGATACAGGGCATGGGATGGCAGTGGAGCATGGTGTGTGAGAGGTCTCCTCGCGCTCCTCCTGGTCATATCACGCAGGCAATAGAACCTCAACGTCTAGCATGGCACAAGTCAAATGGAAGTGTAGGGGGACGCACCACAGCACGAGCAGCACTGACGTCACGGGAGGTGGCTCGCACCATCCCATCCATTGCCCATCATACCAACCACGCCACATGCCATTGCGACTAAGTGCAAGCGCGTGCGCCACCACCCCGAGCCCTCCCAGAGAGGCCAAAGAGTGAATGTGTGGGCCATCAGCCACAGACGGACGCGGCCTGGCCGCAAGGGCAGCCACAGCCACTGGGTGTCGCAGGTGGCGGATCCGGAAGGCGAAGACTGTGATGCATAGTCCATGCAGGCCGGGTCTCCATTTGGGGCACCACGCAGGTGGACGGCGTCCCGCCACACATCATACCCTGAGACAGCCCACTCGTGCAACTGGACCCACACATACACTCCTTGCCCTCTCTGGTGCGAGCTTGGGGCTGCCTGTGCAAGCGCTAGCCTCGAAGGTGAGCATGCATATTGGGGGAGCGAGGGAGGACATGAGGGCTGGGGCGAAGATGACTGTATCACTGTCAGTTAGTACAAGGGATGACCCAGATGTGGAAAGGAAGAGACGTGTCCCGTGTGTACTGCAACTAGTCGCCAATCCAACTACCCCCATGTCCGGAATGTAAGCCCGCACCTAGGCCCGCCCATCCGCCACATCGAACATACCACCAGCACGACAACCTTCCCATTCGAAACACTGACTGGGGGTGGCGACCAGTGTACAATCATGTGTAGCCTACCCACGCGTACATGTGGGCCCTCCATGATCCATGTCACCTGCGGCAAAGTCATGACATGCGCAATGAGGGAAGTGAGGAGAGCTGTCCGCCCCACGCGCAGAAGGTGCATCAGCTCCACAGACCCAGCAGCGAGTCCAGCAGGGGTCACATGTGCAGGGGCAGCTGTGCCTGGTGTGAAGGCACATGCATATAGACAGCACATCGACCAATGTGTAGTCTGCCCACATCTACAGTCCATCATCATGCGGACATAGGAATTGAACACAGGGCAACACATCTTCAGTTGGTGCACCCACCGTGACCAACAATGCGCAATCATCGACGTACCCGCCCTGTGCATGGCCCCCCACCCAACGGAGGCACATCCAGTGCCACCATCCCACACACACAAGCCTTCCACGGAACATGCTGTGTCCAATGGTCAGTACAGAGTCAGCGCCCATCTGGTGGATCCTGAACAGGAGACACATGCACACACATGCCAGCTCCCACTATGTACGTCTGCCACCTGGCACGTGCAATGTAACCTCTCACCTGTGACGTGTGACTGCAAGCACACAGCCGTCTTGGCATGGGGCTGTCAATGTGGACACCTGTCAATGTTTCGGGAGGTGTGATCCGTACAGTGCTGTACATAGGGTGCAGTGCTGACACCTACTACTGTCTCATATCCCCTCGTGCCACAGGTCCCACTTGTTTTGGCCGCTCAGCCTGTGCCCACATCGTCGTCGTCGTGTGCCATACTCATCCAGCCGCGGAAGCAGTTCCATGCTCAGCAGACATTCATGTTGCCGTGGCGTTGCCGCTTGACGGATATGCAGTCAGTCCCCATCAGCACGCCCCGCAAGTCATTGGGGCCTAGATCCCCATGTGCATGCACATGGCAGTGGTTTGTATCACTAGCCATTGCCATTGTTGGGAGACCTGTGTAAGTGTATTGTGGCCGTGCCGTCCCAGCTTGACAGCTGGGCTGTGGCTCATGTGCTTGCTCAGTCATGTCAGTGATGTGTATGCGAAATTGCTATGTGTCGTGTTGCTTTGACATGTGTCCTCTGCCATTGTCCCTAGGCGGAGACCGAACATTGACCGCCCATACCAATTGCTGGCGGACATGGACGATACAGAGGTTATTAGGAAGTTTCGGCTGGACAGGCCAACCCTGCATCGACTGTGTGCCATGTTAGAACCCCATCTCCGTCCCCGCAGGGTGTATCCGACTGCTGTCACCCCCACGGCTAAGGTGATGGCCGCCATGCATTTCTTCGCCACTGGGTCATTCCAGCACACAGTGGGCATTGGAGGAGGGATGTCCCAGCCCATGTTCAGCAAGGTGCTGAGGGATGTACTGGCAGCCATGATGCTGTACCGAAACAGGTACATCCGCTTCCCCAGGGCTCGTGAATTGGCGGCAGTGAAGGGTGCATTCTATGCCCTTGGCAGAATCCCACACGTCGTTGGAGCCATTGACTGCACACATGTCGGCCTTGTTCCACCACAGGCCACTGAGCACCTGTACCGCAACAGGAAGCACACGCACTCCCTGAATGTGCAAGTGGTGTGCCTTGCGGACATGGTGATCACCCACGTGTGTGCAAAGTTCCCAGGCTCGGCCCATGACGCACACATAATGCGCAACAGCATCTTGCCACGACTGATGTCCAATATGCAACAGGATCGTGCCTGTATTGTCGGTGAGTATGTGGAGTGGTGTAGCGTGCTGGTTGTGCGATGCTGTCCCCTGTCCAGTTGGAATAGCAACGGTTCTCTGTGTCCCTCACACCCAGGTGACTCTGCGTACCCGAATGGGGCATGGCTGCTCAGTCCATTGAGGAATCCTCGCACCCCAGCAGACGATCGCTACAAGGAGGCACATGGGAGGACCAGACGTGTGGTCGAGCGTACCTTTGGCCTCCTCAAGTCCAGGTTCAGGTGCCTGGACCGCACCGAGGGTGCGCTGGCGTACTCCCCACAGAAGGTGTGCCGGATAGTGGTGGCGTGCTGCATGCTGCACAATCTGGCCATTCGGAAGCAGATCCCCCTCATCGTGGATGACGGAGATCAACCAGGGCCCCAGCCCGCAGACCAGGACAGCTCGAGTGAGGAGGACAGCGGAGAGGAGGAAGCTGGTAATGTGCGGCAGCAGCTCATCGCCCGCTACTTCACTTGACGGTGAGTGTCCATGTACGACGGCTGATGTGGCTGTATCTGTGCAGGTGTGTGTGTGCTGTGTCAGGGTGGCCGTTTGTTCACTGCGTGCTGTGTGTCAACGCTCCATGGCCAGGGTAGTATGCCACTGTTGGTGGCTGTGGCATTGTGCCCTATTGCTCTGTGCGATGTGTGTACATTGCTTGTAGTTGTTGACATGTACTGTGTGATGGGTGTGTGACACACTCATTGAATGTGCTCCTGTTCTGTCTCCCACCCCTAGGTCCCTACAGGCCCTCCGGATTCCATTGCCATGCCACGCATCAGGTGCCTTTCCGCCCAAGGTGGCCGTTGTATTCCGTACAAATAAAACACAGGGCACAAACAGCAGTTAGTGTAAAAGGTGCATTTATTTCAAACTGTGACATGTGATTGTGTGTAAGGTGATGACAAAAGTGGTGCGTGCAGTGACAATGAGCTGTCGGTCATGGCTGCATGATGCTCAGGGTGTACCCACTGGTTCTATGTCCATAGTCCAACACACACATGCCATCCAGATGGCTGTGTGGAGTGGGATCGTAGTCCAAGTCAATGCAGTGGCTGGTCAAGGAAGGCTGGCGGAAGGCTGGCTGGCTGCCTCACTTGCGTTTGGAGCGTGCGAAGTCCTCCTGGGAGATCTGTTTCCACTTCGGACTGCCCCTTCCACGTTTGCGAGGGGGGGTGCCTGCTTGCGACATGCTGGTGGTTGAGGTGTGCTCACTGGCTGTGGACGCAGGGGAACTGGACACTGCTGCTCGACCCTGCGCCCCGGCAGGTGGTGGCGGAAGGGGAGCTGCTGTCCCTGGCTGTGACCTCACCGCCACCACCAGCTGGCCCATGAGGTCCACGAGTTGGCCCATACGGGCGTCCATGGACCTCAGCACCCCCAGCACCTCACGCGTGTCTGAAGCAGACCGGACCCATTGTCCTTGGGCCTCTTCATAGGCCCCAAGGACTCTGGCCATTTGAGGCAGGGCATGGCTCCCAGGGGAGGCTGGCGTTTCCCTGACCCTGCTCCTCCTACCAGTCCTGCTGCCACCGGCCTGCCCACTAGCCACATTGCTCACCACGGTCCTCGCTGTGGCTCCCAGGGTGGATCCAGTCGGCCGGGCCACCACCTGCGCTGGGGCTGGTGCCAGCGAAGACGTGGTGGTGGTGGCGGCGGTGGTGGTCGGTGCGGCGATGGTGGCGGTTGCGGCAGTGGTAGTGGCCACAATGACCGTGGGTGTGGCCGCAACGACAGTGGCTGCAGGGGGCTGGGAATGTTCAGCAGCCCTGGATGATGGGTTGGTGGGTAGGAGGGGTCCTGGGGAGCGGCTGGGCCCTGCCACACCAGATGGGCCTGCTTGGTGGTCCATGTCCGAAGAGGAGGACAGATCCTCCAGATCCGTGTGTCCTCGTTGGGGGCTTGTAGGCTGGCTGTGCTGGCTGCTGGCTCCATCCCCAGCATCCAGCAGTTCGTCACCTGTGGAGAGAATGAGATTTGTTATTGTGTTGCACCTGGCGAAGTATGTATTTGTCGTTTGACATTAACAGTTCGTGCAATCTCGTACATGGGTTTCCCGGAGGCGTGTGTGTGGCTGTAGCATCTGTAGTTGTGTGTGCTTGGCAATGGGACTGTGTGCTGTGCACATGTGGCATGGGACGGATTGGCCATGCCGATGGGTGTGTTGCTGTGCCCCTACTTATTGTGACTCTGGTGTATGCGGGCTCCTGGCCCATCCTGGGTCTGGTTTGTACTTTGCTTTTGGGGTTCAAATGGAACGCTTAGGAACGCATATGGCAACATGGGGGCCATGCCCCAGATTCGCATTTGGGAGGGAATATGCTTTGGGGTTCAAATGGAACGCTTAGGAACGCATATGGCAACATGGGGGCCATGCCCCAGATTCGCATTTGGGAGGGAATATGCTTTTGGGGTTCAAATGGAACGCTTAGGAACGCATATGGCAACATGGGGGCCATGCCCCAGATTCGCATTTGGGAGGGAATATGCTTTTGGGGTTCAAATGGAACGCTTAGGAACGCATATGGCAACATGGGGGCCATGCCCCAGATTCGCATTTGGGAGGGAATATGCTTTTGGGGTACATGCTGTGAGCCATGGGTGCCGAACGTGACATGTGTTGTGGCAGCATGACAGTGCATGGTTTGAGGTGTGTGCATGCTTGACATGGCCTGCATATTTGCTGTCTGTTGTGATTACTGGACATGGCATTGGACGCATCGTTATGAGTGAGTGATGGTTGTGTGCCAGCCAACGTATTGCAGTTGTCCCATCTCCTTGGTGTGCATGCTGCCCTGTGCCATGTGCATCACTGCAGTGCTCGGGGGTGTGGCCCATGTTGTGTGTTGTTGCTCACAGTGTGTCGTGCGCTTCATTGACTTCTGGCACATGGTTGGTCATGGGCATGTATCTTAGCGTGACTGCTGTATGTGTGGCAGCTTTGCGGATGACATGCCTTTCATGAGACTGGGGCTGACAGATGGGATGGATGGTATGTTGTATGTGCATGGTGTGTCTGTGTGTTTGATGGGTTCAGTGGTGTTCGTGTGCATTTATGTTGTTCCGCTCTGTTGCGTCTAGTGTTGTTTGTCTTACATAGGCGTAGTTGTGGGGTGTGTGGTTGACAGGCAGTAGGGGCTACATGGACAGGACTTCAATGGTGTTTCGGTTGTGTGTGATGAGTTGCACAGTGGCTGCCGTGTGGTACTATATTCAGTGTGGCTTGTGCATGCAGACGTGGCTCCTTGGGTGTTGCTATGTCTGTGATGGGTCATGTGGGGTGTGAGTCTGTTGTTCATGTCCGTGTGCACATTGTTCACTTGTTCGTGACGGTGGGCGGTGCTGCGTGTTCGACTGCTACGTGACATATCCCATGTGTTGGTCGTGTTCCGGTCCTCATGCCTCCAGTAATCCAGCCCTGTCCAGTTTCCCACCTGCAAGTTGTTCGTGCGTGCACTGTACTGGATGCCACATGGCTCTAAGCGGGGGGTGCTCCATGTTGCAGGTCTGTGGGGGTGGGGGGTGTTGTGGGTCGTGGGGGTGGCTGGACACCCACTGACACCGATTGCTGTGGACCGTGATGTCTGCCTTTCGGCTGTCGTTGTGCACTGCGGTGGCTGACACGTGGCTGTGGGGTGTGGGGGATGCTCCTCCTTGCTGTGCTGTGGGACTAGGGGCCTGGTGTGTGTTGTACTTGAGCTGTCCACCCTCCCACCCACTGCACTTTGTGTTCCTGCCACTTACCTGTTACTTGTCGGTTAGTGCAGCTGTGGCAGACACATGGGTGTGGTGGGTGCTCGTTGTGGCGCTTCTGGCATATTTGGGGACCTGTTGGTGGTTACGTGGCTGGCTGAGTGTACACATGTCCCCACGTATCTTACAGTTGTTCGGTTTGGGCTGTGTGTGGTGGTGTCTGTTGCATGTGTGTGTGATGTGTTGTGTATTGTGTGCTGGACATGGGGGTGTTTGTCCCTGGGAGCTGTGGCATGGTGGTAGTGCATGTGAGTACATAGCGGTGTGCTGGTATACATTAGTTTGTACTTACCAGCCTCCACTCCCCCTGCTAATCCGGCGAGGATCTCCGGATGTATTATGACTCGCACCTTCTCCTCCCACGCTTTGAAGGTCTTGAAGAGCGCGGGATTCCCTCCGCCAGTGACGGCAGCCAGCTCTCTGTTTTTGCCCTCCTTCTTCTTGACCAGGCTCTTGACGTCATTCCAACGTTTGTTTATTTCTCCTCTGTTCCTGGGCAGGGTCCTGACTGCATTGACCTGGTCTACGATCCGGTTCCACATTCTGTTTCTGGTGGCTAGTGGTGTGTGCTGGACCATGTTCCCATAGATTTGTGGGTACACCTTGATGATCTCGTCGACCATGACCGTCAGCTCAATGGGCGTGAACTTGGGCATTCTTTGTGGTGCCATGGTGTTTGTGGTGCTGGTGCGGTGTGTGTTGTGTAATGTGCAGGGGTTTGTGGTGCAGGTGTTTGGTGGTGGTGGTGGTGGTGGTTGTGATGTGTGCGTTTCTGTGGTGTGCTGCTGTCCTTGCTGTGTCACTGTGCCCTCTCCTCTCCTCTCTGGTTTGCAATGTTGCAAGGGGTTGTGGTCTGTGGGAGTGCTGCTTTTGTACTTACCTATGTGGGTGTGTCCTCATGGTCTGTTGTTTTCAGGTGTGTTGTGTCTGGGGTTCTGGCCTTTGTATTTTTTGTTTGTCCGGGGGTGTTTTCGGGATGTGTACTGTGCTTGTGTATTTGTGCGTGCCTTGCTGTGTGGACTTGTTGGCCATGTTGTGTGCTATTGGTTTTGTGAGCGGATGGTTTCTGTGCAGGTACGTGGGCGCCATGGCTTCTGCCGTGTCGATTCTCATCGGCGTTGTTTGCGCTGGCGGGCGGTATATTTGTAGTTTTCCCGCGCTCATGGCGGTGCGATCGTAATTTCACGTGTGGTGTGTCGGCCGTGAGGGCGGGCGGTTTTGTGTTGTCGTGCGTGTTTCCGTCCGTGGCGGGCGGTTTGACTCCGACTCGGACGATGGCGGGCGGTATTTTGTGTGATTTTTCCGCCGATGGCGGTTTTCGGTTTGTGTAATCGTAATTGCGTGGTCGGTGTTCAGACGGTGTGTGCGGGCGGATTTTTGCCGCTTCCATGCCTGGCGGATTTTTTTACGCCGGGTATCGTAATGGGCCCCTAAATTATCACAATTAACAATATAAAATATTAAATACATAAATATTAATTAATAAAAAAATATTAATTAATTAATTATAATTAAATTACTTCCCACCCTATTCCCCTATAAACCCACAACCCGCTACGGAACTAAATCGCAAAATGTAATTTAAAAAAATTAATAACTTCTAAAAATTATTAATAAATGTATTCTAATTAAATTACTTCCACCCTATTCCCTATAAAGCCACAACCCGCTACGGAACTAAAATACAGAAAAATTAATTAACATAAACTTAATTACTTCTAAAAAATTCACACATACATTAAAAACATAAGCTATACTTATACAAAATAATTACATCACATACTTTAAACACACATAGTAAAATACAATACACTAAAATAAATGTCGATTTTATTAACAACGATATTTTTACTAACGATATTACTAACTTCGATATTAAAAAAAACGACATTTCTTACCTTCATGTCGATATTCTGGTGAACGATATTCTTGCATGTCGATCTTGTGCCACCTCGATATTAAAAACTCGATTTTCTGGCACATCGATATTCTGGCACATCGATATTCTGTCTGTGCACCATTTAGGGAGTCCCAAAGCTGTCATAGATAGGCTCCAGGTTATTCAAAATGCTGCCTCATGTATTCTGTTAAAAATTCCTAAACATCGCTCTGCCACCGTGGCTCTGGCAACTTTGCACTGGCTACCTGAGGCTAAAAGAATTCAATTTAAAGCTCTTTGCATGGCTCATCAAGCTAAGTATAGAAGGGGTCCTATATTAATTCAAAGCCTACAATCCTACAGGAGGTCTGCACTCCACTGACCATCAGTCTTTTGCAGTACCCAGAGTTAAAACAGCTGGGAGGGGAGGGAGTTCCTTTGCTGCTTGCCCCAAAGCTTAGGAACGCGTTCCCGCTGTGTATTAGGAAGACAGAATCAGAAGTTAAATTCAGTAAACTTCTAAAAACTGCCTTATTCAGTTAAATAAGATCAGCACGTCCTGTTCCTGATGCTGGCTAGCGCTGGTAGCCCTTCTGGGTAGCTGTGTGCTTTATAAGCCTCCTCCATTGAACTGAGTATTGCATTTGCTATTTACTGCCCTGCCATCCAAAATATATATCACCCCTAAGTTTCCTTGTGGCTGAGAGTGTGCCTGCAAGGCAATCACGATACTTTGTTGCCTCAACCAGTACCTTGTTTCCAGACCTTTGTTAAGATATTGGAGTTTGTTTTCTATTGGAAACACATTTTAGAATTGAAGTCAAACTCACAAAAATATTCTGAGAAATTCATAGTATTATGGAAATGAGCATAAATAGTGGAAAGTACCATTTCAGAGAAAAAAACTTGAAGGGATATAAATTGTACTTTATTGCATCTTTGGATATGAATCTCCATGAGTAATGAAAAGGATCCCCATCACCTTGCAGATGGCTGATAATGTCTCAGGAAATACACACTATATTAATGTAGCAGTATATGTTATGGGAAAATATAATTCCATGACATCAATGTGGATTATGTAATCCTGGTGAAGTTTTATTAATATTGCAGTTTAAGAATAACCGTGAGTGTATATTAGAAGCAGAGAATGTTTACTCACACAGCAGAAAAGTAAAATTATGACAATATGAAAGATTTGCGGGGAGATTTACAAAAAAGTCACGCAGCGCAGTCCCCCGCGAGGCTGTGCTGCGTTGCGCGACAGGGAGGGAGTAGGAGAGCGCCATATCTTCAAAGATATGGCTATCTCCTCCCCTTTCCCTTGCGCCGGCGCTGATTACAGCTGCCGTGCCACACCCACACACCTGAGCGCCACAGTGCTAGGGTGTGTGCATGAGTCCAGCATAGGTTTTGTACAGCAAGGGTACCCTTCCTGTACAATATACAATGCTCGACACAAGGGAAAGCTTTTCCCACTTTGTATTCGTGCTGCACAGTGCAACAGGCATGCAAAGTCGGAAAAGGAAGGAGAAATGAAAGCATTTCTCCTTCCTTGCGCATAGTTGAAAAGGGCGCAGTTTTCCCACGCTAAACCCAATCTACTGTTTTTAGTAAATAGGGTTTAGCGTGAGAAACCTTGGGTGGTTGCATGGGAACACCCATGCTCCACCCTTGGTGCACCCCCATGGTGCAAAGTAATGCGAAGCAGCGCAATGTGCTGCTTCGCATTACTTTTTTGTTATTTCCAGCGCTAAATAAGTTTAGCGCTGGAAAGTAAATTACAAAAAAAGATTTTGCGTCGTTTTGCGTCACTTTTGTGACGCAAACACGGGGCAAAAGCTTAGTAAATCTCCCCCTTAATTTACTAAGGTTCTTTTTCCATTTCAGCTTCAGGAAGGTCAGAGTTCCATTAATGTCCCAGGGAGTGTGAGGCCTAGAGATATTCTGGAGGTATTTCATTTGCTACAGTTAAGCAAGAGGACTCAACGCAACGATATGTTCTAAAGATATTATTCTTGTGTTTTGCTCTCCAACAAGGTCCAGCAGATGTCAGCATCTGCACAGTAGATTCCAGGTACCAGCAGTGTGGTGAGCCATAGTGGTGAAATGCAGCGTCTCTGTTTCTCTCTCTTGTCCCATTCCCCTTTCACTGGGTCTTCTATTAGCCAACCTATCACTATGCGGATGGTTGTCTCTGGATACGGGGGAGTGCTGCAGAGTAGATTGCCTGGATCTCGAATGCAGTTCAGTGCTTTCTGATATAATATTATGAAAAGGAAAGTATTACTTTCAGCAACATCGAACAAAGATGTGAAGAAAATTGGCTAATTTTCACAAATTTAACATTTAGCTATCGGAGTAATGTACGTCAAAGTTACAACAGTTTGGTGATTAAAGTGTTTTGTAACATGTTTGTACCTCTTTCACTTTACGAAAATATTATGCAATTATTGAATTATTTAACTGTTTGTACAGCAGTGAGTAGGCAAAATATCTTACATCATGAATACAATGTAGCGAAGAAATGGCAGATGAATGTGAGCTGATTGACACAGACGAGAGCCAATGATTGAGGCGGTTGCCCTTCTGCCTCTCTTATCTGTATTCATTACAATATGTATGAATGGTGCCAGTGCTATTAGATGGTACAGGTACAAGTAATGTGATAAACCACCAACAAATAACCAATAAAGACATATCCGACAGCATCAGCATAATTTGAGCCTTTTTCATTGTATGCAGTAACAACTCTTCAGATGCCTGCACAGGGGCCACACGCAAATTTCGAAAATAACATTTCTAAAGATAACAGTTACCAGTTTATTTAACACTTTTGTTTATTGGCATTTCCAGAATTACAACAAAGTAGTACTGTGTAAACACTGACTCAGTTTCTTGGGGTTACACCTATTAGTAGTGCAGCACTAAGTAAACACTGCATCAGGTTCTGAGTTTTATAATCACACTGCACCAGCAGGAGCAAGCAAACACCTACCAGGGATGGGGTCATGTTCTCTCTTATAGGAGCACTCAATGCCATAAGATAATAATGCACATAGCTGTGTCTCATATAAACAACTGTGTTCATAACGCTTACCAGTTATTGATTCTAAAATGGATACTTTGGAAAAGAGTTGCTTCCCAGAGTGTCTGTTCTCAAAATATATTTATGTTAGTGTAGTGTCAAAATAAGTTGAGTTTAAGGGTACATGATTTGGGATAGGCATATAGGTTTAAAGTATAGGATATAGGCTTGAGGTCTAGGAGTGATTTAATTGTAATATTTAAAATGTATTTAATGTACAAGTCTATGGTTTGAAGTTTAAGCATTGAGAGGTAGTAGTTTTTTTTTAGGTTTCTGGGAATGTTAGCATTGAGAGGTAGTAAGGGGTTTCTAGGATTCATGGAAAGGTAGCATTAAAGGATTGTAAGGAGTTTTAAGGATTCATGGGTATATACTGTTAAGGAATAGTCAGGGGTTTGTAGGGTTCATGGAAAGGTAGTGCTAAGGGGTAATAAAGAATTTTTAGGGATCAGAACCGGTATTGCTAAGAGGTAGTAAAAATGTAGGGGCTTATTTGCTAGAGGCCTGCACTGCAATCCGATGGCGCAGACCTCACAATCATATCTATGAAGTGACGCAAAACCACCCTGCATGGCTTTGCCTGGCCTCATAGATACGGTATTCTGCGTCAAGGAGTCATTGCGGTGGGTCTTCCCATACAACATCCATGGATTTTTGTTGCTGCCCCAAATTTACAAATCTTGTAAACCTGGGGCAGCATCAAAACCTTACGCCTCCCAGAGCAGACACAGCAAGGACATTTTTTTAAATTTCACCTCGTTTTTTCCTCATGCAGCACACATAGAATGAGGAAAATGCATCCATGGAATGTTTTTGTGCAGGAAGGTGCCCCTTCCTACACAAAATTAATCCTGCCAACAACGCAGACACCCTTGCAAGGGTACCTGCTTTGTCGCTAGGCACCAAATTGTGCGCCGTGGCTGGCTGAAAGGACAGGAATGCATCATAGCTTGTAAATACGATGCATTCCTTCCCTTTCAAATTGGTCTAGGGCAGCACTGCAAAAAGATTTGAGGTGCTGCCCTATGTCCATTTTTTATAAATGAGGCCCTCGGTGTTCAGGGTAAGGTAGGGGTAAGTGATAGTAAGGGGTTTTTAGGATTTAAGGAAGGGTCACATTAGAGGGTAGTAAAGAGTTTATAGGGTTCAAGGAAAGGTAGCAATAAGGGGTAGTAAAGAGTTTATAGGGTTCAAGGAAAGGTAGCAATAAGGGGTAGGAATGAGTTTTTAGGGTTCAAGGATAGGTAGCGTTTAGAAAGTGTTTAAAACATATTGATGATTGTAAAAGTTATTTTTATTCTACCTTTTCAAAATAAAACATAAACGCTCTTTTCATAGTAACACTGCACTTATTTTTTTCAAAGGAACACAGCACAATTTTGAAGCAAAGCAATTAGAAGTGTTAGACATGAACTGATGCTATTTAAGGTACAACACGTGCTGTTAGCGCATTTGAAGTTATGTCCAGTAAGCTGTTTAATATGGTACCACTGGGGTTTGTCCTTAGAAGTGACACATCAATCTTCATCTACCAAGACATAACTGCCCCTGATCAACAATAATGTACATTACAGGTATCATTCGCTTCATATACCCCGCTCCTCCCCAATAGTCACACATCTGTCGTCCCATCCCACCTGTGCCTCTTCTGTTCCCGCTCACTATTTGCAACCTCACTGCACCCTCTTGTAGTGAAAAACTCTTCTCCTGTACCAAGCTGTGTTGCCCCTAGTATCACACATGATTTATCCAATATGTCCCATATGTACATAAAGTCATATATAATATAAGTAAGTATGTGCTACTTGTATAGTGCACACCTAACCAAAGGCTATAGAGCACTTCACAGGGTCACAGGTAAAAGCTCTTTCCTAATTTGAAGCTGGCCTGTGGCGGTCCTGATGGATACAAGATGAGGGTCCAGATCCTGGGTGCAGAGATATATACACCTATGCAAACATGAATACACCCATGCAAACATGAATACACCCATGCATACATGCCAACACTCATGCATACATGCATCCACATATACATTGCCTCTTAGCTGCCGAGATATCTCTGCACAAATAAGTCTGATATAAATACCCATAAATAGTTGCCCCTTACCCCCCTACGGACCAGTGTTCCTTCTCCAGAACAACATTCCAACTTGTTTCTATAAGGAATGGAATGAACAAAATACAGGTAAGGCCTTTATGGAGTGCACAGTTGAATTGTGTATTTAGTCATTGAAAAAACCAAAGGTTACAGGAACGTTATAGTTAGGCTGATATTTCAATTGTACAAAACCAGAGAAATTGAGCAGGTATAGTTACTTGAGTTAACTATAACTCGCGCCCCGCAATGCACTGCTTATCACCTCATATAATACATCACTCATGACATGATCGGAGACATCACTCATAACATCACTGATGACATCTCAAATTACATCACCAATGACATCATCCTGTGATTGTAAGTATTTTCTCAAAGAAACTGGGTGTCAAACAAGTATACTAAAGTAAGTGGCTGTTGGAGTGTCTGTATGGGTGACTAAGTGGGTGTGTAAGTGGTGTATAGAAAAATGAGTGATTATGTGACAGATTGCATAGATGAGTGAGTGGGTGTGTGCGTTTTTGTATAGGTGAGTGAGCAGGCATGTAAGTTTTTGTATGGGTGACTGAGCAGTGAGTCTTTGGGTGTATTAGTAATGAGTGGCTATTTGGCTATCTCTATGTGTGAGTGAGTGGGTGTGTAAGTGGCTGTAAGTGTGAATGAGAGAGTAAATGAGTGGCTGTTTGGGTGATTGTGCAGGTATGTCAGTCTGTAGCTGTAAATATTGATTGAGGTGGTGCATGAGTGGCTATATGGGTGACTCTACAGGTATATAAGTATATTTATGGTTGACTGAGAGGGTAAATGAGTGTGTCTATGGGTGTATGAATGGGTGTGCAAGTGGGTGCATGTGAGTGAGTGTGAGAGAAGTTGTATGGGAAAGTATGTGTTTTTGTCAGTTACTGTATAGGTGAGTGAGTACATGTGTTAGTATATGTATGAGTAAGTGAATGGGTGTATGAGTAACTATGGGTGAGTGAGTAGGTGTGTGAGTAGCTGTATGGGTGAGTGGTTCAGTGTGTGAGTGGATGTATGGGTGTATGAGTGGGTGTGTAAGTATATCTGTATGACTGGATGTGTGAGTGGCTGTGTTGGTCAGTAAATAGGTTCTCAAGATCTTGTAAAGTACTTCCCACCCGAGCCGACAGAAAGTTTAACGGGCCCATTTCAAAATGAAATATGAGAGGCCCCCAGTGAAGTTGCGTGCCCGAATACTTCCGCTAAAACTAAACTGTAGCCCTGTTCATAAAATTAAAATGTTCCTTTCTGTAATATCTAGAAGATTATAGTTAAAACTTGCAGTTGGCTCTAACTGTCTGTCCTTTCCCTTGCACATTTTGGAGAAAGTCTTGAGTCACCCAATTTGAGTGTATGAACTACAAACCCCCGTTTTAGCAATGGTGTCCAGTATAAGTCCAGATTGGCCAGATATACATTACATTTTGTGGATATCTACTGCCGCTGTAAAAGGGCAAATTTAGCTAATGTGAATATCCTGAAAGCAGACAAGGATCTGGCCCTATCGGACCTATATTGTACACCCCAGTGATGCAGGCATACTTATCCACACATGCTGCAGGTAATCCTAAAGGCAGTCTCCCTAATTGTTCTAAATATTGCCTTGCCTCCTATTTCTTCTGTATTTTTTCACATCTCAATTGGATATCCTTGTGGCGTCATATCCCCTGAACAATATCAAGGTTGTCCACTCGTTATCCAGCTCTGTTCATTGCCTTGGACACAAGTGCTGATGTGAGATCAGCACAAAATGACAGCTTCAGAACCCAGGAGAGAAGTGCGGTCAGATGAAGAGCACAGGTTCAGTACTCTGGACAGCTGTGCTGACATGAGCTCAGAACAGGAAGCAGAAGTTCAGGACCTTGGACAGCAGTGCTGATGTAAACCCAAAACAGGAAGCCTAGGTTCAGTACTCTGGACAGAAGGGCTGATGTGAGCCCAGAGCAGGAAGCACATGCTGAGCGCACTGAACAGAATGGCTAAAGTGAGCTCAGAGATGGAAGCACAGGATTGCTACCCTAGACC
Source organism: Calotriton arnoldi (assembly GCA_963921515.1). Classification (NCBI taxonomy): domain Eukaryota; kingdom Metazoa; phylum Chordata; class Amphibia; order Caudata; family Salamandridae; genus Calotriton; species Calotriton arnoldi. The sequence goes on along the minus strand of CAWUFW010003991.1, from coordinate 1,537,917 downwards.
TCAGTGACGATATTAGTTCAGTGCAGGAGGCACGGGTTCAGCGACTAAGAGAGAAAAGACGACTTGAGTTCAAACCAGGAAGCAGACGTTCAACACCCGGGAAAACTGCGCTGATGTGAGCTGCGAGAAGGAAGAATAGGTTCACCATTTTTGACAGAAGTGCTGATGTGAGCTCAGAGCAGGTAACACCGTTTTTGCATCTTGGTGAGAACTGCTAATGTGAGCTCAGAGCAGAAGGTTAGAGATTCAGCACTCTGGACAGAAGGGTTGATGTGAGCTCAGGGTGGAAGCACTGGTTCAGGACCATGGACATAAGAGCTGAAATGCGCTCAGTACCAGCAGCACAGTTTCAGAGCTGAAATGCGCTCAGTGCCAGCAGCACAGTTTCAGTGTTAAGGGCAGCAGCTCTGATATGAGCAGCACACAGGGCACAAGTCAGGGGTACACACAGGTACACAGAGTCCACGCACTATTTTCACAGGGTGGACACCGTCCCCCCTGCCAAGAACTTGGGCCCCACAGAAATATGCTGAACTTGTCCCAGTGCCGTTTTGAGACACCGGGACATGTTCAGCCGTGCCTGTACGTTGTCTGCTTTCCATTCCCAGCAGCAACGTGCAGGCAGCAAGGGAGCTTTTTTTTCACCTCCAGCTGGGCCGAAGTTAAGGGCCACCAGGCCTCCTTTTGTTTGAATATCCCGACTGGAGGTGTCCTGGAACCTCACAGTTAAATGTAAATGCCACGGAGGGGAAACAAAGGCACACAGCTTGTTATCTCTTCACAGGTACTTAAGAGAGGTATGCTTTTGTCTTTGTTCAGTCCCTGTATATAAGAGATGCTTGCACTGTAAGAATGTCAGGTGTGTTGGTCTGTCCCAGTATTACACAAATAACAATTTCAATAGCACTATTTTATTTCTTTTATAGCGCTGCGCAACCAAATGCAGGGTGTCAGAGCTCTTTACGTAACATACACATTATATATTGACAATAAATCATGTACATATGTAAATCAATGTACAAGATGAGTTCCATGAGACAGGGTTACAAGGTGTAGGAGTCACATGTCCTTCGTAGCTCACTGTGCTACATTACAAGGATTACAATTTATGAACTGCAGGTAACAAAAGGATCTCTGTTTTAAAAGCAGTAACCCACTTTACTATCTACATAAAATAAAAATCCGTCATCTGCATGTTACCTGATGTGCTTTGCAGGAGACACATTAACCTTATACTACTTTGATTCAAATCTGGGACTTCAAAAAACACAGCTCTCTCCAACAAATGCGTGAAACTCCAGAGTTATCTCACCATTATTACTATTCCCTGAGATTTACTGGACACCTTTACAGCAGACGCCTTATCCCAATCAAATATTTTAAAATGTAGACTTTGCAACCAATTAAGCATAACAGATCTACTGCTATGCTTCTCCTTGTTGCCAATTTCTTTGTGGCAGGGTTTAAAAAATAAATGTATTAGTTGAGGCCCAGATTTTGCATTGGGATTACACCACTTTTTTGGCACAACCTGACGCCAAATCTCATTTGTTAAATCTCATAATGTGCTTAAATGTACTCATGATATACCTTATAAACATATGTGTGAGGTCTTAATATCTGATGTCACTTCTTGTGATGTCACTTCCAGTGAGGTCACTTCCTGTGATGTCACATGCAATGTCATGCATCGTGACAATATGCGCTGTGATGGCAAGCGTTATGATTTCACTTGCATACTGCCTAACCTGGTTAGTCTCCCCATTTCTTATTTTTAAGACTTGTGCCCTGGCAGCACAGATTCAGTACCAAGGAAAGCAGTGCTGATATGATCAGCACGGGTACAGTACAATGAACAACAACACTGATGTGAACTGAGAGCCAGCTGCACATGTTCAGTCCCAAGGACAGCAGAACTGATGTGAGCAGCACAGATTCAGTACCATGACAGCAGTGCTAATGTAAGGAGCACAGGTTGAGTTCCATGGACAACAGCACTGATGTGAGCAGCACAGGTTGAGGTCCATGGACAGCAGCACTGATGTGAGCAGCACAGGTTGAGCTCCATGGACAGCAGCGCTGATGTGAGCAGCACAGGTTAGGTACCATGGACAGCAGCATTGATGGGAGCAGCACAGGCTCAGTACCATGGACAGCAGCACTGCTATTAGCTCAGAAGAGGAAGCCCAGGTTCGGGACCATGGACTGAAGAGCTGATGTGAGCCCAGAGCCTACAGCAGATGTTCAGTGCCACGGACAGAAGAGCTGATTTGACCAGCACAGATTCATTTTCAAGGAAAGCAGCGCTGATATGATCAGCACGGGTACTGTTATATTCCATATAGGTACTCCAATATGGGCCAGGGTCACATCCCAACCTTTCACCTATATTCGTCCCTACACTACATGTGAGAAGTTGGCCTGGTATATGCTGTCCACTAATTATAGTGGGCACCTTGCACTCAGTCCAAACAACCCCTTATTGGAGATAGGTTAAAGACAACCTTTATTGAAAGCTATCCTATTGGTAGCTATGGAGAGCAGCCTTCAGGCTAAGTCTTGAAGGAATGTAAAGCAGCTTGTTTTACCAGTCTATAATCTCTTGAGTGACCAAATGAAAGAGGACCACACCAGGTATATATTTAAAATATATGTATTTAGTCTTAAACACACCCCTCTAGTCTCTTTATGAGGCTAGAGTTCGAAGTACATAAGTTACAAGTCAGTTATCAACAGTAATAGCACAAATACACGTTTGAGCCCTAGGGGCGTACCAAACCATATACCAATAAAGTGGTATAAGAACCACGACTGAGCTAGACCCAAGGCCTAGAGCCTGTAGAAGTGCTTGGCCCTCAAGGAACCACCCAAGGTAGTGACACAGGGGACCCACGGGGGACGCGTGCAGTGTGAGAACACAGCCGCGAGCCGCCGTTGACTTCTATGGGGAATGTCGCGGTTGGAGTTTTAAAGAAAAAGGACACTTAGAGGAGGACTTGGAGCAAACCCCTTTAGAACTAGGTCGTTCTAGAGTCTATACCCACGGGAGCACCGGAGTTCTCGAGTTACCTCACCCAGGGAAGCCGGGTGCATAGGTGTCTTTCGGGGTCGGGTTTCGTCGTCGTTTTCAATGGCGATCGGCTGCAAAGTGCTGCTGGCGACCAAGTCGAAAGTGTTCGGGTGGATCCAAGGGTATATCGAAGATCTGAAGAACCTGAAAGCAGAGGGGACAGAGTCTGGGTCACTAGCCAGTGACCAGGAAGGCGATGAGCAGATGCCCACCGATGGGTGCTTCAGGTAGGTTGACGGTCGTCTTGACTCTTCAGCCACGAGGTCCAGGAGGTGTCAACGATGACCAGGAGCTGGATTCGAGCTGTCCCATGATGTCTGTCGATTGCAGGGGTGTCGGCGACCAGATTGGACCCAACAAGCAAGTCTCGTAGAAACAAAGAAAGGACGTTGATGCAGACCAGCAAGGTCTGTGGGACTCACCCAGCAAAGGTAAGTCAGGGCACGTCTGGAGCAACCAGGGAAGCCCAATCAGAAGAAGAGTTGCCTTCGGGAGGGCCCACTAGCCAACAGACTAGCGACCGCGAAGGAGCCTCGAGTGGACGCACTTGGAGCTGGCTCATGGGACACTCGTGGAGTGGAGGCCAGTGATCTTCGGTGCAGTTGGTGCTGGAGGTGGGGGCTACTCGGAGCCCAAAGCACAACTTTGTGGGAGCCCAGAAAGAGGATGCACTTGCAAAAGTTCTCGGTGTCCAGGGGTCACGGTTCCACGTTACCCACGACAGCTACGGGCCTCAGCTTTGCTGGGGACTCAGGGCAGCCTCGGGGAAGTCTGGAAATCCACCTCTGGTGATGCAAAGACTTCGGCGTCCGGCGGGAGCTTCAGCGATGCAGACCGGACAATTGCTTCTTAGGTGCCTGCCAAGCAGGGGAGTCACTCCTTGACCCCAAGGGAGATTCTTCAGTCCTCTAATCTTCAGGTAGAGCATCGAAGGTCCAGGATTCAGTGTCAGAGTTTCGTTCAGGGTAATCTAAAGTCCTAATGACAGGGGTCCCATACTTATACTAAGTTAGGGGGTTGGACATGCTCTGGGGACCCACCTATGGGAGGGTCAGGGAAGAGGGGTGGTTACACCCATTCCCTTTGTCCAGTTTCGCGCCAGAGCAGGGGCAGGTAGCCCCTGCGACCGGTTTGAACTGGCATATGCACAGGGACACCAAATGTGCCCCCAGTGCAGGACTTCAAAGCACCAGAGGGTGCTCCCACCCAGCCCCAATACACAGTATCCTGTCTGGGGAGGTGGTTACACCTCCCTGGGACAGGAAACCTATTGTCCAGGCCTCCCCTGCAGGAGTTTCAGTCAGCAGCAGGAGGCCAGACCCTTGTCTGTGGCAGCGGCGTCCATTTTGTGATGCCAGGGCTCTGGAAAGAAGTTACCGGGTATCCCGGTGTGTACATGTCTCTCCCTCTAGAAGGGTGGAATGCTACTCCCGCCACCAGGACTGGTGGGGGGGTAGTATTCCAAGATGTTCGACACCAAACACGACATGTTTTGGTGCAGCCAGTCCAAAGTTAGCATTGTACTGCGAGGATATAATGCGCTTAAGAGTATATGGTCAGGCTGTACCAGAAACAGCATCAGAGGAGGGACTCTGAATGCTGTAGAGGGGCTCTGCTCATGCAGGGGCACCCTCTCACATAAGAACCAAGCACTCTGCCTTCAGGATTGGTAAGGCCTGCCATAGGAGTGACTTATAGGTTTATATGTGTGTGTGCAATGGTAGTGATATAGGTAGCCTAAACCACTGTAAGGGGTGCATGCACCACCTTACCCAGGCTGCAGTAGCAGACCTGTGGTGTCATTTTGGATGGCCTTCCAGGGGTGGCACAATACATGCTGCAGCCCCTGGTAGGCCTCTGAGGTACCTATGCCCTGGGTACATAGTATACCATATACAGATTTACTAGGGACTTATAAGGGCACTCCAGATTCCAATCAGAGTTGTGCCTAAGGCACATGGAAACCATTTTATAGAGGAAGCAGATAGACTGGGGCCCTGAATAGCAGGATCCCAGTCCAACTAAGTCATAAACCAGCAAAACACCAGGAAAAAAGTGGGGGCAACCATATAGTCAGATTCCACCTTCCTACATAACCCCCCAAACGAAAGGAGATAAGGCTAACCTTGGCCAGTTGAGCCTTTATTGACTAAGTGGCCATATAAGGAAGCACCTGCACTAGCATGGTTGCCCGCTGTCTTATGGTCCACTAAGCAATCCCTCACCCTAAGGGTATGAGAGGGTCTCCACCATGGGGAATTACTACCTGTGGTGTGCTTTGGTAAAGTACAAGGCTGGTGAGGTATCTGAGAAGGGAAGTGAGGCCCTAGGAAGGTTGGTCTCAGCTTCCTCAGATCACTGGTCACCATGTATGCCTGTCTTTCCATGACTGAGTTGCACTTTGCTCTAAGGGTCAACCTTTGGCTGCCTACAGCTGGGGGTTGGGTCCCTTTGGATGGACCACTGGAGGGACATGGCAGGTTTGGAACCTTTTGGTCCCAGGTTTGCCCTTGCCTAACAGAGTCCTTCTGGGGGAGGTCCCTACACAAAGGTGTGGGGGATCCCTCAGTGTGTTGAGGAATTTTCACCTGGCTAGGGCTACTAGACTGGGTGCCCCTAATCTGCTGATGGGGGGGGGTTCCTCTGGACAGGGGGCCCTGGGGGGTCCACTGACCTCCCTGACCTCTGCAGCCCTGGGCTGACTGAGGCAGGGTAGAGAGGGGCAGGTTACCTGCTCCAGACTGGGTACCACCTTGGAAGGGTCCTCTGCCATCAGGGGTGGGGCCAGGCCAGGCCTGACTACCTCTGGGGCAGTTCCTTCACTAGGGGTAGGGTCAGTTCCATGAGGAGGCTGACCCTTACCTACTGTCTGGAGGGAAGAAGACTTTTCTTCAACCCTTGTGCTCTCTTTTGGGGGAGAGTGGGCCATTCTTCCAGGCTCCATCTCTCCAAAATGTCCCTGGGCTTGGGCTGTGGCCATCACAGCCCCACTAACCTTTACAGGGACACCCAGCATTCTCAGATGGGTTTGGTGTTCAACTTCAGCCCAGGCTGAAATGTCCAGATCATTGCCCATCAGGCAATCTACAGGCAGGGTTGGGGACACTGCCACTCTTTTTGGGCCTGTGACCCCTTCCCAGCTGAGATTGACTATGGCCATGGGGTCATCTGTTCTGACACCATCAATGTTGGTTACCTGGTATTTAAACTCAGGTAAAAGCTGGTGAGGGGGGACTAGTTTTCCTGCCACCATGGTGACACTAGCCCCTGTGTCCCTAAATGCCACAGCTTTCTGACCATTAATTATTGGCTCCAGTCTGTACCTGCCCAATGCATTGGGACCCATGGTAAAGGTGGCAAATCCTATACCACCATCAGAGTCAGAGGAGTCTGTTGAGGGGTCCTGTCTAAACTAGGGCCCACCTCTGTTCCTCTTGCAAAAGCACCTAACTTTTTGGGTGCACTACTCCCAACTGGAGGATTACTACTGGTAGTACCAGGAGGGGTGGTTGTAGTTGTTGGAGGAACATTTTCTTTATTGCCAATCCTGGGGCAACTGGGATCAGTTTTCCAGTGTCCAGGCTTTTTACAGACATGGCAATATGGTTTCTTTTCAGGAGAGGAAGGAGTTTGGGACCCACCCCCAGAAGAGGACTTTTGGGGCCCTGTAGTGGATTTATCCTTAGATTTATCCCCACCTTTCTCTTGGGACTTGGTAGAATCTTTCTTCTGGTCACCACCCTGATTCTTAGTCTTTACTCTGGTTCTGACCCATTTGTCTGCCTTCTTTCCCAATTCTTGGGGAGAGGTCAGATCAGAGTCCACCAGGTCTGGTGTAAAAGCTGGTTTTGACAATTATTAAGGATCTGCTCCCTCATAATCAAATTGTACAATCCTACAAAGTCATGCACCTTGTTGCCATGTATCCAACCTTCCAGAGCCTTAGTAGCACAATCTACAAAGTCAACCCAGTCTTGAGTCTGAGCCTTTTGGGTGTCTCTGAACTTCAACCTATACTGTTCAGTGGTTAGGCCAAACCCATCTATCAGAGCACTTTTTAAGACTTTGTAATTGTCAGCATCCTCTTCTCTTACAGTGAGGAGCTTGTCTCTACCTTTGTCTGCAAAGGAGAGACACAAGATTGCTGCCCACTGCTCCTGGGGGACCCTCTGAACTTTACAGGCCCTCTCCAGTGCAGTTATCCATTTGTGGATGTCATCCCCACTCTGGTAGGGAGGGACAATCGTGTTTAGGTCTCTATGGTCAAAAGACCTTTCCCTATCTCTGGGGAAATTGCTGCCACCATGGGACTCTAGTCCCATCTTTTTTCTCTGTCTATAGAGATCTAGGGACTCCCTGTCTATAGCCAACTGCTGTTTTCTGAGCTCAAGCTGGGCTTGCTCATACTGAATCAGTCTCTTTCTCCTCTCATGAGAGGATTCCCTCCCATGAGAGGAGACAGAGGTCCCTACTGAGGTGTCAGAGTGGTTAGACTCCTGAGAAGGAGATCTAGTCCTTCTGGGCACACTCTCAACTCTTCCTGAGGGGACAGAGGGGAGGTCATTCTGGGCCTCCTCCTCTTCCTCAGGAGTAGCTGCACTTTCCAGGTCAGGATCATTGTCATCCCCCTGGCCAGTTTCAGAGGTTGGGTCCTGGGTATTTTCATCCCTGGTCTCCCCCTCTTCTTCTGCCCCACCCTCTCTGCCTACCCTTTCAGACCTTTTGGGTCTTCTAAGATCATCTAGCAGAAGCATCTCTAGGAGACGTTGGGTGTTGGCACTTTTGCCTGTCTTCAACTTCCTAACTTTGCACAACTCCCTCAATTCCAAGAATGTGAGGGTGTCATATCTGGATGGCAGGAGCTCACTGGTTCCTGGCAGTGAAGACATTACTAGTGTGGTGTGGTGTATGCACTACCTACTCTAGTGTGGCCTACTAAACTCTCTTGAGTTGTAGAAAGGGTGTGCTATCCCTTAACACACAACTCTAAGTTCAGTAGAACTTACTGTATCCTAAGCTTGATTTATATGTACCTAAGGTACCCTTAGTGGTTTTCAGTTGATCAATTCAATTGAGATTATCTTGTAAACCAATAGCAAGCTGGAATCCCACACGCTGCACACCAATGTGAGAAGTTGGCCTGGTATATGCTGTCCACTAATTATAGTGGGCACCTTGCACCAGTCCAAACAACCCCTTATTGGAGATAGGTTAAAGACAACCTTTATTGAACGCTATCCTAGTGGTAGCTATGGAGAGCAGCCTTCAGGCTAAGTCTTGAAGGAATGTAAAGCAGCTTGTTTTACCAGTCTATAATCTCTTGAGTGACCAAATGAAAGAGGACCACACCAGGTATATATTTAAAATATATGTATTTAGTCTTAAACACACCCTCTAGTCTCTTTATGAGGCTAGAGTTCGAAGTACATAAGTTACAAGTCGAATATCAACAGTAATAGCACAAATACACGTTTGAGCCCTAGGGGCGTACCAAACCATATACCAATAAAGTGGTATAAGAACCACGACTGAGCTAGACCCAAGGCCTAGAGCCTGTAGAAGTGCTTGGCCCTCAAGGAACCACCCAAGGTAGTGACACAGGGGACCCACGGGGACGCGTGCAGTGTGAGAACACAGCCGCGAGCCGCCATTGACTTCTATGGGGAATGTCGCGGTTGGAGTTTTAAAGAAAAAGGACACTTAGAGGAGGACTTGGAGCAAACCCCTTTAGAACTAGGTCGTTCTAGAGTCTATACCCACGGGAGCACCGGAGTACTCGAGTTACCTCACCCAGGGAAGCCGGGTGCATAGGTGTCTTTCGGGGTCGGGTTTTGTCGTCGTTTTCAATGGCGATCGGCTGCAAAGTGCTGCTGGCGACCAAGTCGAAAATGTTCGGGTGGATCCAAGGGTGGATCAAAGATCTGAAGAACCTGAAAGCAGAGGGGACAGAGTCTGGGTCACTAGCCAGTGACGAGGAAGGCGATGAGCAGATGCCCACCGATGTTGGGTGCTTCAGGTAGGTTGACGGTCGTCTTGACTCTTCAGCCACGAGGTCCAGGAGGCGTCAACGATGACCAGGAGCTGGATTCGAGCTATTCCACAACGTCTGTCGATTGCAGGGTTGTTGGCGACCAGATTGGACCCAACAAGCCTTGGCAACAGCAAGTCTCGTACAAACAAAGAAAGGACGTTGATGCAGACCAGCAAGGTCTGTGGGACTCACCCAGTGAAGGTAAGTCAGGGCACGTGTGGAGCAACCAGGGAAGCCCAATCAGAAGAAGAGTTGCCTTCGGGAGGGCCCACTAGCCAACGGACTAGCGACCGCGAAGGAGCCTCGAGTGGATGCACTTGGAGCTGGCTCACGGGACACTCGTGGAGTGGAAGCCAGTGATCTTCGGTGCAGTCGGTGCTGGAGGCGGGGGCTATTTGGAGCCCAAAGTACAACTTCGTGGGAGCCCAGGAAGAGGATGCACTTACAAAAGTTCTCGGTGTCCAGGGGTCACGGTTCCACGTTACCCACGACAGCTACGGGCCTCAGCTTTGCTGGGGACTCAGGGCAGCCTCGGGGAAGTCTGGAAATCTACCTCTGGTGATGCAAAGACTTTGGCGTCCGGCGGGAGCTTCAGCGATGCAGACTGGACAATTGCTTCTTAGGTGCCTGCCAAGCTGGGGAGTCACTCCTTGACCCCAAGGGAGATTCTTCAGTCCTCTAATCTTCAGGTAGAGCGTCGAAGGTCCAGGATTCAGTGTCAGAGTTTCGTCCAGGGTAATCTAAAGTCCTAAGGACAGGGGTCCCATACTTATACTAAGTTAGGGGGTTGGACATACTCTGGGGACCCACCTATGGGAGGGTCAGGGAAGAGGGGTGGTTACACCCATTCCCTTTGTCCAGTTTCACGCCAGAGCAGTGGCAGGTAGCCCCTGCGACCGGTTTGAACTGGCATATGCACAGGGACACCAAATGTGCCCCCAGTGCAGGACTTCAAAGCACCAGAGGGTACTCCCGCCCAGACCCAATACACATTATCCTGTCTGGGGAGGTGGTTATACATCCCTGGGACAGGAAACCTATTGTCCAGGCCTCCCCTGCCGGAGTTTCAGTCAGCAGCAGGAGGCCAGACCCGTGTCTGTGGCAGCGGCATCCATTTTGTGATGCCAGGGCTCTGGAAAGAAGTTACCAGGTAGCCCGGTGTGTACATGTCTCTCCCTCTAGAAGGGTGGAATGCTACCCCCGCCGCCAGGACTGGCGGGGGGGTAGTATTCCAAGATGTTTGACACCAAACACGACATGTTTTGGTGCAGCCAGTCCAAAGTTAGCATTGTACCGCGAGGATATAATGCGTTTAAGTGTATATGGTCAGGCTGTACCACAAACAGCATTAGAGGAGGGACTCTGAACACTGTAGAGGGGCTCTGCTCATGCATGGGCACCCTCTCACATAAGAACCAAGCACTCTGCCTTCAGGATTGGTAAGGCCTGCCATAGGAGTGACTTATAGGTTTATATGTGTGTGCAATGGTAGTGATATAGGTAGCCTATACCACTGTAAGGGGTGCATGCACCACATTACCCAGGCTGCAGTAGCAGACCTGTGGTGTCATTTTGGATGGCCTTCCAGGGGTGGCACAATACATGCTGCAGCCCCTGGTAGGCCTCTGAGGTACCTATGCCCTGGGTACATAGTATACCATATACTAGGGACTTATAAGGGCACTGCAGATTCCAATCAGAGTTGTGTCTAAGGCACATGGAAACCATTTTATAGAGGAAGCAGATAGACTGGGGCCCTGAATAGCAGGATCCCAGTCCAACTAAGTCATAAACCAGCAAAACACCAGGAAAAAAGTGGGGGCAACCATATAGTCAGATTCCACCTTCCTACACTACATACATACCGGGCTGCTAGGACTGACCCTTTACCTAGTTACAGTACTGCTTACAGAACGTAGAGTTTTCCCTGAACAATAGCCTCATACATTATGCATGAGAATCCTTGGATTCTTGGAAATTCAGCAGGAATACCATCTCCTGCATAATAACTATGTACAAGGTTCATTCCCAACGTCATCCTAAGTCTGACAGTGGCACATCAAGGTAGAACCCCTGGGGATACCTTTGGGTATATAAACATCATATCTTGCTGAGACAGTCAGAGGAGATCACGACTTCCATGCCGACACACTTACGCGAGAAGCTGAGGTTCCTGCATGCAGACACTCCAGCTCGCAGTGGTCTGAACATCCCTTGAGACCAAGACAGGGTCCCACAGTCTCTCACTTCAGGTAATGGGGTTGACTTTATCCTAGAGGGATTCTTGGCTTAACACCTACATACATGCTAGGTACACTTAGGTACATCTAGTTAGGGTAGCATCGTAGGAGTACGCATTTTATTGATATGTATTTTATATACTTGCCTGTATTTATGATTATAGCAAGATGGTAGAGATCTACCATCCTTTTACTTTCTTAGTGCTTCTAATCATTTATATCTGTTACTGTCTAGAGGTTGTTTCAGCACACCTATTTTACACTAGAATAACGACTGTTCAATAAATACTTATTGGAAAACGTCCATACCGTTTATTCTGTGTATCTTCCTGAGACTAAGTGAGCACGAGTGACTGAGCGAAAAGTAAGTTACTGTTTCCACGGTCCTGAGGGATCAGGTTTGTCATGTTCGATAGTTGCCAAGAACTATTCTCTCCTTGGTAAGAGGAGTTTCTAGTGGCACTGTGAGCTAGCTGGTATACAGGCCAACATACCCCGTGGGGGTGTCTGGAATTAGTCTTGTTCACCAAGCCTGCAGTGTATGTTGTCAGAACGCGAAGATCCTGTGTAGCTTTTATAGGAACTACACGACATGGCGCCGCCAACATTGGTTGGGTACTTATTTAACAGTCAAATCTGAGTAGTTCAGTCATGCTATTGTCAGAGACCCCTACTCACATTTCCCCAGAGACGTCTGGAGTGGGAGGGAACAAAATCCGCCACAGCTGAGTAGGCAAAAATCCTATGTATTGGCTGTTGGTTTAATCAGGCTTGAAGGACACATTGTTCCTGTTGTGCATAAAACCTTATCAAAGTTCCCTTGAAAGGCTCTTCTTACTAAAACAATGACTGTACAGGAAGATCCTGTGGTTACATTAAACATCTCAGGAGAAGAAGAAGATGCAGATGCATTACACATTGCGGAAAATGTTAGAAATGCCATCACCCTAAAACTAGTAGCATACGGTGTTACATCTAGGGGTGGGCCAGTAACCTTCATGATTGAGGCACACAAATCATTTAGAACAGAGGTATTCTATTCATGGGTTACATTCCCACAGGCAAATGAAGTAACAAAAACATTTCATTACTATACAGAAGATGAAATACCGAACTAATATTGTCCGTACGAGGACATTGAAATTCCACTATCCTACCAGGAACATTTATACTGGTTTAAAGGCGCCCTACCCCATACAAGAAATAGAATAAGACTCGGTCCGCGACAGACAGAGGAGGAGGAGGAGGAGGAGGAGGAGACAGAGCAACGTGGCCAGTATTAGCGGCCTACACACCACATCCTGACATTAACACAATGCCAGGAGGAGACTTACTTAGACAGCATAAAGACTTAATAAAACTTTACAGAAACATGACACAGTTTGTGATGAGAACACTCACACTTCAGCCAACACCGGCTACACAACCAGGACCAGTCCAAACTTCTACAACTAAAATTACACCACAAACGTTACACGCAGTGATGGGTAAAATGCCCACTAAACGTGAACAAATGTCTTTCTGGATAGCTCAAAAAATAACACAGATAGAGGCAGTACTTCCACACACTGGTCCACACGAAAAGCATAGAATGCTAACAATTTGCTTGCCAATGGGGATAGCTCCCCCGATAGAGTATTGTACTTCGTGGGGTACAGTCTTCACTGCAATATATAGCAGAACTCATGGTATCCCTTCATTAGCCGGAATACCAGATGTATTAAGACAAATACAGAACGAGTATGGAGCAGAACCTGCTCTGAACTTAGGGATGAAGTTACTAAACAACTTTGCCCAGGTATCAGCTATAATATTAGCAAACATTAACGGGGAGGCAGCATCAGTGGCAATACACCAACGCCTGAGAGATTTCACTCCATTACAACAGGAGACAGAATTACCTAAAATTATTGAAACTGCTTATGCAGAATTAGGTAGAGATAGTTTGGGAGCTAGACCAGTAAAACCTCAACTGATGGGAGGTCCAGATAAAGAACAGGCAAAGCAAACACCAGTTTCTTCAAAGAAGAATTGGGAAAATAACAAACAACAAAAGAATAAAGACAATAGATCTCAATCCAGAGGTGGGTCTCCTCAACAGGAGCCCTCTGAAAGGAGGTATAACCTTAGAAATAGAGACAGCATTAGGAAACCTGATAGGTATCAGGATACTGATACACGTTCCTCTCGTTCCTTTCAGGGTTCATCAAAAAATTCAGAGAGGGAAGGACGGTCAGAACACAGACAAGAAGAGCGTACAAAGTCCAGAGACTCACAACGCACTTCAGACTACGCTTCTAAAAAAGAAGAAAAGCCTAAAGCAAAACCTCAATTCAAAAAGAAGAAAGTAGCAGGTCTCAAAGTTAGACATGCCTAGAATTCTTAGGACTCAACTACTGAACAGGGAATTGGCTCTGACGATGCCAGACAGTGCAGCAGAAGTAACAATAGCTCGCCAGAACCTGATGGAATTTCTGGTGACAGCGGAGTTGAGTGAGTATATCACGGTGGAAACACCTGATACTATGGTAAGTGTCCCACATAAGTTACATGAGATAACACTCCGGTTGGAGGGGAACAAACCCAGAAAAGTTAAAGGTCTCTTTTGGAAGAACCTATCATTTGGCTATGACATTCTTTTAGCTGAAAGGGATTGGCTGCCTGCTATTTTTATGGACTGCCCAAAGGGAGAAACAGTTATTTTTCCAGCCTTTTCTAACCTCGTTCCCACACATTTAAAACACACAGTTCACACAGGAGTGGGTAGTAGCCCTTGCTCCGGCATTATATCACAACCATGTTGGGTGGGATGAAGAATCAACTAACCACGTGATACCACTAAAATCTACTCCAACTCCACAGAGACAGTATCCAATAAAACAGGAAGCAAAGAAACAGGTCAGGGATATCTTAGATCAACTTGAATACTGAGGTGTGATTGAAACTTCCACCTCATCAAGGAATAATCCTTTGTTTCCCGTAATGAAACCCGATAATTCATATTGTCTAGTTTTAGATTACAGACATCTGAACTCATGTACGAAAACATTTGCAGTACAAAATACACATAGTGCCGCATTAATGAATAACAGTGTTAAAAAAAATACAAAACAACACTAGATATCTCAAATGGATTTTTCTACCAAATATAGCGCCTGAGAGCAGATGCTTGACAGCATTCTCAGCGCTGGGGTCCCAGCGGCCATTTTGTCAACTTCCCCAGGGGTATAAGAACAGCCCAGGGTTGTTTTCCACCAGGGTAACTGAGTTACTTCAGAATCTGGATAAGGAGGCATTGTCCGATGTAGATGATATTTATCTGATGGACGATGACCTGGAGGAACACTTGACCAGGGTGAGCACCATAATTTTGGGATTCGCCTCTGAGGGCTACAAATTCAACTTCAGAAAATCAAAAATATCCCACCTCAATGTCCTATTTTTGGGATATGAGCTTTCAAGTGAAGGAAAAAGCCTGGCAGCCAATTTTTTAGAAAAATGTGTGCTGCTCCAACCTGCAAAATCATTACAAAACTTACAATCCATACTGGGATTCCTAAATTTCGGCAGAACATACATTTTGGATTACGCAGAAAGGGTTAAACCTTTCTACGACCTCATAAGACCTGATTTTTCAGTTAGGCAATGGACACAGGAACACACAGATATCCTTTGTTTCCTACAAGCTGACATGATAGCATCTAAACATTTACAGACATGCGTAAATGTCCGCAACCTGGTGATCTGGATAGTTGCGGGTCAATCTGGGTACACCTACTTAACATACAATGAAGGTGAAACTGTCCCAATAGCATACAAATCACACTTGTACACAAACGCTGAGATGCGTTTTGCATCTACAGAAAAAATTCTAACAGCCATACAGACTGCTGTAGTAAGAGAAAGAGCACTGGCTCAGGGAAACAAATTATTGTCATGACTCCGGTACCGGCCTTAGAGGCTGCTACAAAGGCAAGCATTCCAAATGCTAAAGCTTTACATCCGAGATGGATACAGTGGGCTAATTCTCTCATTGCATCAGATGTAGAAAACAGATACGACCAAAGTCTAAAAACACAAGCATTTCTGCAATACGAACAAGAATATCCTCTCCCGAATGAAATAATGCCTCTAGATAGGTATGAATACATAATTTACACTGACCGATCTGCTCAACCGGCCATAGGAAGTAAACAACAATACAGCGCCGCGTGTGTGATTGTAAAAGGTCGTATCCGAGATGGTAAGTCCCATCCAAGCTGTACAAAGACTCAGTCTCTAGGAGACTGCACGGCTCCGTTAGCAGAACTAAAAGCTCTTTCACTGGCACTGATTAATACGGATCGAGAATTCCCCACACTAATTGTGTGCGATTCCTTTTACTGTGTCCAGTCATACAATGAATATCTACACTATTGGGGACAAAATGGGTTTAAAGACTCAAAAGGTGGCACAATAAAGCACAAAATGCTATGGGAACAGGTAGCGGAGTTGAAAACTGAGCTACACAAAGCTCACATGATACACAAGCTGAGTCATCAACGCGATGGCGTTCACGTTGAAGGGAATTCATTGGCTGATGAAGCCGCGAAGGGGGCAGTACGAACTGCGTCCGTAGCGGCAATCACTCGTTCAAAAACGAGAATAGACGGACAGATAATGGTAGCTGTCATTGCTTCACGCAAAGACAACAAAGCACTTCCGAAAGGTTTTCCACTCAAGTACTCCTACAAGTTAGATGCAAACAACGTTCCATTTGCTCAGATTCCTGGAGTGGGGGATAGAGTAATACCAAACATGGATTGCAGATTAGGCTTAATTTGAGCTGCACACGAGGGTCTAGGTTCTGCGCACGCAGGAGTTACGACAACAGTTTCTTTACTGAAACAACGCTATTGGTGGCCAGGGTTAACAAAGCAGACCAAAGATTATGTCTTAAAGTGCGACATCTGTCAACAGATGAAGGGCTTCCCTATAACACGTCCAGCGCAGACACCATTATTGATATCAGACAGACCTCTTGCGTGTGTCTATTTGGACCCCTACCGCCCCTTACAATCTGATGCGGCTTACAAGTACATAATGGTTGCAGTGGATTCCTGCTCGAGCTTCCTATGGGTATGGCCTCAGCGCTCGGCTGACGCCCGAACTGTTATAAAAGATTTGCGAGTCTTCATATCTTTGTTCATGTGTCTGTCTCATGCTTATTTGCATAATGACGTTACTCACTAGAGTAAACCGTCTGTTGAATGTTGTTCAATAGGTAACTTTTAATGGACTGCACCACTTACCATGGCTCCCACGCCTTGATTTCACACCACAGTTGAGTGTCATCTTGATAGCAGAATTGCGTTCAGAATGTTGTGCACGCAGGCATGCTTATTCCTCAACACAGTTCCTATGTGTTGAGGTGCCACCAATTTCGCGATAAGCGACTACTATGAGCATTACGACAGCAGAGTGATTTCGCACTGCACTGATAATTCCTGGTGACAGGGGTGTGTATGTAATAGCATGCCTTTATGTCCCAATTACGATCAACGATGATTACCAGAGTCTCATTCTCTGCCTGACCATGAATGAATGAGTACTATCTCCTTACTACAGTATTACTTTTCTCTCTTTTGTCTTTTTCGTCCTCTCTCTAGGTTGGATTTAGGCACGCCTAGTGGACGTTCCCTCAGGCGCACTGACGCCGAAAACCTGAATATAGCTATCATAGGAATACTGAGTGTCGCCATCTCTGAATCCTATTTTTAACACCCCTTTTTCTTCACCTTAAGCACGGTCCTGATGAAACGCCACGGTATCCACTAGGGACCCAGATAAGGTGCGAAACATGTCGACCTAATGTACTCACCACCACTATCACCTTCACCCACTGACAAAGAGAACAGAAGGAAAATACTCACTCCTCTGATAATTTCCCAAGAGGCTTTCCTTGTCATCTGTTTTTAATCCTACCACATGGACCCTTGAATAAAGGTTTCTTGGGGTACCGAGGTGGTAATTTTAACTCACTCACCTTCCCCCCCACACACCCGCACTCACAACTACGGCGTTACTCCAAAAAGAACACCGACAAAGAGCCCTCTCGCTGGGCCCGTGGGGGACTGCAGCGCCACCCCCACGAGGAGCAACGCCCGATGATGAAGCATGACACCCGCATGGGTGTGTGAGGGCACGTTTTCCAAAAGGAGGATATCCCCGACCTTCATCACTATCCGTTTCCAACCTTTACTGTGAGTGCTTTCCACTCACTAGTTTCCTTTAGCTACCGAATTGGCCAGCTTCTTCTTCCATCAGGAACAGTCACCCCTTAGTGATTACTAAGAAAAGGAAGCCCAGGTTCAAGACCATGGACAGAAGAGCTGATGCACGCTCATAGCAAGCAGCACAGGTTCAGTTCCAATGACAGCAGAGCAGATGTGAGCAGCACAGGGTGAGTTGAGTTCAATGGACAGCAGCACTGATGTGAGCAGCGAGGGTGAGTTCCATGTCCAGCAGCACTGACATGAGCTCAGAAGAAGCTCAGGTTCAGGCCCATTAACAGGAGATTTGAAGTGAGATCAGAGCCAGCAGCGCAGTTTCAGTTCCATTGAAAGCGTGCTAAAATGAGCAGCATGGGTTCAGTACCATGGAGAGCAGCACTGACTTGCTCTCAGAGCAGGACGCCCAAAACCAGGACCATGCACAGAATAGCTGATGTAAGCTCAGGGCCAGCAAGGAAAGCAGCTCTGATGTGAGCAGCACTGGCTCAGTTCAACGGACAGCCATGCTGCTATGAGCTCAGAGCAGGAAGCCCAATTTCAGGACCATTGACATAAGAACTGATGTGCGCTCAGAGCCAGCAGAATAGGTTCAGGACCATGGACAGGAGAGATGATGTGAACTCAGAGTCAGCAGTAGAAGTTCAGGACATGGACAGCAGTGTTGATGTCAGCCCAGAGCAGGAAACATAGATTCGGGACCATGGACAGAAGAGCTGATGTGAGCAGCACAGGTTGAGTTCCATGGACCACAGTGCTGCCATGCGCTAAGAAGAGGAAGTCAAGGTTCAGGACCATGGACGGTGGTGCTGATGTGAGCTCAGAACCAGCAGCACAGGTTCAGAACCAAGGACACCAGTACTGCCATGAGCTCAGAACAGGACGCCCAGGTTCAGGACCATGGATAGGGGAGTTGATATGAGCTCAGAGCCAACAGTAGAAGATCAGGACATGGACAGCAGTCCTGCCATGTGGTCAGGGCAGGAAGCACAGGTTCAGTGCCATGGACAGCACGTTGCTGTGAGCTCCAATGCAGGAAGCATTAAGTTGTCTACTAGGAAAGCAACACCTCATCAGCAGCTCCTCAGCCTTGAGTGAAAAATACAAGGACAAGATGTCAACCCATCTATTGCCAGTCACCTAGAATTTGAAAATCTTTCAGAAAAAGATGCAGTGAGATCCTTGACTCCTGCTCTTCATGAAGAATCTGAAGAGTCCTCTTCAAGTAACTCCCTCTCCATGTGTAATCCTCGGAATGATGGACCCCAGCTGGGTACCCCTGTCCTGCCAGTGTCCACCCTGTCATTCCCCTCCTCTGCACTCCTCTCCTCCATCTTAGTATTCTGGACTTTGCAGTCCTGTGTTATAATAGGATAACCAAAAGTAAAAGTCCCAGAATACAAAGAAATAATTCTGGACTGGTGCAACTAGCCACATGTACCTAGAAACTTGCCTTTACATTAGGACTTTAGTCAGAACTTTTTGCAGGGCCACTGTTGTCATGCCTAAAGTTTTTTTGTGTGAATTTGTGCTTACTACAGCCTGCTTGTTCCTTTATACAAGATGCCTGTGTGGTATGTGTGGGCGATCACAGGAAATACTTCTCCTAGTGTTATTCAAACTAGCTCTTTGAATGTTTGTGGGTGTAGCCCTCAGTAGGTTGTGAACAAAAGTTGTAAAGACGTGGCTCCTGTGTTAAACGCTCACATACCTATCCAGCTATAAAATATAAAATGCATACATATATATCTATATATAAATGTGATCACTAAAACATAATTTTAAATAGAGTAGAATTCGAGATTTCCACGCTTGCTCTCTTCATTAGGCAACATTTCCGTGGTGTAAGAAAGGCTCTTGTTTTCACCTCGAGGTTCCCTTTCTTGTACTCCCCAAGATGGTGGTTGCAACAGAGAGGTGATGCTGGAAGTGACGTTCCTCCTTTGAAAGACAGAAATAAGCATCAAAGACTGAAGAGACAGATTTATCATTTTAAAGCCATGCCTTGCAAACGTTTCAGCAGCTGAATATCTAAAAACAGAGTTTCAAATAAAATGCAAATGTTTCAGAAGTAGGAAGGCAGTGTCTGTTATCCTGCAGCCGAGTTCGGGTGGTTGGTAAATGGATTCAGTGGAGGAAAGGAGGAGGCGGAGGGCTAGTTCTCACCTCTTTGCCGCCTGTGTCTAAACAACCCAACTGGAGGCTCTCATCCCTGTCCTCCCCATGTGCGGATGTGCCGAGCTGGCATATTTCTCTTCTTTGCTGCCCATCAGTGGATGCCTTTAGCTGGAGGGAGAGACACTCACCTCTTTGATGCCCATCTATGATTGAGTCCAGATTTGGATTCTCTCCTTTTTGATGACCATTTGTAAATGAGCACAGTTAAAAGATCTCAGCTCTTTGATGTCATGTGTGGACGGGCTTAGCTGCTGGCTCTCACCCATTTGAAGACAATATGTGGATAGGCCCTGCTGGTTTCTCTCACCCCTCTGATGCTTATGAGTGATTGAGCCCAGCTGTAGGCTCTCACCTCTTTGATGCTCATTTAAGGGCGGACTCATTTGGGTGATCTTGCCTCTTTGATGCCTATAAGTGGAGGGGCTCAGTTGGTGGATGTTGACTCACTGATGTCTATGTGAAGATGGGATGAGGTGACGTATTTCACATTTTTGATGCCCATGTGTTGAGGGGAACAGCTGGAGGCTCTTTAAGGCCCAGGTGTGGGTGGGCCCATCTGGTGCCTCTCACCATTCTGAGTCCAATTTTGGATAGGCCCAGCTGGTGCGTCTCAACTCTTTGATGCTCGTTTGTGGATGGGCACAGCTTGAGGCTCTTTGATGCCCAAGTGTGTACGAGCTCACATCTCACTTCTTTTGTGCCCATGTGTAGACGGGGCCCATTGGATGTCCTCATCTCTTTGATGTCCATGTGTGGATGGGCCCGCTGATGTCTCTCACATCGTTGATGCCCCTGTGTTGATGGCTCCACCTTGGGGTCTTCTACTATTTGTTGTCTTGCACAAACTAAGACTCTGGCTCACCTCTACAAGGTTTACTTTCCCACTCACAGATGCCTGAAGATAGTTCGGTGTACCATCGCTTCAATGTGAAAGTACAGATTATTGTAGCCCCACACAACCCCACTCAAAACATTGTTGATGCGGTGTCCTTGCTTTCTGGGTTACTAACAGTCCCTAAGAAAGGGGTCAGGAATGCAGTGGTAATTCCAACCCAAATGTATTCTTTAGAATATCACACACAAGTACTGCAATAAGAAATAAATACTTTATATTATTTAAAAGAGGTTTTATTTCTACAGTATAATCCTGTTGCTTAGCACATGTAAAATAACCGCACATAAAATTATTAAAACAGCTCTGATGCATGTTACTAACAAAGTGAATAATATGAAAATGTTTACCATAGTCGAAATTTCATTTGGTGAGCCACCACTCTAAAACCTACTCCTATGCACTATACTATGAGAGCATGAAATAGCTTAACTTGCATCTAGAGTTTCTCAGGATTCAGTGCACTGAGTACGAGTTTACAGCAAAAAGCTGTAGTTATCCGTATCCAGGAGAGAGTGTTCCCTCAAAAGGACAACAAATATCAGTTAGGCTCAGCTCCTCTCCTCTCAGATTTGGCTCAGTATCAGCTCTCAGTGTAGGACCCGATGCTGATCTCTGGCAGTATCTGCAGTACTATCTTGTTCAATAACCTGGGCGAAGGACCTCTCTAATACAATGGCCACCTAATGTGCCTTTTATGCTGTTCATCACTGATCTTATCTTAAAAAGGTTTTTTTTTGGAGGAATTTCTGACATAAGCTGTGTGCATCAATATACTAGTCTTAAAAGCATTAGTATAAACAAACATGATACAAATACGTCATTTCAGACTACATTGTTCATGTTTTTGTTGCCAACTGACCTGAAAATATTGATATCAAGATACTTGTTCCAGACTGATGGTAAGTTGGTGTCCTATCAACGTCATTGTCTGGGTGACTTAACACCTTCACAGGTTTTTAGAAAGATAAGGACAGATGGCACAAATGTAAATGCCGATGATCAGGCAAAAAAGTAGTCTTGGTCTGCTCAAAATGAAGCTGGCCTTAAGGTCCTTACCTCAGTTGCCCATGAGTGGATGGGTCAAGGTGATGTATCGCACCTCTTTGATACCAATGTGGACATGGTCAAGGGTTATCATGTGTTATTTTGTGGAAGTGGCAGCATGTGTTATTCAATGTTCGGTAGCAGACTATGTCTGCTATTTACTCTCACTTAGTGGCAGCATGTGTTATTTACTTGTAGGCAGCAGGTAGTGTGTTATTTACTCCCACTCAGTAGAAGCGTGTGTTATTTAATCCCAGTCAACAGGCACAGTGTGCTCTTTACTACCAATGACTGACAGTGTGCGTTTACTTATAGGCAGCAAGCAGTTTGTGTTATTTATTCCTACTCGGTGGCAGAATGTGTTATTTATTCTCAGTCAGCTGGTAGCCTGTAATATTTACTCCAAGGCAGCATCAGCCTGTTTTATTGACTCCTAGTCTGCAGGCAGTGTTATTTATTCTCACTCAGTGGCATTATGTGGTATTTACTCCCAATCAATGGGTACAATGTGTTTTGTACCCCCAGCAAGTGGGTGGTATCCATTATTTACTCCCACTCAAGGGATACTAAGTTATTTAATAAGAGTCAGTCAGCTGCATTTGCTACATACTCCCTGTCAGCAGACAGCATGTACTATTTACTCCTAATGAATGTCATCATGTGTTATTTACTGCCAGTCAGCAGGTAGAGGTGGTATTTACTCCCAATCAATGAGTACAATTTGCTATTTACTGTCTGTCAGTGAACAGCATGTGTTTTGTTTACTCCCACTTATTGGGCAGAATGTGGTATTTACTCCCACTCAGTGGGCAGCATGTGATGCCAATTCAAGCTTCTGACCTACGCATAGAAGGCTCTACACAACCAAGGACCCGCCTACATTAACCACTGTCTGAACTTCCACCAACCATTGAGAAGACTAAGTTCTGCCTCCCTTTCACTTGCCCATACTCCCCGCATCTACCAAAGCAGAAGTGGAGGACGCTCCTCCCACATTGCAGCAAAGACCTGGAACCACCTCCCCAGGCATCTCCGGACCATCATCTCACTTCCGGAATTCCAAATGGCCCTCAAGACCTGGCTGTTTGAATGAGCCGACGGGGCCTGCAAGCACCTGGATACCCTATCAGGTGATTAGCTGTGCTTTATAAATCCTGATTAATTGATTGAGTGAAGGGTGTCAGAGCAGGCAAAACCAACAGCAAGCACCGAGGACTATCTGACGGTTAGAATTAGTCTGTGCTGCTGTTGTACAGAGGTAACCCCTGCAAAAACAGCCACACACAGTTACAGACAGAGGGGAAGACACCACCCTAGAGGAATAAGCAGGCAAGTTAAAGACAGGGACCAAGAGCAGAGGGTCAGAGAGTCATTGGCCGGATTTTATTTCAACAGTGAATCGGCAGGTAAAAGTTGGCTCCCCTAATGAACTGAAGCTCTGTTTTTCAAAAGCTCTGCCTCTCCTAAATTCCTCCTCGTTAAGTTTGGCATGCTCAAATTCAGCAGACGGTTTTGTCACGAACTGCACAAATCTTTAGAGGGCTGAGCTCTGAGCACACCGGCACACTCCTCTCCACCAGCGGTAGGTGGAGTTTTTGACAAACTCCATGCTCAAAGCTGCGCGCAGAGTGGCAAGACTCCACAAACTCCGCCCCCCCCAACTATAGCACTGCATTATGTGGGCAGATGGACATCCTTCAAGGCATCAGGTACATGGGGTTTCTGTAACAAATCGGGGTTACTAGTTGAGGGGGATGAAACCCTACTCAAGCAGCAACCACAGTCCTTGTCAGGGGAAATTCACAAGCAAACCTCCAATTAACCTGCACTCAACCCACTGGTAGATTGGCACAGAGCAGTCATGGATACCCTAGAGTCAATGTCTAAAGTATTTGTGAAACACTTCAAACAGTGATAACGTGTAAAACACAACACAAGAAGGATCCCACCCCAAATTAGAAAAATAAAGTAATTTTTAATTTAAAAAAAAAAGACCAAAATGCCAAAAATCCAATTAGAACTGAGATATGTAGGTGTGAAGATTTCAGTGAAAATAGCACCAAAAAGCACACAGCTTCACCTATGGCTATCTGGTCACACCATACTGAAACAATGTCACAAGTTCAGGCTGACCGCATTGGAGCACAGGCTGGCTGCAGGGACCCAGTTAGGCCCGCTGAACAAGAGTACCTTAAATCCTGGTTGTGGAGCAGTACAAGGTGCTGTGTTAAAGATGCATCACACAGCCAAGGCATGCGAGGCTGCAAAGCGAGGTCCTGCATTGTCATCAATGAAACTGTTGACAAGAGGGCTTGTGATGCAAAGTTCTGCATCAAGAATAGGTTGCACCCCATCTAGTTCAGAAGATGCTCCTTGGCTTGCGTTGTGGAGTCCTGCAGCATTATCGAGGATGCTGTTGCCAAGAGGATTGCAATGCAAGGGCCTGTGTTGAGGATACGCCGCACAGGGGCAGTTGCGATGAGGCTGCAGGTGTAATGTGAAGTCCTTGAAATGCAAAAGTCCACGCAGCAGAGGCGATGAGTCAGTTCTGCTAGGGGTTGCACCATACAGCAGAGGAGATGCGCCCGTTCTGCTGGGTCCACATATTGGCTGGCAGGGCACCTTCAGGCTCACTATCAAAGGTCCAGGACTGGGGTGGCATCACTTGGCAGGGTAGGACTCACAGTTGCAGAGTCCAAGTGTTGGTTACAAGAGACTAGCCCTAGGACTCACTCTCGTGGTCTGGTATTTAGGCTGCAGATCCAGTCCTTCTCATCCAGGCAAGAGGGCAGCAGGGCAGCATGGCAGCAGGTCAGCACAGCAGGGCAGCAGTCCTTCAGGTCAGCAGTCCAGTGGAGGGGCAGTCCTTTCAGCAGCACATCAGTCCTTCTTCCTGGATGAGTCTTTCACAGGTCCAGATGTGTACTGAAAAGTTGGTGTCTGAGGTCTTTAGACTTGTGGCCTCATTTGAAGTGGGGGGAAATTTTAGAGGTTTCCCTTTGAAGTGCACAGGTTTCCTGCCTCCCCTGTCCTGGCTTCAGACTAACTATAGGGGGTAAGTAATACTTTGTGTGAAGGCAGGACACAACCTATTCACATGCAAATGGGGCTGTGCCTAAGTTCCCCCTCTGATCCTGCCAATGATGGCCCATCCAGGCACAACCAAGTTCTCTATTGTATGTGGCTTTCTAGGAGGAATAGCTAAAGACCAACTGCCAACTACACCTAGTCATGTGACCCATAGACATGCTGCAGGCACTAAATGGCTAAGGCAGGAAAATTAGAATTTTCTAAAAGTGGTTCTTTCATTATTGTAATTCAAAAAAAATTCAAATTTACCATAGAAAATTAGTTTTCATTCCAATTGCAAATACATCAAACAGGAACTGCTTACCAGTTCCCATTTGGAAGTTTACCGTATTAAATGTAATATGGTAACCCCAATGTTATCCTATGGGAGAGGTAGGCCTTTAAGAGTTTTTACTATTAGGACAAGTAAAACCTAAAAATTAATATCCCACTTTTTGAATACATTGCACCCTGCCTTGTGGGCTATTTAGGGCCTACACTAGGGGTGACTAATATGTATCAAAATAAGAAGGTTTGGACTTGGCATAAGGTTTATTTTGACAGGCTGAAATTGCAGTTCAAAACTGCAAACACAGGCTGCAATGGCAGGCCTGAAATATGTTTAAAGGGATACTTATGTAGGTGGCACAATTTGTGCTGCAGGCCTACTAGTGCAAAGAGAACACATCATGGACGGAATGCTGAACCAATCAAACATTCACCCCTAGTCACAGATCTGGGTTAAATCAATTTTTTTTGCACGCCGCTCCATTCCAGTATAGACCCAGCCATATGCAAATTAGTCTTGACCCTGCCCCCATTGGGAACAGTCCACACCTAACTGCCAGGCCAGGTCCTCCCTGGATCAGAAACATGCATCCTGGGACCGGTTTCGGGGTTTCACTTCTCATCAGCCAGGCTAGCTTGAATATGGTGGCATAGCCATTAATTTAGGTCCCTGGTCACATGTAGCACCACTTGAATAGGGACTTACAAGAAAATTAAATATGCCAAATGGGGAGAAGCCAATGTTACCAAGGACTTTAGCACTGGTTAGCAGTGGTAAAGTGCACGGAGTCCTAATACCAGCAAAACCGGGAACAGAGAAATATGGAGGAGAAAGGCAAAAAGTCTTGGGGGAAGACAATCCTAAGGCTGACAGGTCTAACAGTTCTCCCTTCCTGTCGCTTGACAGATTAGGTTAAAGTGGACAATAGTGACTGCGTCTTAGCTGGGATTTATAGAGTACTTCTGACATCATCACCACTAATGCACATGGGGCACGGAACCTTCCACTTTGCTCATAACCAATCCCAATAGGTTACTGTGGCATCGAGATCCATTGACCATTCACAACCCACCTCCCTTTCCTATCACTCACTGACTTTGTTCTTGTCTTTGACACTGCCCTTTGCCAAGGTTCGGGCAATAGAAATAGCATATACATACATACATACATACATACATGCACTGCCCGCAGCGGCGGGGGCGGTATGGGCAGCTGGTGCCTCCAGCGCGGGGTTCGTACATCTTAGGACGTGAGGTCCTTGGAAGGATGGGCAGGAGCAAAAACAAGAGATCTGTCTCCCCTCTCAAGAAACAAAATGACCTCATAAAGGGAAAGGAAACGTAGAGAGCGTTCAGATAAAGACTCAGAGTTTGACCTCTAACCCCTGGGGAAATGGAGGGAAGTACGCTTTTGGATCCCGCGATATGAGTTCAGTCCTCGGGGTCCCCTCTCACCTGCCTGCCCCCCATCAGCAGCAGGGAGCTGCTCAGCCGTGAAACTGCTGGTTTTGCCCCTTGACGTCTTCTTAGGTTTTCAAATGAAAAGTCTAAGAACAGGATGTGTCTGTCTCCTCCCTCGACTCAAACAAGCACTTTGTGGACACAGAGCGGCCGATGTCTGAAGCTCTCCAAGGAAATGTTACTCGTTTCCCTTTTTATTGAGCACAACTCAAGCGAGGAGGCATCTGCCGCGGCACAGAAGAGCTACACGGGGTGAGATGAACGCTTCACGTGTAACAAGGAACACACAAGAGAAGGCACTGCAGAATCTTAACAAGATAATGTCAGCTGAAGTGGGTCAGACTGAGAGAGGAGCACGAGGGAGAGGTACAGAGAGGGAGAGGTTCAGAGAGGGAGAGGATCAGAGAGGGAGAGGTGCAGAGAGGGAGAGGTGCAGAGAAGAAGAGGTGCAGAGAGGGAGAGGTGCAGAGAGGGAGGGGTACAGAGAGGGAGAGGTTCAGAGAGGGATGGGTGAAGGGATGGAGAGGTGCAGGGAGGGAATGGTGCCGAGAAGGAGAGGTGCAGAAGATGGAAAGGTGCCGAGAGGGACAGGTACAGCAAGGGAGAGGTGCAGAGAGGGAGAGGTGCAGAGAAGAAGAGGTGCAGAGAGGGAGAGGTGCAGAGAGGGAGAGGTGCAGAGAGGGAGATGTGCAGAGAGGGAGAGGTGCAGAGAGGGAGAGGTGCAGAGAAGGAGAGGTGCAGAGAGGGAGAGGTGCAGAGAAGGAGAGGTGCAGAGAGGGAGAGGTGCAGAGAGGGAGAGGTGCAGAGAGGGAGAGGTGCAGGAAAGGAGAGGCACAGAGAGGGAGAGGCACAGAGAGGGAGAGGTGCAGAGAAGGAGAGGTGCAGAGAGGGAGAGGTGCAGAGAAGGAGAGGTGCAGAGAGGGAGAGGTGCAGAGAAGAAGAGGTGCAAAGAGAGAGAGGTGCAGAGAGGGAGAGGTGCAGAGAGGGAGAGGTGCAGAGAAGGAGAGGTGCAGAGAGGGAGAGGCACAGAGAGGGAGAGGTGCAGAGAAGGAGAGGTGCAGGAAGGGAGAGATGCAGAGAAGGAGAGGTGGAGAGAAGGAGAGGTGCTGAGAGGGAGAGGTGCAGAGAGGGAGAAGTACAGAGAGGGAGGGGTACTGAGAGGGAGAGGTTCAGAGAGGGATGGGTGAAGGGATGGAGAGGTGCAGGGAGGGAATGGTGCCGAGAAGGAGAGGTGCAGAAGATGGAAAGGTGCCGAGAGGGACAGGTACAGCAAGGGAGAGGTGCAGAGAGGGAGAGGTGCAGAGAGGGAGATGTGCAGAGAGGGAGAGGTGCAGAGAGGGAGAGGTGCAGAGAAGGAGAGCTGCAGAGAGGGAGAGGTGCAGAGAAGGAGAGGTGCAGAGAAGAAGAGGTGCAGAGAGGGAGAGGTGCAGAGAGGGAGAGGTGCAGAGAGGGAGAGGTGCAGGAAAGGAGAGGCACAGAGAGGGAGAGGCACAGAGAGGGAGAGGTGCAGAGAAGGAGAGGTGCAGAGAGGGAGAGGTGCAGAGAAGGAGAGGTGCAGAGAGGGAGAGGTGCAGAGAAGAAGAGGTGCAAAGAGGGAGAGGTGCAGAGAGGGAGAGGTGCAGAAAGGGAGAGGTGCAGAGAAGGAGAGGTGCAGAGAGGGAGAGGCACAGAGAGGGAGAGGTGCAGAGAAGGAGAGGTGCAGGAAGGGAGAGATGCAGAGAAAGAGAGGTGGAGAGAAGGAGAGGTGCTGAGAGGGAGGGGTACAGAGAGGGAGAGGTTCAGAGAGGGATGGGTGAAGGGATGGAGAGGTGCAGGGAGGGAATGGTGCCGAGAAGGAGAGGTGCAGAAGATGGAAAGATGCCGAGAGGGACAGGTACAGCAAGGGAGAGGTGCAGAGAGGGAGAGGTGCAGAGAAGAAGAGGTGCAGAGAGGGCGAGGTGCAGAGCGGGAGATGTGCAGAGAGGGAGAGGTGCAGAGAGGGAGAGGTGCAGAGAGGGAGAGGTGCAGAGAGGGAGAGGTGCAGAGAAGGAGAGGTGCAGAGAGGGAGAGGTGCAGAGAGGGAGAGGTGCAGAGAGGGAGAGGTGCAGGAAAGGAGAGGAGAGAGCACAGAGAGGGAGAGGCTCAGAGATGGAGAGGTGCAGAGAGGGAGAGGTGCAGAGAGGGAGAGGTGCAGAGAGGGAGAGGTGCAGAGAAGAAGAGGTGCAAAGAGGGAGAGGTGCAGAGAGGGATAGGTGCAGAGAGGGAGAGGTGCAGAGAAGGAGAGGTGCAGGAAGGGAGAGATGCAGAGAAGGAGAGGTGGAGAGAAGGAGAGGTGCTGAGAGGGAGAGGTGCAGAGAGGGAGAAGTACAGAGAGGGAGGGGTACAGAGAGGGAGAAGTACAGAGAGGGAGGGGTACAGAGAGGGAGGGGTGAAGGGAGGGAGAGGTGCAGAGAGGGAGAAGTACAGAGAGGGAGAAGTACAGAGAGGGAGGGGTACAGAGAGGGAGAGGTTCAGAGAGGGATGGATGAAGGGATGGAGAGGTGCAGGGAGGGAATGGTGCCGAGAAGGAGAGGTGTAGAAGATGGAAAGGTGCCGAGAGGGACAGGTACAGCAAGGGAGAGGTGCAGAGAGGGGGGTGTACAGAGAGGGAGAGGTGCAGAGGGAGAGGTGCAGAGAGGGAGAGGTACAGAGAGGGAGGGGTGAAGGGAGGGAGAGGTGCAGGAAGGGAGAGGTGCAGATAAGGAGAGGTGCAGAGAAGGAGAGGTGCTGAGAGGGAGAGGTGCAGAGAGGGAGAAGTACAGAGAGGGAGGGGTACAGAGAGGGAGAGGTTCAGAGAGGGAGAGGATCAGAGAGGGAGAGGTGCAGAGAGGGAGAGGTGCAGAGAAGAAGAGGTGCAGAGAGGGAGAGGTGCAGAGAGGGAGGGGTACAGAGAGGGAGAGGTTCAGAGAGGGATGGGTGAAGGGAGGGAGAGGTGCAGGGAGGGATTGGTGCCGAGAAGGAGAGGTGCAGAAGATGGACAGGTGCCGAGAGGGACAGGTACAGCAAGGGAGAGGTGCAGAGAGGGAGAGGTGCAGAGAAGAAAGAGGTGCAGAGAGGGAGAGGTGCAGAGAGGGAGATGTGCAGAGAGGGAGAGGTGCAGAGAGGGAGAGGTGCAGAGAAGGAGAGGTGCAGAGAGGGAGAGGTGCAGAGAAAGAGAGGTGAAGAGAAGAAGAGGTGCAGAGAGGGAGAGGTGCAGAGAGGGAGAGGTGCAGAGAGGGAGAGGTGCAGGAAAGGAGAGGCACAGAGAGGGAGAGGCACAGAGAGGGAGAGGTGCAGAGAAGGAGAGGTGCAGAGAGGGAGAGGTGCAGAGAAGGAGAGGTGCAGAGAGGGAGAGGTGCAGAGAAGAAGAGGTGCAAAGAGGGAGAGGTGCAGAGAGGAGAGAGGTGCAGAGAGAGGAGAGGTGCAGAGAAGGAGAGGTGCAGAGAGGGAGAGGCACAGAGAGGGAGAGGTGCAGAGAAGGAGAGGTGCAGGAAGGGAGAGATGCAGAGAAGGAGAGGTGGAGAGAAGGAGAGGTGCTGAGAGGGAGAGGTGCAGAGAGGGAGAAGTACAGAGAGGGAGGGGTACAGAGAGGGAGAGGTTCAGAGAGGGATGGGTGAAGGGATGGAGAGGTGCAGGGAGGGAATGGTGCCGAGAAGGAGAGGTGCAGAAGATGGAATGTGCAGAGAGGGACAAGTACAGCAAGGGAGAGGTGCAGAGAGGGAGAGGTGCAGAGAGGAAGAGGTGCAGAGAAGGAGAGGTGCAGAGAGGAGATGTGCAGAGAGGGAGAGGTGCAGAGAGGGAGAGGTGCAGAGAAGGAGGAGGTGCAGAGAGGGAGAGGTGCAGAGAAGGAGAGGTGCAGAGAAGAAGAGGTGCAGAGAGGGAGAGGTGCAGAGAGGGAGAGGTGCAGAGAGGGAGAGGGTGCAGGAAAGGAGAGGCACAGAGAGGGAGAGGCACAGAGAGGGAGAGGTGCAGAGAAGGAGAGGTGCAGAGAGGGAGAGGTGCAGAGAAGGAGAGGTGCAGAGAGGGAGAGGTGCAGAGAAGAAGAGGTGCAAAGAGGGAGAGGTGCAGAGAGGGAGAGGTGCAGAGAGGGAGAGGTGCAGAGAAGGAGAGGTGCAGAGAGGGAGAGGCACAGAGAGGAAGAGGTGCAGAGAAGGAGAGGTGCAGGAAGGGAGAGATGCAGAGAAGGAGAGGTGGAGAGAAGGAGAGGTGCTGAGAGGGAGAGGTGCAGAGAGGGAGAAGTACAGAGAGGGAGGTGTACAGAGAGGGAGAGGTTCAGAGAGGGATGGGTGAAGGGATGGAGAGGTGCAGGGAGGGAATGGTGCCGAGAAGGAGAGGTGCAGAAGATGGAAAGGTGCCGAGAGGGACAGGTACAGCAAGGGAGAGGTGCAGAGAGGGAGAGGTGCAGAGAAGAAGAGGTGCAGAGAGGGAGAGGTGCAGAGAGGGAGATGTGCAGAGAGGGAGAGGTGCAGAGAGGGAGAGGTGCAGAGAAGGAGAGGTGCAGAGAGGGAGAGGTGCAGAGAAGGAGAGGTGCAGAGAAGAAGAGGTGCAGAGAGGGAGAGGTGCAGAGAGGGAGAGGTGCAGAGAGGGAGAGGTGCAGGAAAGGAGAGGCACAGAGAGGGAGAGGCACAGAGATGGAGAGGTGCAGAGAAGGAGAGGTGCAGAGAGGGAGAGGTGCAGAGAAGGAGAGGTGCAGAGAGGGAGAGGTGCAGAGAAGAAGAGGTGCAAAGAGGGAGAGGTGCAGAGAGGGAGAGGTGCAGAGAGGGAGAGGTGCAGAGAAGGAGAGGTGCAGAGAGGAGAGGCACAGAGAGGGAGAGGTGCAGAGAAGGAGAGGTGCAGGAAGGGAGAGATGCAGAGAAGGAGAGGTGGAGAGAAGGAGAGGTGCTGAGAGGGAGAGGTGCAGAGAGGGAGAAGTACAGAGAGGGAGGGGTACAGAGAGGGAGAAGTACAGAGAGGGAGGGGTACAGAGAGGGAGAGGTTCAGAGAGGGAGAGGATCAGAGAGGGAGAGGTGCAGAGAGGGAGAAGTACAAAGAGGGAGGGTACAGAGAGGGAGAGGTTCAGAGAGGGATGGGTGAAGGGATGGAGAGGTGCAGGGAGGGAATTGTGCCGAGAAGGAGAGGTGCAGAAGATGGAAAGGTGTCGAGAGGGACAGGTACAGCAAGGGAGAGGTACAGACAGGGAGAGGTGCAGAGAAGAAGAGGTGGAGAGAGGGAGATGTGCAGAGAGGGAGATGTGCAGAGAGGGAGAGGTACAGAGAGGGAGAGGTGCAGAGAAGGAGAGGTGCAGAGAGGGAGAGGAGCAGAGAAGGAGAGGTGCAGAGAGGGAGAGGTGCAGAGAAGGAGAGGTGCAGAGAGGGAGAGGTGCAGAGAAGAAGAGGTGCAGAGAGGGAGAGGTGCAGAGAGGGAGAGGTGCAGGAAAGGAGAGGCACGGAGAGGGAGAGGCGCAGAGAAGGAGAGGTGCAGAGAGGGAGAGGTGCAGAGAAGGAGAGGTGCAGAGAGGGAGAGGTGCAGAGAAGAAGAGGTGCAGAGAGGGAGAGGTGCAGAGAGGGAGAGGTGCAGAGAGGGAGAGGTGCAGAGAAGGAGAGGCACAGAGAGGGAGAGGCGCAGAGAGGAGAGAGGTGCAGAGAAGGAGAGGTGCAGGAAGGGAGAGACGCAGAGAGGAGAGGTGGAGAGAAGGAGAGGTGCTGAGAGAGAGAGAGTGCAGAGAGGGAGAAGTACAGAGAGGGAGGGGTACAGAGAGGAGAAGTACAGAGAGGAGAGGTACAGAGAGCGAGAGGTTCAGAGAGGGAGAGGATCAGAGAGAGAGAGGTGCAGAGAGGAGAAGTACAGAGAGGGAGGGGTACAGAGAGAGGTTCAGAGAGGGATGGGTGAAGGGATGGAGAGGTGCAGGGAGGGAATGGTGCCGAGAAGGAGAGGTGCAGAAGATGGAAAGGTGCCGAGAGGACAGGTACAGCAAGGGAGAGGTGCAGAGAGAGGAGAGGTGCAGAGAAGAAGAGGTGCAGAGAGGGAGAGGTGCAGAAAGGGAGATGTGCAGAGAAGGAGAGGTGCAGAGAGGGAGAGGTGCAGAGAAGGAGAGGTGCAGAGAGGGAGAGGTGCAGAGAAGAAGAGGTGCAGAGAGGGAGAGGTGCAGAGAAGGAGAGGTGCAGAGAGGGAGAGGTGCAGAGAAGAAGAGGTGCAGAGAGGGAGAGGTGCAGAGAGGGAGAGGTGCAGAGAGGGAGAGGTGCAGAGAAGGAGAGGTGCAGAGAGGGAGAGGCACAGAGAGGGAGAGGTGCAGAGAAGGAGAGGTGCAGAGAGGGAGAGGTGCAGAGATGGAGAGTTGCAGATAGGTAGGGGTGCAGAGAGGTAGAGGTACAGAGAAGCAGAGGAGCAGAGAGGTAAAGAAGCAGAGAGGGAGAGGTGCAGAGAGGTACAGAGAGGTAGAGTGGCAGAGAGGTAGAGATCCAGAGATGAATAGATGCAGAGATGTAGAGTTGCAGATAGGTGGGGGTGCAGAGAGAGGGAGAGGTGCAGAGAAGAAGAGGTGCAGAGAGGAGAGGTGCAGAGAAGAAGAGGTGCAGAGAGGGAGAGGTGCAGAAAGGAGATGTGCAGAGAAGGAGAGGTGCAGAAAGAGGAGAGAGGTGCAGAGAAGGAGAGGTGCAGAGAGAGGAGAGGTGCAGAGAAGAAGAGGTGCAGAGAGGGAGAGGTGCAGAGAAGGAGAGGTGCAGAGAGGCAGAGAGTGCAGAGAAGAAGAGGTGCAGAGAGGGAGAGGTGCAGAGAGGAAGAGCTGCAGAGAGGGAGAGGTGCAGAGAAGGAGAGGTGCAGAGAGGCAGAGGTGCAGAGAAGGAGGGGTACAGAGAGGGAGAGGTGCAGAGATGGAGAGTTGCAGATAGGTAGGGGTGCAGAGAGGTAGAGATGCAGAGAGGTAGAGGTGCAGAGATGTAGAGTTGCAGATAGGTGGGGGTGCAGAGATGCAGAGTTGCAGAGAGGAATAGGTGCAGAGAGGAATAGGTGCAGATAGGGAGAGGTGCAGAGAAGGAGAGGTGCAGAGAGGTAGAGATGCAGAGAGGTAGAGGTGCATAGAAGGAGAGGTGCAGAGAGGGAGAGGTGCAGAGAAGGAGAGGAGCAGAGAAGGAGAGGTGCAGAGAGGGAGACGTGCAGAGAGAGGTGAAGAGAGGGAGAGGTGCAGAGAGGAAGAGGTGCAGAGGGAGAGGTGCAGAGAAGGAGAGGTGCAGAGAAGGAGCGGTGCAGAGAAGGAGAGGTGCAGAGAGGGAGAGGTGCAGAGAAGGAGGGATACAGAGAGGGAGAGGTGCAGAGATGGAGAGTTGCAGATAGGAAGGGGTGCAGAGATTCTGAGGTGCAGAGAGGTAGAGCTTCTGAGAGGTAGAGTTACAAAGTAGCAAAGGTGCACAGAGGTAGAGATGCAGAGAGGAAGAGGTGCAGAGAAGGAGAGGTACAGAGAGGGAGGGGTACAGAGACGTACAGAAAGGGATGGGTGAAGGGAGGGAGAGGTGCAGGGAAGGAGAAGTACAGAGAGGGAGGGGTACAGAGAGTGAGAGGTGCAGAGACGGAGAGGTGCAGAGAAGGAGAGGTACAGAGTAGGAGAAGTACAGAGAGGGAGGGGTTCAGAAAGGTACATGGAGGGATGGGTGAAGAGAGGGAGAGGTGCAAGGGAGGGAATGGTGCCGAAAAGGAGAGGTGCAGAAGAGGGAAAGGTGCCGAGAGGGACAGGTACAGCGAGGGAGAGGTGCAGAGATGAAGAGGTGCAGAGAAGATGAGGTGCAGAGAGGGAGAGGTGCAGAGAGGGAGAGGTGCAGAGAAGGAGAGGTGCAGAGAGGGAGAGGTGCAGAGAAGGAGAGGTGCAGAGAAGGAGAGGTGCAGAGAGGGATAGGTACAGAGAGGTGCAGAGAGGGAGAGGTACAGAGAGGGAGAGGTGCAGAGAGAGAGAGGTTCAGAGAAGGAGAGGTGCAGAGAGGGAGAGGTGCAGAGAAGGAGAGTTGCAGAGAGGGAGAGGTGCAGAGAAGGAGAGGTAGGGAGAGGTGCAGAGAAGGAGAGGTACAGAGAGGGAGAGGTGCAGAGATGGAGAGTTGCAGATAGGTAGGGGTGCAGAGAGGTAAAGTTACTAAGAAGCAGAGGTGCAGAGAGGTAGAGATGCAGATAGGTAGAGATGCAGATAGGTAGAGGTGCAGAGAGGTACAGAGAGGTAGAGGGGCAGAGAGGTAGAGATGTAGAGATCAATAGGTGCAGAGATGTAGAGTTGCAGATAGGTGGAGGTGCAGAGATGCTGAGGTGCAGAGAGGAAGAGGTGAAGAGAGGGAGAAGTGCAGAGAAGTAGAGGTGCAGAGAGGGACAGGTGCAGAGAAGGAGAGGTGCAAAGAAGGAGGGGTGCAGAGAGGGAGAGGTGTAGAGAAGGAGAGGTACAGCGAGGGAGAGGTGCACAGAAGGAGAGGTGCAGAGAGGTCGAGTTACAGAGAAGCAGAGGTGCAGAGAGGTAGAGATGCAGAGAGGTAGAGATGCAGAGAGGTAGAGGTGCAGAGAGGTACAGAGAGGTAGAGGAGCAGAAAGGTAGAGATGCAGAGATGAAGAGGTGCAGAGATGTAGAGTTGCAGATAGGTGGGGGTGCAGAGATGCTGAGATGCAGAGAGGAAGAGGTGAAGAGAGGGAGAGGTGCAGAGAAGGAGAGGTGCAGAGAGGGAGATGTGCAGAGAAGGAGTGGTACAGAGAGGGAGAGGTGCAGAGATGGAGAGTTGCAGATAGGTAGGGGTGCATAGAGGTAGAGTTACAGAGAAGCAGAGGTGCAGAGAGGTAGAGATGCAGAGAGGTAGAGATGCAGAGAGGTAGAGGTGCAGAGAGGTACAGAGAGGTAGAAGGTCAGAGATGTAGAGCTGCAGAGATGAAGAGGTGCAGATATGTGGAGTTGCAGATAGGTGGGGGTGCAGAGATGCTGAGGTGCAGAGAGGAATAGGTGCAGAGAGGTGCAGAGAAGGAGCGTTGCAGAGAGAGATTGGTGCAGAGAAGGAGAGATGCAGAGAGGTAGAGATGCAGAGAGGTAGAGGTGCAGAGAAGGAGAGGTGTGGAGAGGTGCAGATAAGGAGAGGTGCAGACAAGGAGAGATGCAGAGAGGGAGAGGTGCAGAGAGATGTGAAGTTAGGGAGAGGTGCAGAGAGGGAGAGGTGCATAGTAGGAGAGGTGCAGAGAGGTAGAGCTGCAGAGAAGGAGAGGTGCAGAGAGAGGGAGAGGTGCAGAGAAGGAGGGGTACAGAGAGGGAGAGGTGCAGAGATGTAGAGTTGCAGATAGGTAGGGGTGCAGAGATGCTGAGGTGCAGAGAGGTAGAGCTTCAGAGAGGTAGGGTTACAGAGAAGCAAAGATGCACAGAGGTAGAGATGCAGAGAGGAAGAGGTGCAGAGAAGGAGAGGTGCAGAGAGGGATAGGAGCAGAGAAGGAGAGGTGCAGAGAAGGCGAGGTACAGAGTGGGAGAAGTACAGAGAGGAGGTACAGAGAGGTACAGGGAGGGATGGGTGAAGAGAGGGACAGGTACAGCGAGGGACAGGTGCAGAGATGGAGAGGTGCAGAGAAGAAGAGGTGCAGAGAGGGAGAGGTGCAGAGAGGGATAGGAGCAGAGAAGGAGAGGTACAGAGAAGGAGAGGTACAGAGAGGTGAATAGAGGGAAAGGTACAGAGACAGGTGCAGAGAGGGAGAGGTGCAGAGAGGGAGAGGTGCAGAGAGGGAGAGGTACAGAGAGGGAGAGATGCAGAGAAGGAGAGATACAGAGAGGGAGAGGTGCAGAGATGGAGAGTTGCAGATAGGTAGGGGTGCAGAGAGGTAGAGTTACAGAGAAGCAGAGGTGCAGAAAGGTAGAGATGCCGAGAGGTAGAGGTGCAGAGAGGTACAGAAAGGTAGAGATGCAGAGATGAGTAGGTGCAGAGATGTAGAGTTGCAGATAGGTGGGGGTGCAGAGAGGCTGAGATGCAGAGAGGAAGAGGTGAAGAGAGGGAGAGGTGCAGAGAAGAGGTGCAGAGAGGGAGAGGTGCAGAGATGCAGAGTTGCAGATAGGTAGGGGTGCATAGAGGTAGAGTTACAGAGAAGCAGAGGTGCAGAGAGGTAGCGATGCAGAGAGGTAGAGATGCAGAGAGGTAGAGATGCAGAGAGGTAGAGGTGCAGAGAGGTACAGAGAGGTAGAAGGTCAGAGACGTAGAGCTGCAGAGATGAAGAGGTGCAGATATGTGGAGTTGCAGATAGGTGGGGGTGCAGAGAGGTAGAGATGCAGAGAGGTAGAGGTGCAGAGAAGGAGAGGTGCAGAGAGGGAGAGGTGCAGAGAAGGAGAGGTGCAGAGAAGGAGAGGTGCAGACAAGGAGAGGTGCAGAGAGGGAGAGGTGCAGAGAGAGGTGCAGAGAGGGAGAGGTGCAGAGAGAGGTGCAGAGAGGGAGAGGTGCAGAGTAGGAGAGGTGCAGAGAGGTAGAGGAGCAGAGAAGGAGAGGTGCAGAGAAGGAGAGGTGCATAGAGGGAGAGGTGCAGAGAAGGAGGGGTACAGAGAGGGAGAGGTGCAGAGATGGAGAGTTGCAGATAGGTAGGGGTGCAGATATGCTGAGGTGCAGAGAGGTAGAGCTTCAGAGAGGTAGGGTTACAGAGAAGGGAAGATGCACAGAGGTAGAGATGCAGAGAGGAAGAGGTGCAGAGAAGGAGAGGTACAGTGAGGGAGGGGTACAGAGAGGTACAGGGACGGAGAGGTGAAGGGAGGGAGAGGTGCAGAGAAGAAGTACAGAGAGGGAGGGTAAAGCGAGGGAGAGGTTCGGAGACGGAGAGGTGCAGAGAAGGAGAGGTACAGAGAGGGAGAAGTACAGAGAGGGAGGGGTACAGAGAAGTACAGGGAGGGACGGGTGAAGGGAGGGAGAGGTGAAGGGAGGGAATGGTGCAGAGAAGGAGAGGTGCAGAAGATGAAAAGGTGCTGAGAGGGACAGGTACAGCGAGGGAGAGGTGCAGAGAGGGAGAGGTGCAGACAGGGAAGGGTGTAGAGAAGGAGAGGTGCAGAGAGGGAGAGGTGCATAGAAGGAGAGGTGCAGAGAGGGAGAGATGCAGAGAAGGAGGGGTGCAGAGAGGGAGAGGTGCAGAGAGGGAGAGGTGCATAGAAGGAGAGGTGCAGAGAGGGAGAGGTGCAGAGAAGAAGAGGTGCAGAGAGGGAGAGGTGCAGAGAGTAGAGTTGCAGAGAGGGAGAGGTGCAGTGAAGGAGAGGTGCAGAGAGTGAGATGTGCAGAGAAGGAGAGGTGCAGAAAGGGAGAGGTGCAGAGAAGGAGAGGTATAGAGTGGGAGAAGTACAGAGAGGGAGGGGTTCAGAGAGGTACAGGGAGGGACGGGTGAAGAGAGGGAGAGGTGGAAGGGAGGGAATGGTGCCGAGAAGTAGAGGTGCAAAAGAGGGAAAGGTGCAGAGAGGGACAGGTACAGAGAGGGAGAGGTGCAGAGATGGAGAGGTGCAGAGAAGGAGAGGTGCAGAGAGGGAGAGGTGCAGGGAAGGAGAAGTGCAGAGAAGATGAGGTGCAGAGAGGGATAGGTACGGAGAGGTGCAGAGAGGGAGAGGTGCAGAGACAGAGAGGTGCAGAGAGGGAGAGGTGCAGAGAGGGAGAGGTGCAGAGAAGGAGAGGTACAGAGAGGGAGAGGTGCAGAGATGGAGAGTTGCAGAATGGTAGGGGTGCAGAGAGGTAGAGTTACAGAGAAGCAGATGTACAGAGAGGTAGAGATGCAGAAAGATAGAGATGCAGATAGGTAGAGGTGCAGAGAGGTACAGAGAGGTAGAGGGGCAGAGAGGTAGAGATGCAGAGATGAATAGCTGCAGAGATGTAGAGTTGCAGATAGGTGGGGGTGCAGAGATGCTGAGGTGCAGAGAGGAAGAGGTGAAGGGAGGGCGAGGTGCAGAGAAGGATAGGTGCAGAGAGGGACAGGTGCAGAGAAGGAGCGGTACAGAGAGTGACAGGTGCAGAGATGGAGAGTTGCAGATGGGTAAGGGTTCAGAGAGGTAGAGTTACAGAGAAGCAGAGGTGCAGAGAGATAGAGAGGCAGAGAGGCAGAGATGCAGAGAGGTAGAGGTGCAGAGAGGTACAGAGAGGTAGAGGGGCAGAGAGGTACAGAGAGGTAGAGGGGCAGAGAGGTACAGAGAGGTAGAGGGGCAGAGAGGTACAGAGAGGTAGAGGGGCAGAGAGGTAGAGATGCAGAGATGAAGAGGTGCAGAGATGTAGAGTTGTAGATAGGTGGGGGTGCAGAGATGCTAAGGTGCAGAGAGGAATAGGTGCAGAGAGGTGCAGAGGAGAGGTGTAGAGAGGGATTTGTGCAGAGAAGGAGAGGTGCAGAGAGGTAGAGCTGCAGAGAGGTAGAGCTGCAGAGAAGGAGAGGTGCAGAGAGGGTGATGTGCAGAGAAGGAGAGGTGCAGAGAAGGAGAGGTGCAGAGAAGGAGTGGTTCAGAGAGGGAGAGGTGCAGAGAGAGGTAAAGGGAGGGAGAGGTGCAGAGACGAAGAGGTGCAGAGAGGGAGAGGTGCAGAGAAGGAGAGGTGCAGAGAGGGAGAGGTGCAGAGAAGGAGAGGTGCAGAGAGGGAGAGGTGCAGAGAAGGAGGGGTACAGAGAGGGAGAGGTGCAGAGATGGAGAGTTGCAGATAGGTAGGGGTGCAGAGATGCCGAGGTGCAGAGAGGTAGAGATGGAGAGAGGTAGAGATGCAGAGAGGTAGAGATACAGAGAGGTAGAGGTGCAGAGAGGTAGAGGTGCAGAGAGGTAGATGGGCGGAGAGGAAGCGATGCAGAGATGAAGAGGTGCAGAGATGGAGAGTTGCAGATAGGTAGGGGTGCAAAGATGCTGAGGTGCAGAGAGGTAGAGTTACAGAGAAGCGAAGGTGCACGGAGGTAGAGATGCAGAGAGGAAGAGGTGCAGAGACAGAGAGGTACAGAGAGCGAGGGGTACAGAGAGGTACAGTGAGGGACGGGTGAAGGGAGGGAGAGGTGCAGAGAAGGAGAAGTACAGAGAGGGAGGGGTAAAGAGAGGGAGAGGTGCGGAGACGGAGAGGTGCAGAGAAGGAAAGGTACTGCTTATTTAGATTTTGCCCGAGGATTAGGCCTCTTACAGTCATTAATCACAATATGGGGCTCAAAATGTTCTTACTTAATTGTCGATCCATGCAGTAGCATGCCTTAGAAATTCACCTACTGCTTGAGGAAGAAAGCCCAGAGGTGCTGTTTCTAACAGAAACCTGGCTTAACAATGAGTCTAACTTCTCAATTGTCCAAGCGCTCCCGTCGGGCTATGTTATTCAGAGGCTCGACATGGGCACAGGAAGGGGTGGTGGTCTTGCGATTATTCATAAAACTGAATTTGACTGTCGCACCACCGCAAGCCCGCTAATGGATTGCGAAAGCCTTGCCTTCGCAATCCATATATCCCACGTCTGCACATTTTCGGGGATTCTGATCTATAGACCCCCAGGACCCCTTAAACAATTTAATAAAGAGCTCCTTGAGACAGCAGCCAATCTGGCTAGTGCTAGTGCTAACTTCACGCTGCTTGGGGACCTAAATCTCCATTTTGAGAACGTCCTACAATCAGATGTGCGTGACCTAACTGATGAGCTAGCCGTATTCCAACTTACACAAAAAGTAGCTGGCCCGACCCACACCAAAGGCCACTTACTGGACCCCATTTTCTCCAATTTGGAGAATCTTTCCGTTAGAGACCCCGTTAGGCTGCCGTGGTCCGACCATTTTTTAATTCCTTTTACTTGGATTCCACAAGCTATTTCCACAGCGACCATGGGAGGTAGGAAATGCTCACGTACATGGTCTAAATTACCAATTGAATCATGGGTAACTACCCTGGAAAATTCCAGACCCGCCTCCGACCCTGATCCTGTCATTGCGTACAACAAATTTAACAACTGGGTGGAATCATCACTGAATTCTGTCCTTCCTAATAAAACGACATTTAACAAGGCAGAAACCAAGCGTAATCCGTGGTATTCCCCGAAACTTCGTGAACTTAAGAAGATTTGCAAGAGAGCCGAAAGAAAATGGAGGAAGAACTTTTCTGCCAGTCATAAACAAACTTATAGAGAGGCCATGAAAACCTATAAAACTGAAATTCAATTGGCCCAAACTCTATATTATGAAGAGAGAATTCTAGCAGCTGCAAATTCCCCTCGCAAAATCTTTCGCATTGCTAAGGGTTTACTTACCATCCCCTCTCCCCCTACTGTATCGGAAGATACTTCTGCGCGATGTAATGCCATAGCAGATTTTTTCTCCAGTAAAATTCAAACCATTTATTCCTCCTTCCCTCAAATAACATCTCAACTACAGATTGGAGAGCAGGGGAACTAGGACAAAGGGAGAGTTGGCCTAATGGAGGAAATCCCTCCACTTAACCCGTCCATGTTGCTAGACATCATGAGTAAATTGAAATCTGGCTCCCCCACTGACCCTGCCCCTCCTTACATCTTAAATTTGGCCTCTAAAACTCTTTCTCCACTAATCCTTGACCTGATTAATGCCTCTTTTTCCTCAGGGACGGTCCCCCCACTTTGGAAACGGGCTATGGTTAAATCCTTACTGAAAAAACCAACTCTGGACTCTGAAGTCTGGAGTAATTACCGCCCCATCTCCCTGCTGCCAGCTATCAGCAAGATCGCTGAGAAATATGTGAACTAGGTATTGTCCGCCTTCTTGGAGAGTAATAACCATCTCCATCCCTCCCAGATGGGTTTTAGACCTCAACAGGGCACCGAGACGGCTCTCCTGGTGGTAGTGGAAGAGTCTAGAAAAATTCTAGACGCTGGAGGCTGCGCAGCCATCATTCTTTTAGATTTAAGCGCGGCCTTCGATACGGTCAACCACCGGCTGTTGATAAAAAGGCTAAGGGGCATATTATCAAGAACAGCGTTAAAAATTATCGCCGGTTTAGCGGCAGAAAACTGCCGCTAAAGCGGCGATAATGGGCTTGATAATATGCCCTTGAGAATTCCAATAGAAGTCCATGTTCTGGTGTGAACATGGGCTTCTATTGGAATTCTCCATGGCATATTATCAAGCCCATTATCGCCGCTTTAGCGGCAGTTTTCTGCCGCTAAACCGGCGATAATTTTAACGCCGTTCTTGATAATATGCCCCCCATGTGAGGTGGGAATTCCTGGGACCATGCTCAATTGGCTGCAGTCGTTCTTAGAAGACCGATCCTTCGAAGTTCTTGAAGAAGGCATTTCCTCAAAGCCCATACCTCTTAACTGTGGGGTCCCCCAGGGGTCTTCCCTGAGCCCCACACTTTTTAATGTTTATTTGAGGCCTCTGGCGGAGGTGGTGCTACCTTTCGGGATCCAGATTGTCACGTATGCTGATGACACCCAGTTGGTTGTTTCTTTCAACCAACGGGACCCTTCCAGCTCTGGTCTTGCCCTTTGTCTGGACAAAGTATCAAGGTGGATGAAAGATTCGTTTTTGAAACTCAATGGATCAAAAACTGACCTAATGCTCCTAGGGAATAAAGAAAAGACAAATCTTGGGCTACTCTGGCCTAGCTCTTTTGGTCCTGCCCCTCCCCTAAAGACCAAATCAAAAGTCTGGGTGTTTGGCTCGACCGGAACCTTGATTTTAAAGAGCTAGGGCAAAAAGTAGCTGCAAGCTGCTTTGGGATTCTACGAATGGTCCGTAAAGTGCTCCCACTACTCCCTTTTCCAGCAAGAAGAGTCCTAGTTCAGGCTCTCATCCTGTCCCGTCTTGACTACGCTAATGCACTTTATCTTGGAGCTCCTTGCTCCTCGATACAAAAGCTACAAGTTGTTCAAAACTGTGCGGCGCGTATGCTCATGAACATCCCAAAGCGTTCTTCAGCTAAACCAGCTTTGGCATCTCTACATTGGCTCCCCATCCGTGAGCGCATTCAGTTTAAGGCATTATGCATAGCCCATAGGGCACTTGCATGTAAGGGATCCTTGGCTATTCAGGCCCTTATCCATCCATACCACCCAAACAGAGCTCTAAGGTCGGAAACTAAATTTTTACAGTCAACACCAAGAATAAAGAGAGCACGAAGTGGGGGCCGCCTTTTTTTTCATAATGTGGCTAAAATCTGGAACGGTCTGCCTTTGCAGATCCGTGCTCAACCTAACTACCTCATTTTCCGGAGACAGATGAAAACACTACTTTTCCCTAAATGAAAGGGTCACAGCTTAGTGTGTTAGCAGACATTAGCGCGGGGATGCCTATGGGTAACCAGGCGCTTTAGAAATCCTGTTTTCTTCTTCTTCTTTCTTCTTCTACAGAGAGGGAGAAGTACAGAAAGGGAGGGGTACAGAGAGGTACAGGGAGGGACGGGTGAAGGGAGGGAGAGGTGAAGGGAGGGAATGGTGCCGAGAAGGAGAGGTGCAGAAGATGAAAAGATGCCGAGAGGGACAGGTACAGTGAGGGAGAGGTGCAGAGATGGAGAGGTGCACAGAAGAAGAGGTGCAGAGAGGGAGAGGTGCGGAGAGGGAGAGGTGCAGAGAAGGAGAGGTGCAGACAGGGAAGGGTGTAGAGAAGGAGAGGTGCAGAGACGGAGAGGTGCAGAGAGGGAGAGGTACAGAGAGAGAGAGGTTCAGGGAGGGAGAGGTGCAGAGACAGAGAGGTGCAGAGAAGGAGAGGTGCAGAGAGGGAGAGGTGCAGAAGATGGAAAGGTGCCGAAAGAACAGGTACAGCGAGGGAGATGTGCAGAGATGGAGAGGTGCAGAGGTGCAGAGAAGAAGAGGTGCAGAGAGGGAGAGGTGCAGAGAGGGAGAGGTGCAGAGAAGGAGAGGTGCAGAGAGGGAGAGGTGCAGAGAAGGAGAGGTGCAGAGAGGGAGAGGTGCAGAGAAGAAGAGGTGCAGAGAGGGAGAGGTGCAGAGAAGGAGCGGTGCAGAGAGGGAGAGGTACAGAGAGGGAGAGGTGCAGAGAAGGAGAGGTGCAGAGAAGGAGAGGTGCAGAGAGGAAGAGGTGCAGAGATGTAGAGTTGCTGATAGGTGGGGGTGCAGAGATGCTGAGGTGCAGAGAGGAAGAGATGCAGAGAGGGAGAGGTGCAGAGAAGGAGAGAAGGAGAGGTGCAGAGAGGTAGAGGTGCAGAGAAGGAGGGGTACAGAGAGGGAGAGGCGCAGAGATGGAGAGTTGCAGGTAGGTAGGGGTGCAGAGAGGTAGAGTTACAGAGAAGCAGAGGTGCAGAGAGGTACAGAGAGGTAGAGGGGCAGAGAGGTAGAGATGAAGAGATGAAGAGGTGCAGAGATGTAGAGTTGCAGATAGGTGGGGGTGCAGAGATGCTGAGGAGCAGAGAGGAATAGGTGCAGAGAGGGAGAGGTGCAGAGAAGGAGAGGTGCAGAGAAGGAGAGGTGCAGAGAAGGAGAGGTGCAGAGAGGGAGAGGTGCAGAGAGAGGTGAAGAGAGGGAGAGGTACAGAGAGGAAGAGGTTCAGAGAGGGAGAGGTGCTGAGAAGGAGAGGTGCAGAGAGGGAGAGGTGCAGAGAAGGAGAGGTGCAGAGAAGGAGAGGTGCAGAGAAGGAGGGATACAGAGAGGGAGAAGTGCAGAGAGGGGGAGTTGCAGATAGGTAGGGGTGCAGAGATGCTGAGGTGCAGAGAGGTAGAGCTTCTGAGAGGTAGAGTTACAGAGAAGCAAAGGGGCACAGAGGTAGAGATACAGAGAGAATGAGGTGCAGAGAAGGAGAGGTACAGAGATGGAGGGGTAAAGAGAGGTACAGGGAGGGACGGGTGAAGGGAGGGAGAGGTGCAGGGAAGGAGAAGTACAGAGAGGGAGGGGTACAGAGAGGGAGAGGTGCGGAGATGGAGAGGTGCAGAGAAGGAGAGGTACAGAGTGGGAGAAGTACAGAGAGGGAGGGGTACAGAGAGGTACAGGGAGGGATGGGTGAAGAGAGGGACAGGAACAGCGAGGGAGAGGTGCAGACATGGAGAGGTGCAGAGAGGGAGAGGTGCAGAGAAGGAGAGGTGCAGAGAGGGAGAGGTGCAGAGAAGGAGAGGTGCAGAGAGGGAGAGGTACAGAGTGGTGCAGAGAGGGAGAGGTACAGAGACAGAGAAGTGCAGAGAGGGAGAGGTGCAGAGAGGGAGAGGTGCAGAGAGGGAGAGGTGCAGAGAAGGAGAGGTGCAGAGAGGGAGAGGTGCAGAAGAAAAGGAGAGGTACAGAGAAGCGAAGGTGCA
Source organism: Calotriton arnoldi (assembly GCA_963921515.1). NCBI lineage: Eukaryota > Metazoa > Chordata > Amphibia > Caudata > Salamandridae > Calotriton > Calotriton arnoldi. The sequence continues at coordinate 1,493,230 of CAWUFW010003991.1, read as the reverse complement.
CAGAGGTAGAGATGCAGAGAGGAAGAGGTGCAGAGAAGGAGAGGTACAGTGAGGGAGGGGTACAGAGAGGTACAGGGAGGGAGAGGTGAACGGAGGGAGAGGTGCAGAGAAGGAGAAGTACAGAGAGGGAGGGGTAAAGAGAGGGAGAGACTTGGAGACGGAGAGGTGCAGAGAAGGATAGGTACAGAGAGAAAGAAGTAGAGAGAGGGAGGGGTACAGAGAGGGAGGTGTACAGAGAGGTACAAGGAGGGACGGGTGAAGGGAGGGAGAGGTGAAGGGAGGGAATGGTGCCGAAAAGGAGAGGTGCAGACAGGGAAGGGTGCAGAGACGGAGAGGTGCAGAGAAGGAGAGATGCAGAGAGGGAGAGGTGCAGAGAAGGAGAGGTGCAGAGAGGGAGAGATGCAGAGAGGGAGAGTTGCAGAGAAGGAGAGGTGCAGAGAGGGAGAAGTACAGAGAAGGAGAGGTGCAGAGAAGGAGAGGTGCAGAGAGGGAGAGGTGCAGAGAAGGAGAGGTGCAGTGAGGGAGAGGTACTGGGAGAGAGAGGTGCAGGGAGGTAGAGGTGCACAGAGAGAGAGGTACAGAGAGGCACAGAGAGGCACAGAGAGGGAGATGCACAGAGAGGGAGGGGCACAGAGAAGGAGTGGTGCAGAGAAGGAGAAGTGCAGAGAAGGAGAGGTGCAGAGAGGGAGAGGTGTAGAGAGGGAGAGGTGCAGAGAAGGAGAGGTGCAGAGAAGGAGAGGTGCAGAGAGGGAGAGGTGCAGAGAAGGAGAGGTGCAGAGAGGGAGAGGTGCAGAGAGGGAGAGGTGCAGAGGGGGAGAGGTGCAGAGAGGGAGAGGTGCAGAGAAGGAGCGGCGCAGAGAGGGAGAGGTGCAGAGAGGGGGAGGTGCAGAGAGGGAGAGGTGCAGAGAAGGAGAGGTGCAGAGAGGGGGAGGTGCAGAGAAGGGGAGGTGCAGAGAGGGAGAGGTGCAGAGAGGGAGAGGTGCAGAGAGGGAGAGGTGCAGAGAAGGAGAGGTGCAGAGAAGGAGAGGTGCAGAGAGGGAGCAGTACAGAGAAGGAGAGGTGCAGAGAAGGAGAGGTGCAGAGAGGGAGAGGTGCAGAGAAGGAGAGGTGCAGAGAGGGAGAGGTACTGGGAGGGAGAGGTGCAGGGAGGGAGAGGTGCACAGAGGGAGAGGAGCTGGGAGGGAGAGGTGCACGGAGGGAGAGGTACAGAGACGGAGAGGTACAGAGAGGGAGAGGCATAGAGAGGGAAGGGTACAGAGGGGGAGGGGTGCAGAGAGGTAGAGGTGAAGAGAAGGAGAGGTGCAGAGAAGGAGAGTTGCAGAGAAGGAGAGGTGCAGAGAGAAGTGCAGAGAGTGAGAGGTGCAGAGAGGGAGAGGTGCAGAGAAGGAGAGGTGCAGAGAGGGAGCGGTGCAGAGAAGGAGCGGTGCAGAGAAGGAGAGCTACAGAGAGGGAGAGGGGCAGAGAAGGAGGGGTACAGAGAGGGAGAGGTGCAGAGAAGGAGAGATGCAGAGAAGGAGAGGTGCAGAGGAGGAAATGTGCAGACAGGAAAAGGTGCAGAGATGGAGAGTTGTAGGGAGGGAGCGGCACAGAGAAGGAGAGGTACATAGAGGAAGAGGTACAGGGAGGGAGAGGTGCAGAGATGTAGAGTTGTAGATAGGTAGAGGTGCAGAGAGGTACTGTTACAGAGAAGCAGAGGTGCAGAGAGGTTGAGATGCAGAGAGGTAGAGATGCAGAGAGGTAGAGGTGCAGAGAGGTACAGAGTTGTAGAGGGTCAGAGAGGTAGAGATGCAGAGATGAAGAGGTGCAGAGATGTAGAGTTGCACATAGGTAGGGGTACAGAGATGCTGAGGTGCAGAGAGGAAGATGTGCAGAGAGGGGGAGGTGCAGAGAAGGAAAGGTGCAGAGAAGGAGAGGTGCAAAGAAGGAGAGGTGCAGAGAGGCAGAGGTGCACAGAAGGAAGGGTACAGAGAGGGAGAGGTACAGGGAGGAATTGGTGCAGAGAGGGAGAGGTGAAGAGAAGGAGAGGTGCAGAAAGGGAGATGTGCAGAGATGGAGAGGTACAGGGAGGAAGAGGTGCAGGGAGGGAGAGGTGCAGAGATGCTGAGTTGCAGTGAGGTAGTGTTATAGAGAAGCAGAGGTGCAGAGAGGTAGATATGCAGAGAGGTAGAGATGCAGAGACGTAGAGGTGCAGAGAGGTACAGAGAGGTAGAGGGGCAGAGGAGTAGAGATGCAGATAGGTAAGTGTGCAGAGATGCTGAGGTGCAGAGAGGAAGAGGTGCAGAGAAAGAGAGGTGCAGAGAGGGAGAGGTGCAGAGAGGGAGAGGTGCTGAGAAGGAGAGGTGCAGAGTAGGAGTGGTGCAGAGAGGTAGCAGTGCAGAGAGAAGTGCAGAGAGGGAGAGGTGCAGGGAGGGAGAGGTGCAGAGAGGGAGAGGTACACAGAGAGAGAGGTGCAGAAAGGGAGAGGTGCAGAGAAGGAGAGGTGCAAAGAAGGAGAGGTGCAGAGAGGGAGAGGTGCAGAGAGGGAGAGGGGCAGAGAAGGAGGGGTACAGAGAGGGAGAGGTACAGGGAGGAAGAGGTGCAGAGAGGGAGAGGTGCAGAGATGGAGAGTTGTAGGGAGGGAGCGGCGCAGAGTAGGAGAGGTACAGAGAGGGAGAGGTGACGAGCAGGAGAGGTACAGGGAGGAAGAGGTGCAGGGAGGGAGATGTGCAGAGATATAGAGTTGCAGATAGGTAGGGGTGCAGAGATGCTGAGTTGCAGAAAGGTAGAGGTGCAGAGAAGTAGATTTACAGAGAAGCACAGGTGCAGAGCGGTAGAGATGTAGAGAGGTAGGGATGCAGAGAGGTAGAGGTGCAGAGAGGTACAGAGAGGTAGAGGGGCAGAGGGGGTAGAGATGCAGAGATGAAGAGGTGCAGAGATGTAGAGTTGCAGATAGGTAAGGGTGCAGAGATGCTGAGGTGCAGAGAGGGAGATGTGCAGAGAGGGAGAGGTGCAGAGGAGGAGAGGTGCAGAGAGGGATTGGTGCAGAGAAGGAGAGGTGCAGAGAAGGTGTCTTGTGGTTTGTGGCTTCCCGGCCCTGGCCTGCCTCGCTAAGTTGTCTTGGGCCTGGCTGCCATAATTCTTTCCTTTGCACACGTTACTCTGGGCCGTTGTTCTATCGACCTCTGCTCTTGCCAAGTTCTTCTTGCACTGTATGCATTTTCTATCTTTCACCTTTTCTCCTGTTCACTTTGTGCTCAGACTGCACAACATGTACAAGGTCGAATAACAACGTTTCCTTGTCTTGCTGATTTGGCCAGTCCCTCACACCTAGACATAACACTAGGTACAGCTGCCATGGAAAACTTAGTGTGCTTTTAATATTGCGGTTGGTCCGCTCTACACACACTTGGAGACAACCTTTCCAGAGAGAAGAGCTGTGATTGTCTACTGATGTAGTTTTGCATCTAGAGACTGAGGTATGTGGGTTCAGCTAGTCAAAGCCCAGAGGTCTTCTATTTTCATAATAAACTGGCTTCCAGCACGGGGAGGGTGGCAATGTTAGTTAGACATATATCCACTGCTTTATGAGATGCTTTCCCCGTTCGTATTTTATGGAGTTGTAACTATGCTGATTATACTATTCATATGTATTATGCTAGTAGTACTGACACGTGTACTGTATCTTAGAGCACGTAAGTTGAAATAAACATTTTAACCTATACAGTGTCTCTGCTTACGCATGTTGTGGACAGGTACGAGTTAGTGACGAAAGAGTGTTCTTGTTTCTGCGAGTCCTGAGAGAGAGATACTGTGTTCTGGGTTGTCTAATCATTGGTACATTGGTGCTAATGGGACGCTAAGGCTAGTTGGGTTGGGGTTTTAGGTACTAAGGGTTATTGTTGGCTCACCACTATATTCCGAGGTTCTATTATCCTGTGCATAGCTCTGTGTGTGCAGAAACCCTATGACATGGCGCGACCAACGAGTGGGGCGGCTTATCTGCGAGGCAGCTTGAGTAGTACTTGTGCTTGTCCACAATCCCCTCACGTACGCTTCCGGAAGCGTGTGTGACGGCGATACCTCCTATATTGAAGTTTTTGTAGGTTTTTCAAGCTTGAAGTTGTTAAAAAAGGTTTCTTAATCATAACCCTTTTTGTGCTGCCTCTCGTAAGGTTGTCGAATAAACCCGTTAGTAATGGCGGGTATAGACATAGCGGCGCATAGCCGCACAGCACTCCGGGATCACTTACGGGTGTATGGAGTGCCAGACACGGAGTCGACCTAGTCTTTGTGGTTCAAGCTGATCCGGCTTTCCACTTTGAGGTGTTCTACTCTTGGATCACTTTTCCAGCGGTGGACGCGAACGATAATCTGTTCCATGAATATGAACCCACTAATGTTCCCGCTGTCTATCGACCGTATACTACTCTTGAAGTACCGCTCACGGCTTGGCAGCACCGTGTTTGGTTTAATGGCGCCCTTCCACAACCAACTACCACGGTTCGTTTAGGCCCCTTATCTATTGAGGGGGCCACTTGGCCTGTTTTGGCCGGGTACACCCCACATCCGCGTTATATGACTATACCAGTCGCGGAACTGCGCACTATGTATGCGGCCTTGGTGCAGGTGCATCGAGCTTTAGTGCGATATGTTACAGGCAGCATCCATGGACCCGCTCCTGGAGTTGCCGGCCAACCAGCTGCTGCAAGCGGAGTGACCATAAGTCCTGTCATGGTGAATTCGGTGATGGGCAAACGTCCACAAAATAAGGATGATTTTCCTTATTGGCTTGCAGAAAAATTTGACCAGCTGGAGGCAGTTTTTCCACACACAACCCCGGTGGATAAACACCGCATTCTTACGATTAGTTTGCCAAAAGACTTAATTCCCGAGTTGACAGCATGTGACAACTGGGGTAGGGTATTCGCAGCAGTATATTCTAAGTGTTTTGGTACTCCTTCCATGACAGTTCTCCCCTCAGTAATTAAAAAAGTACAGGATGAACATGGCCCTGAAGCGGCTGTGGAATTAGGGATGAGACTGGTGGGAGTGTTTGAAGTAGTAGCGGAGCTGATCCTTGCGAATGTCAAGGGCGATGCAGTGAACTTTCAAGTAGCGAATGCTTTGGCTTTGGTCCCAGAATTGGACAGGCCTCGCGAATTACCGAGAATTATTACCCAGGCTTACAAAACTATTGGCAGAAATAGCCTGGGCAACAAGCCTTTTGCAAAACAGCAAACACAATCGCAACAACAACAACAAACCAAATCTCAGCCTGAAAAAGATGAGAAACCAGTCTTCACTAAAAAGAGTTGGAGGCTGAAAAAACAGGGTAAGCAACAAAAGAAGCCGGGGTCGAGAGGCGCATCCCCGGTTTCAGTCTCTTCTGAACGCACTTATGATTTACGCGATAGAGCGAGAATTAAATCACCGGATAGGTTTCAGATCCCTGATGCGCATTCTCCTCGTTCTTCACAGGCACAGACTTTGTCACAGGCCGGTGGAGGAGACCGCCAGGATAGAGGAAGGGACCGAGAGGCTCCCCAGGGACGAGACCAACCTCGACAACAAGTCAGAGGAAAAGCAGAAGACTTTCAACGTTTTCGGCCACAATTTCAGAAGAAGAAAGTTGCCGCTGTAACAGCGAAATATGCCACAGACGGTGAGAATGAGGCTCCTGAATTGGACATGGGCAGTGACCCTCCTAGACAGCGCCGCGGAAGTTACCATAGTGCGGGAGGCGCTACGTCCTCATATGGAGGCGACAGCAACTGAAACATTCATTACTGTCAAGACAGCTGACACCAGAGTGGCACCCCCTGATAGACTTTTTAATATTGTCATTCAAATTGAAGGTGATATACAGCGTATTATTAAAGGGATTTTGGGGAAAATCTAACCTCTTCATATGACATTTTATTAGCGGAGGTGGATTGGCCACCCCCATTCGTTCTTGCTGCACGTACAGGGGAGGAGGTAATCCTTCCGAGCTTTTCTCGACATGTCCCAAAGGACAAAGCGGAGGCTCTTGCAGCTGAGTGGGCTGTGTCCCTGGCTCCTGCGTTATACCGCAACCACGTGGGTTGGGACGAAGATTCTCCCCCATGAAATACCTTTGCGGTCACTACCGCAGCCACAACCCCAATATCCCATAAAACGTGAAGCCAAAGGCCCCGTTTCCGAAATTCTGACTCAGTTGGAATATCAGGAGTAATCGAAACCTGCGTATCACCTATGAACAATCCCTTTTCGCGGTTTCTAAACCCGATGGATCGTACCGCTTAGTTTTGGATTACCGGCATTTGAACTCTCATTGTCGGACCTTTGCGGTGCAAAATACCCATAGTTCTGCGCTTGTAGACAGTCTTGTTCGTAAAAAATATAAAACGACACTTGACCATTCAAATGGATTCTACACGCACAACTTAGCCCCGGAGAGTGGCCAATGGTGTGCTTTTACTTCCGGTGGTAAAATGTTCAAATTCAGGCGTCTTCCTATGGGCTACAAGAATAGTCCAGGCGTATTCGCCGCTCGTGTTGTCTCTTTGTTAGACGGCATCGATCCAGACGCATGTTCGTACGTAGATGACATTTATCTGATGGACGACGAATTGTTCCGCATCTGACCCGAGTAGACCGCATTATTCTTGAATTTGCGGTTCAAGGTTACAAATTTAACTTTGCCAAATCTCATATTGCTGAATTTACCGTTTTGTTCTTGGGCTATGAGCTCAACAATGAAGGTAAGGGCTTAGCCCCCATTTCCTTGAGAAATGTGCACTTCTGTGCCCTCCTACTAATCTGAAGAAGCTTCAGTCCTTGCTGGGTTTTTGAACTTCGGGCGTACATACATTCCCGAATATGCCCAGCGTATCAAGCCACTGTATGCCTTGATACAACCTACTTTTCAAAGTCTTGTTGGCTTCCGGAGCATACCTCCATTCTACAGTCTTTACAGACTGACCTTCTTGAGTCAAAATTTCTTTTGACGCGTGATAACCACACAAACTTGGTGATTAGAATCATACCAGGGGCAGTGGGTTTCACGTACTTAACCTTTAACGAAGGTGATACAGTACCCATCGCATACAAGTCACATCTGTACACTTCCGCGGAAATGCGGTTTTCCTCTGTAGAAAAAGTTCTAACAGCAGTGCAAATAGCGATTCTAAAAGAGCGCGCACTGGCACAGGAAAACGCATACTGGTGGTAACACCATATCCTGCTTTAGAGGCAGTGACCAAAGCAAGTGTACCGAACTCTAAAGCTTTGCACCCCCGTTGGATTCAATGGGCAACATCTTTGACGTCTCCGGATGTCACTTTCATTTTCGATTCTTCTCTTCAGACTCAGGAGTTTTTACAGTATGAATTCGTTCATCCTCCTCCTTTGTCTTTACTGCCGCTTGAGGATTACGATTGTGTAATCTACACTGATGGTTCGGCACAACCGGCCACAGGGTCCAAGCATGCTTATTCAGCCGCATGTGCTATTGTCGCAGGTACCTTTGTGAACGGAGAGTTCAAATCCTCTGTAGTGCACACTCAGACACTCGGGGATAGTACCGCACAATTGGCCGAACTGCGCGCTTTGGTGCTTGCACTTGAGTTCGTTAATCCTGATGTGACCACTCTAATTGTGTGCAACTCTTACTACTGTGTTCAATCATATAATGACAATCTGTTCTTTTGGTCGCAAAACGACTATAGAGACGCTAAAGGCAACACAATCAAGCATAAAACGCTTTGGGTTCGAGTGGCAGAATTACAAAAACGTCTGCCGCTCACACAGGTGGTTCACACCCTAGGCCATCAGCGGGTGGGCGCACACGCTGTTGGTAACAGTTTGGCAGATGAAGCTGCCAAATCAGCAGTACTCACGTGTTCAGTAGCAGCAGTTACTAGATCCATGTCTAAAATAGACACCAATATATTGGCAGCTATTGCTGCGACAAAGGAAGGCGTTAATTACCCTAGGGGTTTTCCTTCCAAATATTCTTATCAGTTAGGTCCCGAACAGGCTCCTTATGTAACAATACCCGGTGTTGGGGATCGGCTGATCCCCAACACGGACCGCAGGTTTTCCTTGATAACGGCAGCGCACGAAGGCATGGCTTCGGCTCATGCTGGTGTGTCTGCGACAGTTTCCATCTTACAGCAGCGTTACTGGTGGCGTGGTTTATATAAAGACACCCGTACTTATGTGCTTTCCTGTGACGTTTGTCAACAGATCAAGCCTTCCACGGTTACACAACCACCTCAGACCTCGCTAGGCATTTCTAACAGACCCTTTGGGTGTGTTTACCTGGATCACTGCGGTCCATTTTCTTCAGACACTGCCTATAAATATATCTTAGTGGCAGTGGACTCGTGCTACACGGTTCATCTGGGTCTGGCCACAACGGAGTGCTGACGCTCGAAATGTCATCAGGGATTTGCGTGTCTTTGTGGGAATTTTCGCATGCGGCACCTTCCATTCTGACCAAGGTCCGGCGTTTGCCTCTAAGGCTTACAAGAACGCAATGGGTTCATTGGGGGTGCGGGTGAAATTTTCGTCTCCGTATAGGCCTGAGGGCAATTCTATCGTTGAACGAATGAACCGTGACTTAAAGCAATCCTTGACAGCTAGAGTTGTAGGTACTGGCAGGAACTGGCTGGCCCACTTGTATACCGTACAACGTGCACTTAATAATCTCTGTAGAAGACCTCTGGGTGGGCGGACCCCATACGAAATGCTTTTCGGCATACGAATGTTTGTGCCTGACCTTGATGGTCTAGACATGGCGGCGCAATCCGCCAAGTTTGATGTAGATAACCATTCTGCTATGTTACAGGACTTACAAGAAGCCCGAGACAAACTTGCACTTGCACATTTGCCTTCAGCCACAGACCCTGCTCTGCAGATTCCGGTTGCCGGCTGGCTTCCGAAGATTGGCGAACTGGTTCGAGAGAAGGTGGAGAACAAAAAGAATTCGGCCCCTCTTTTCGAGCACCGGTTCCAGTTCTGGGCTTGAAGGGAACACGTACAGTAATCTTACCACCGCTTCCTGGTCGCAAGGAGAACAGATACATCTCAGTGGAAAATGTCAAGCTACAACATCTGGCCGATCCTGAATAGTGTTACACCTGCGGTCTCTTGTCCTGCCATTTATCGGACATGTGTTCGAGGCACTCCTGCCCGAACGGTCACTGGTGTTACCATGGAGATGGTTGATTTGCCTGAAAATATATTCGCATCGACGAGGACGAGTATACCTATCCCGCAACAGAGTCGGTGGGACACCAACCAACAACGCCACTGAGCCCGACACGTTTTTCCTTTGACTCGGATTCCACCTCTTCAAATGTCCCCTCCAAGTTCAGTCTTTTTGTATCCTGGTTTAGAGACAATTTATTGGTTCCACCCTGGACATATCTCTGGTTGGTGCTTTTCCTGATTTTTTTGTTCATGTCCATTGGCTTTGTCACAGTGTTTTTCTACTTATCAATGGTCACTATTTACCTGAACGCTCTGCTGTGAACAGTGTTACTGGAACATTGGCTCCACATTCCTCCTCTCACATCATGAAGCGTGACCACACATTTGTGAACATTTCAGCGTTTCCAGTTGCTGATGGCATCGTATGGGATGCGGTAAACTTTCAAATTCATGGTCCGACAGAAATTATTAATGTACCAAATGTCCTTCGAGTTTCGATGGGTGATGTAGTAAAAAGTAATATTCATTCTGACGATTGGGATGTGCATGCCGTTGAAGCATTATTTGCTGATTTAAAATATTATGCTTCTTTTAATGGCGAGGATTTGTATATGAATTCTGCAAATTATGCCGATTTGTGCTGCTACCAGCATTGGGGCAACCATTTTCTCCATAAACCGAGTGCACTACGTAGCCCTGTTACCTATACCCAATGGGAACATTGCCCAAACCCCAAACCAGGTAGCTCCCAGACCCTTAGAAATAAATTTACCTATTTCACTGATTTCAATCGATCAAACCCTAGGTCCTATTATTTTAAACTGAATGCCCCAGCAACTCAGAAAATCATGTTGACCCACACAAAATTACTTTATTCTGGCTCCTTTTTGAAAGCCTTGGCTGTGGGTGGTTATGAGTACTGGAAGGACACTGTAGATTTGAAATCAATCTGGGGCTCAAAGCGATGGCAGGTGCAGGGCACAGAGGCTTTGCACCGGGCTTGCCTTATCCCAGCCCAAATTATGTTCCTGAACGTTTCCATCTATCAGACTACATGTTGGGGTTTGGCTACTACTAAACAATTAAACGCGCCTTCCCTACCATCCCTGTCAAGCGCTCCCAATGATAGTTTGCGTTTTAATATGTCCCTTGCAACTTTGCAGGCCATGTTACAGGACAATTCATTTAATGTTTCTACACTTGTACAGTCACCCTGGTTGGTATGGCCCATATCGTCTAATGCATGCCAACTGCGTTTTCACGGCTCAGTTCCTGGATACAAACAGGACAGGCCTGATCCGAGGTTTTCTGATTCCCGTACTGTCACCACATATTCTGTTGGTAAATTATGCAAACAGTGGTTGCAGCATTCGTCCCTAGACTCTGTAAAACAGCATTTATCCCTCCTTTCAGGCAACATTGATCTGTCCGACTTTGTTTTGGGGCCTCATGGTCCACGACCGAAGAGGTTCATTTATGAAGCGTATAATGAACTCTGGAAGCTATCACAAATGGAAGCTGCATCCCGTCTTCGGGAAATAGACCAAGCAAATTTGGAAAAGGTGCTTGCTGTTGTTGACAATAGTATTAATACCCTGTCTTCCCGCACTTACACTTTAGAGAATATTGTGTCCTCTGTTGTTGATATTGTACAAGATGATGTTTCTATATTGTACCATGGTCAGAATCAATTGCGTTCAGTAATGCAGTTTGCGTGGACTTTGCAAACCCTTAAGTTAGGTAAAGTTCCTTGGAATTTCTTGAACACCACCGCCCTATTTCTGCCTTTTAATTTGACTGAAAAACAGCAGTTCATGTCCATGAAAGATGCATCGTACACTTTGTTACATATTGAAAAAGTGGATCCTTTACCATTCTCTGTAGCTGAACTAGATTCTGGTGTGTGGTTAGTTCATGGGGTTATCGCTTTACCTTTTTCCTTGTTTGAATTTAGCTCATGCATGAAGCATTATCCTCTGGGCCGTTTCCAGCCTTTGGGAAGTGCCTTCCTGCATGAACTCTGGTCCTTGCCTTTCATGTATAAATGCCTTAGAGACGGCAAGGAAGTTTTTCTCACGGGGGAGTCTTGTGATTCAACTGTAGGTCATGCACTTATTTGTAAACATATTAAGCTGCACGGAGCTTGTAGCGTTTCCGTTCCAAATCTTGCATGTGTGCTAAAAGGTATTCCTGCTCCTGCTATTTCTCCCATCTTTACTTTACTTACCAATGGTAGCTATTTGCTTTTAAATAACGAAGACTGTTGTGGCTTACAAGCCGGCATTCCGTATATTGTCACGGTTTCGCACAGAGTTGTCTGCTGCAAGAATGTGCTTTTTCCTCCCCCTCACGACATCGTTGATAATTCTATTTGGCCTTCCATTCCAACCATGGAGGAAGATTTCAATAAGTTGAGCAGAATAAAGGCCCTATTATTGAATGAGGAGGTTATGCTCACATCCGCCCGGGAGACCTTCATTCTCCAGGTGGCGAGTACCCACAGTGAAATACAGGCCCTTTTGAACACTGACCTCCCCCAACATTTTGGGGAGTTGATTCATCGTATTTTTAACGCATCAAACACTGAGGGTCTGGTGCACTTTTTTAAAGTTGTGGGGTCCGGCCTGGTGTCCACCTTCCAAACTATTTTCGGTGTGATACCAGCGTTCCATCATTCTATTTTCTCCAGCGTCTTTGGTGGATTCCCCTTGATCCTCGCCTTGGCGGCTGGTGTCTTGCTGTTGGTCTGTTTTCTGCGCAATGGCTGCTCCCCGATGGGCCCTTTTCGATCCCGAACGCCTCCAGCTGCTCCGTGAGCGACTCCTGGACAGTTTCGGTGTTCTGCCATTGGCGACCATCAGTGTGTCATATACCCTTTCATTTCGCTTTGCGTATTTCACTTGCGTGCAACCTGTGATGTCTTGCATCCGCTGTCCTTTCACCTGGACCATGGATTATTGCCTCTCCAATTCGTCGTTGTCTGTTCCGGATTTTGTTCGGTTGGTGGGTCCCTTAGAGGCCCACGAACAGGACTGTTCCGTTACTGGCTGTATGACACGTGCAGCTGCACTTGGGATTTTGGCACAATGAGATATCTGGGCGGCTGCTCAGGATCTCCTACAACAGAGCTATATTGAATATCACGCAAGCTGTCCCACATTGCTTTTGGATGCTCCGTCCTATGAGGAACATTCCTGCTCGTTTGATCTGATGGACTGGATGGCGTCTATGTTTTCAGACACTTCCAATGATGTCCTCCTGGATGCTATAGCATTTTTCTGCTCTTACACGCTCCTGGATTGAAAGACCTGCCTTGCTGGCTCTCATTTGTCCTTGGACACTTTTGTTTTTTGTCCCTCTCCCTTATTGGGACTGCATAGCCTACAGACATTTTTGTTCTGCTCGGCCCATTTGATCTCTGTCTTCGTTCTTTGTCTTGGCCGATGGACTGTCCAGGGGACGGTGTCTTGTGGTTTGTGGCTTCCCGGCCCTGGCCTGCCTCGCTAAGTTGTCTTGGGCCTGGCTGCCATAATTCTTTCCTTTGCACACGTTACTCTGGGCCGTTGTTCTATCGACCTCTGCTCTTGCCAAGTTCTTCTTGCACTGTCTGCATTTTCTATCTTTCACCTTTTCTCCTGTTCACTTTGGGCTCAGACTGCACAACATGTACAAGGTCGAATAACAACGTTTCCTTGTCTTGCTGATTTGGCCAGTCCCTCACACCTAGACATAACACTAGGTACAGCTGCCATGGAAAACTTAGTGTGCTTTTAATATTGCGGTTGGTCCGCTCTACACACACTTGGAGACAACCTTTCCAGAGAGAAGAGCTGTGATTGTCTACTGATGTAGTTTTGCATCTAGAGACTGAGGTATGTGGGTTCGCTAGTCAAAGCCCAGAGGTCTTCTATTTTCATAATAAACTGGCTTCCAGCACGGGGAGGGTGGCAATGTTAGTTAGACATATATCCACTGCTTTATGAGATGCTTTCCCCGTTCGTATTTTATGGAGTTGTAACTATGCTGATTATACTATTCATATGTATTATGCTAGTAGTACTGACACGTGTACTGTATCTTAGAGCACGTAAGTTGAAATAAACATTTTAACCTATACAGTGTCTCTGCTTACGCATGTTGTGGACAGGTACGAGTTAGTAACGAAAGAGTGTTCTTGTTTCTGCGAGTCCTGAGAGAGAGATACCGTGTTCTGGGTTGTCTAATCATTGGTACATTGGTGCTAATGGGACGCTAAGGCTAGTTGGGTTGGGGTTTTAGGTACTAAGGGTTATTGTTGGCTCACCACTATATTCCAAGGTTCTATTATCCTGTGCATAGCTCTGTGTGTGCAGAAACCCTATGACAGAGGTACAGAGAGGGAGAGGTGCAGAGAGAGATGTGAAGAGAGGGAGAGGTGCAGAGAAGGAGAGGTGCAGAGAGGGAGAGGTGCTGAGATGGAGGGTTGCAGGGAGGAAGCGGCGCAGAGAAGGAGAGGTACAGGGAGGAAGAGGTGCAGAGAGGGAGAGGTAGCGGGAGGGACGGCTGAAGGGAGGGAGAGGTGCAGGGAGGGAGAAGTACAGAGATGTAGAGTTGCAGATAGGTAGAGGTGCAGAGAGGTAGAGTTACGGAGAAGCAGAGGTGCAGAGAGGTAGAGATGCAGAGAGGTAGAGATGCAGAGAGGTAGAGATGCAGAGAGGTAGAGGTGCAGAGAGGTACAGAGAGGTAGATGGGCGGAGAGGAAGCGATGCAGAGATGAAGAGGTGCAGAGATGGAGAGTTGCAGATAGGGGTGCAGAGATGCTGAGGTGCAGAGAGGTAGAGCTTCAGCGAGGTAGAGTTACAGAGAAGTGAAAGTGCACAGATGTAGAGATGCAGAGAGGAAAAGGTGCAGAGAAGGAGAGGTACAGATAGGGAGAGGTACAGAGAAGGAGAGGTATAGGGAGGAAGAGGTGCAGGTAGGGTGAGGTGCAGAGATGTAGAGTTGTAGATAAGTAGGAGTGCAGAAATGTTGAGTTGCAGAGAGGTAGAGGTGCAGAGAGGTGCAAAGAGGTAGAGGTGCAGAGAGGTTCAGAGAGGTAGAGGGGCAGAGAGGTAGAGATGCAGAGATGAAGAGATGCAGAGATGAAGATTTGCAGATAGGTGGGGGTGCAGAGATGCTGAGGTGCAGAGAGGTCGAAATGCAGAGAGGAAGGGATACAGAGAGGAAGAGGTTCAGAGAGGTAGGGGTGCAGAGATGTTGAGGTGCAGAGAGGTAGAGGTTCAGAGAGGTTCAGAGAGGTAGAGGGGCAGAGAGGTAGAGATGCAGAGATGAAGAGATGCAGAGATGAAGAGTTGCAGATAGGTAGGGGTGCAGAGATGTTGAGGTGCAGAGAGGTAGAGGTTCAGAGAGGCAGGTTCACAGAGAAGCAGAGGTTCAGAGAGGTAGAGATGCAGAGAGGAAGAGATGCAGAGAGGAAGAGGCACATAAAGGTAGAGATGCGGAGATGAAAATTTGCAGAGATGTTGAGGTGCAGAGAGGTAGAGGTGCAGAGAGGTAGAGGGACAGAGAGGGAGAGGTAGAGAGATATTGAGGTGCAGGGAGGTGCAGGTGCAGAGATGTAGATGTGCAGCATGCAGAGATATTGAGGTGCAGGAAGGTAGAGGTGCAGGCTGCAGAGATATTGAGGTGCAGGAAGGTAGAGGTACAGAGATGTAGAGGTGCAGAGGTGCAGAGATTGTGAGGTACAGGGAGGTAGAGGGGCAGAGAGGGTTTGGTGCCAAGAAAGAGAGAGGTACCTAGAGAAAGAACAATTTACGGAGGAACATACCACGCAAAAGAGCACCCGCTGGAGTGAGATGAAGAAAGTAGAAGGGGGAGGTACAAGGTCACTGAACAGAGGAGACTGAATAAGACAGCTTATTTTATGAAAAGACTGGCAGAAGAACAGGAGGGGAGAGAGTAACTGTACAGTCCAGGCTGTGAGTGTGGCACCACTTGGCAGGGTAGTCTCAGAGGCTGTGAGGAGCATGATTGTTGTCTGTTCCCCAAGGGGTACAGGTGGGGAAGACAAGGACACGATCCAAGAATGAGGCAGAGCTCGCCCCTGAGGCTGGTGTCAAGGTCACAATATCACGGAGACCTGTACATCCTCTGAAGTCTTGGGGTGATGCCCTCCATGCCCCCCAAGTGCAGGACACAACACACAATAGTTCTCAAGCTTTGAGTTTCTAACAAGGGAGACAGCAAGTGGTTTTGAAGGAATAGTCCAATTTCATTAATTTAGGTTGTATATTTTTGAAGGCCGAGGTTGTCCGCTGTTATTTTTCAGGGCGGTGATCCCTTTCAAGCAGTTTCAAGTGGAGTGTAGGAGTAGCCTGGTCAGCACAGAGTCACTCCATTGGATGGTTTCAAGTGACGTCAGATGACTTTAAATGAGACAGAGTCCATTTGGGTGCTAGCAGGCGGGATCTCTCGCATCTGGATGGCCGGGAAGGGATCTTCCATTGTGACTCAAAGGGTTAAAGTCAAACATCTTCCCTGAGGATTTCTATCTCATGAAGACTGTAGTGGAGCGTAGGGATGGTAGGAGCGACATCACCTATAGAGCAGTCTCTCTGGTTCATGCTCCAGTCCAGGGGTCGAAGGTCAGCTGTCGCAGTCTGTGATCAGCGCCACAGCAAGCTAAAGGTCTCTGTTATCTTTAGGATCTGTCTTCTTTTATTTTTGCAATTTTATATATATATCGCAAACTCGACCCCCAAGGTTTGAAGGGCTTTACATTAGCACCAGTCACATTACACAAGGCCACATATTTTTTAGGTCGAGCCTGTGAGAGCATGCGCTAGCTCATGCATCTCGGTTGCGAAACACTCGTCTACAAAAAGGGCGTGGAGCCCACCCAGAGCTTACCATTTGTCTACTTCTACATCACTCTTCTCTGGAGCCATTTTAATTCACCAGTGCAGCCAAAACATCACTTCCGCCGTTTGCCGTGGAGCAGGGACAATCAGTGCCCGTCCACTGCTCCCAACCCGATTCAGTTTCTTTTTGTTTTTTTTGGCTAGTTGAAAAATCACTTCCGACACTTGTTTTTTCTTTCAGTTGCAGCACTCCACCACAGTGCCCTCTCCAACCCGTTTGGCTCGCCCTCAAATGCGACGCCCTCCCTCGTTGCTGCTTCGCCCATCCTCTCTTAGTTTACAGTCCTGGTGCTCTTCCTCTCCACCCCCAGCAGCAAGTAGCAGGATGCTGCTGAGGGTCAACCGTGTGTTCCTCTTGACGGTTAGAGGGTGCATGATCTAGTTTCAGAGAAGTTTAGCAAACGTGTCAATCCCTGCACTCCTAGGGACTTATTTATGAGAGCCCTGCATCACTTTTGCACCACGTAAAGTCTACATGTGTGACCCAATGTTCGGAATCAGATTTATGAAGCCACGCAAAGCCAGCCTGTGTGGCTTGTCTGGCCTTATAAATCTTGAGGAAGGCAACGCAGCGCAAATCGCTGTGTTGCCTTACTCTGCAATTGGAAGGCATTTCAAGGGCATTGTTGTGGGTTTCCCTGCACAACACCCGCGGATTTTGACGCTGCCCCAGATTTACAAAATCATGTAGACATGGGGAAGAGCCAAGTCCTCACACCTCCCGAGGTGAGGCGTAACGATTAGATATATCTTAATTTCTCCTCGTTTTTTCCATCTGTGCAGCACACACAGAAAGAGGAAAACGCCTCCTAGGATTGATTTTGTACAAGAAGGTGTCCATTCCTGCGCAAAAACAATCCTGCCTCCAACACAGGCACCTTGGCGCTAGACTACCGAAACGGGGCCAGCGCAGGGAGAATGGACAAGAATGCGCTGTATTAGATAAACACTGTGCATTCCTGCCCTTTCACTTTGGTGTAGGGCAGTGTAGGAAGGTGACTTGCTGCGCTGCCCTACGCAAATACCGTAAATGAGGGCCTCAGTTCCTACACTTGGTCCAACTCTGGGACCGGAATGGTGGCTGCTGTCAGCGCGTTTAATTACAAAGACGTTTCCGTCTGTGCCACAAACTTAGCCACATAGGAGATTTTCAACCGCAGGGCAGGCCCTTCCCACAAGCGTATCCTTTCCTATGGTGTATTTAAAACTGTCGCAAGGCAGAGCTCTCGTTGACCTGCCGAAAGGGCAAGTTTTGATAGAAATATATTTTAAACAGACAGGAAACTGTTCGAAAGTAGCAGCAACGCAGCTTAGATCGCAGCTTAGATCGCAGCTTCCACCAATCCAGGGTTTTTTCAATCTCGTCCTTGCTCTCCCACAGTTCTGCCCAAGATATTGCATTCATAACGAGGCAGGAGATCTGTGAATTGTGGTTGTGTGTCGCTGACCTTTGAGGCATTTCGCTGGAGCGTGTCCCATCCACCTTGGACAGGTCACAGTGTTCTTAAGTGACATAGGTTTCCAGCTCCAAGTATGCCACCTGCTTCTGGCATCAGAGTGTAGTGACTTTTGGGCCGTGGAGTGGGGCTGGAAGGGAGGGTCTGATATATATTTTCATACATATGCTATGTGGGATGGACAGCGCTGTTGTCTGCGGTGCATTTTCAACAGGGAATGTCATCCAATGGAATGAGAGTCTTCGGAGAGTTTTCTTACACCGAGGCAGAAACATCCAAAGATCATTAGTTAGCTGAGGTCCAAAGAGATTCACAAAATGATTGGGCTTAGTGCAGTAGCGTAGCAAGGATGCCATGGGCCCTAGCACAAGCAAGGAACACAGCCCCTTTAACTACTGTGGTGATAGTAAAATACGGCACTTATCAAGGTTCAATGGGCCCCACAGGGCTCTGTGCCACTGCATTTTCTGCAACAATGGCAGCAAAGCCCCTGGTTTACTCTTTGCATACATACAGGTATATAATGCAGATAGAAATCTGGGTCTCTGTGGTCATTGCAACAGAGCCACTGCACTCTACCAAGCACCACTCCACTCTTCACTGCTCCACTCTACGCCACTGCACTCTACGTGACTGCACTCTACACTACCGTATTCCACCCTGCACTATTCCACTCTATGCCACTACCCTGTACACCACTGCACTCTACATCACTACACTCTACACCACTTTACTCAAAACAATACACTCTATGCCAATGCACAGTACGCCACTATAGACTACTCTGCAACACTCTACTATATCCCACTGCCCTCTACGCCACTGCACTCTTCAACATTGCACTCTATGGTTACTCTATTCTACTATGCACCACTGTACTCTATGCCACTGCTCTCTGCACCACTTTACTCTGTGCCACTGCACTTTATGCACTCTACTCTACGGCAATGACCTCTCCGCCACTACTCTGTGCCACTCTACTCTGCAACACTGCACTCTATGCCACTGCACCACTCTACCCTATGCAACTGCACTCTACGCCACTCTGATCTACTGTTCACCACTGCACTCTCCGCCACTTCACTCTACACTTCTGTACTCTACTCTGCACCATTTTATTCTATGCACATGCACTTTATTTTACTATGCACCACTGCACTCTTCGCCACTCCACTCTACACCCCTTCAGTCCAGCCAACTCCACTCTGCCCTGCACCACTCCATTCTACACCACTGTACTCTACTCTGAAACAATCTACTCTACACCACTGAACTCTATGCCACTCTACTCTATGCTGTGCCACTCTACTCTATGCCACAGTGCTCTCCGCCACTGTACCCTATGACACTGAACTCTCCGCCACTACTCTGTGCCACTCTACTCTGCAGCACTTCACTCTGTGCCACTGCACACTATGCCACTGCACCACTCTTCTCTACGCAACTGCACTCTTCACCACTCTGATCTATGGTGCACCACTGCACTCTGCCACTTCACTCTTCACCTCTTTACTCTACTCTGCACCACTATAATCTATGCACATGCACTTTACTTTACAATGCACCACTGCACTCTTCGCCACTCGATTCTACATCGCTTCAGTCTAGGCCACTCCACCATACCCTGCACCACTCCATTCTATGCCACTTCACTCTACTCTGAAAGAATCTACTCTACACCACTGAACTCTATGCCACTGTACTATGCACCACTGTGCTCTCCGCCACTCTACTCTAAACCACTGCACTCTACCCAATGCACTCTGCCCCACTTTACTCATAGCCTATGCTTCACTCTATGCCACAGCACTCTAGGCCAACTACTCTGCACCACAGCACTGTATGCCACTATACTCTACTCTGCAACACTTTACACCACTGCACTGTAAGCCACTGCATGCTATGCCACTCTACACCATTGCACCCTACGTCACTATACTCTATGCCACTCTATTTAACTCTGCACTATTGTACTGTATGCTGCTGCTCTCTACAGCACTTTATTCTGCAACACTCTATGCCACTGCTCTCTACAGCACTCTATGCCACTGCAGTCTATGCCAATGCAATCTACGCCAATATACTCTACACCATTGCACTCTGAGACACTCTACTCTGCAAGACTGCACTCTCTGCCACTGGACTCTTTGTCACAGCATGCTACACCACTCTACACCATTGAGCTCTACTTCACTGCATTATATGCCATTCTATTCTACTGTACACCACTGTACTGTACTCTGCCACTGATCTCTCCAGCACACTACTCTGTAACACTCTACTCTGTGCAACTGCACTCTACACCACGGCACTCTACTCTGCCAGACTGCACTCTCTGCTACTGAACTCTATGCTAATCTGCACCACTGCACTCTATGCCACTGCCCTCTACTCTGCACCACTCATCTCTACGCCAATGCACTCTAAGCCACTACACTCTACACCACTCTAATCTATTCTGCACCACTACACTCCATGCCACTGCGCTCTATGCAACTCTACAACACTGCACTCTACAATGCTGTACACCTCTGCACTCTATCCTGCACTACTCCACTTTACCTTGCACCACTTCACTCTATTCTGAAATAAACGACTCCCCGGCACTGCACACTACATCACTCCACTCCACCTTGCTCACGCCACTCTACCCCATTGCACTCTACGCCACTGCAACCTATGCTGCGCCACTCCACTCCACTTCACTCTAGTTTACTCTACTCTGGTCCACTATACTCTGTGCCACTCTTCTCAAAAACAATACAATCTAAGCCACTGCACTCTAGGCCACTCTACAACACTCCACCATGGTGCCAGGGTGTCTGTGTTGTTGGCAGGATGGATTTTGTGCAGGAAGGGGCACCTTTCTGCACAAAACCAATCCATGGAGAAGTTTTCCTTGTTCTATGTGTGCTGCAGAATGCAGCACACATGGAAAGAGGAAAAAATTAGGAGAAATGTAAATATTTCTCCTCGTTACCACTGCTCATTTCTCCTCGTTACCACTGCTCTGTGGAGGTGTAAGGTTTTGGCGCAGTCCCAGGTTTACACGATTTTGTAAATCTGGGGCAGCAACAAAAATCCATTGGTGTTGCATATAGGAACACCCACTGCAACGCCCACACCATGCCTCCCTGACGCAGAGTAACGCAAAGCAGTGCTTTGCGCTGCTTTGCCTTACTCCATATCTATGAGGCCACGCAAAGCCACGCAGGGTGGCATTGCATCGTCTCATAGATATGATTGATAGGCCTGCACCACCAGAGCATCATAAAAAGTAACGCACCAGCAGCGCAGGCCTCTTGTAAATAAGGGCCTTTGGGCCTCATTTACAAACTTTTGACATAGGGCAACACTGCAGTCCTCCCTGCTGCGCTGACCTATATCAAAAGAAAATGTCAGAAATGTGCTGTATCTATGAGATACAGTGCATTCCTGGCCTCTGTTACTGCACTGGTGCTCAAATAGCTGCCATGCACTAACACAGGCAGCTTTGCACCATGGTGAAAGGGTGTCCGTGTTGTAGGGATGATTGTTTTTGTGCAGTAAGTCACACCATCTTGCACAAAAGTCATCAATGGAGGCAATTTTCTCTTACTATGTGTGCTGATGAATGCAGCACACAAAGAAAGAGGAAAAAACTAGCGGAAATAATATTATTTTTCTCCTTGCGGCTCTACGCCTCCGCTGGTGAGGCGTAGGCATTTGACGCATGCCCAGGTTTACCGCTTGCTATAAATCTGAAATGTGTCAAATGCCATGGGTGTTACATAGGAACACCCACCATAACGCCCATGGCACATCTACCCATTGTAGTGTGAGGCAACGCAGTGACTTACGCTGCGTTGCCTCACTCCATATCTACAATGCCATGAAAAGCCACACAGGGTGGCTTTACGTGGCCTTGTAGATATGTCTAAGCCCTGTGCGCAAAAAATGACATTCCGATGGTGCACATGGCTTGTAAATAAGCCCTTCTGTCTTTTCAGTTTCACTATTCCTGCCCCTTTCTCTTTTATACCCTCCCTTTGCCTCCCTATTTCTTCATAAACCCCTCCCTATCTCTCATAATGTAGTAGGGCCTTGTAGGACACTCACCCCTAGCTCTGGCCACCGTTTCTGATTGAACAGAAGAGAACAGTAAGTGGTTAGAGAGGAAGTGATCTCAGTTAGAAGAAGTTTGATAGTGACAGGGCATCTCTTCTCGTCATCGCATCATCGTGTGGAGTGAGTGTGAAGCTTGCACTTCAACAAGCTTCTGTCTGCCCTGTGATAGTTGTGCATGCGATGGAAGCTTGCACTCTACTCCCACCTGTGAGGCTCGTCTTTTGTGTGTTCGGAAAATGTACACAGCTGCTCCTCATACTGTGCCCAGCTTTCTTTGTGTTGCTGAAGCTTGCATGGTAACAACTTATTACCTCCTCGTCCGTCTTCCCATCCCATTCCTCTTCACATGAGCAGTTCGCCTGCATCACAGAATTTATCACCTAGCTGAGGTCAAACTACTTCTCCCAATATTGCGCCGACTACCCAGCATGCATAAAGGGGGAAGTGCGTCACCAAGACATCCTGAGAATACCAAAGAAAACCAGAAGAAAATAAATAATCACCACAAACAAAACCTGGGAGGGAGGGACGGGCTCAGGAATGGAACAGGAAGACCTGGACTCGGAGTAATGAAGATTACCCGTAACTAACCGGGCATTTGTGAAAGGAAGTCAAAACAATTAGCGTTGTCAATGTTTGTTTAACTCACTCATAAACTTTGGAACTCTCTACTTCCTCTCTCCAATAAGCCACTGTTTTTCTGTTTTTCATGTTTCTCATGAAAAGATCTTCTTTCTGCCGCCTTTCTGACAAGGCATCTTCTTTACATCTGAATTCGGCTCCATTATGTAAACATGTAAGGAGAGGATGTAGCCTTACGGCTAGAGCGGTAGACCTAGAAGCTGGGGAACCGGGTTTGAGTCTCGGCAATGACACTCAACATCCTGTGATTCTGGGCAAATCACTTAATCTCCCCGTGCCTAATAAAATGAATGTGTCCTTCTGTAACGAAACTGGTGCTGATGTAAAGCTCTCTGATACCTGATGTCTCGGGTCTAGTTCGCGCTATATAAAACTAAAAAAAATTGTCTGAATATTTATTTGCACATTTTAAGTGCCATGTTTTGATATGTGCAACGATAACATCAGAGTTCACCAAATAAAATTATCTATTACGCAAAAGAGAAATATAGTAAATACAATTAAAGGAAATGAAGTAGGTGCAGGAGACGGGGGGGAATGTTGTTGGAGGAGACTGTGAAAGGGTTGCCTCCAAGAAGCCGCAGTCTGGAGAAACAGTGGGGCACCAGAGAGTTAATCACAAGAAGATGAAGTCCACATTGAACTGTAGCAGATGAATCTAGTGTAGGGAGGTCTTTATTAGGCTGTCTAGGGGTGGGCTAGCCAGATAATTCAAGTGAATAGCCGAGCCAGGGGTCAGCTTGGCTCTAAGAGCCAAAGAATGAGCCGAGCCAACTAAATTGTTGCCGTGCGGTGACAGATCGGGATGGTAGAGAGGGGTAGCGGGGGTAGCAGGGAGTGGGGGGGTGCAGTGGCGTGTAGATCCATTGATGCCCATGGGCATACTGTGACAGGTTGATGTCTCTGATGGGCCAGTCGCGAAGGCACCCACAGGTAGTCACGTGTCCATGCTGCTGACTACCGCAGCCCTACCTGCTTTCACCTCATCCTGTCACGGTCCCAGCCCTCTTCAATGGTAGCTATTTCCTCTCCTCGCTCTTTCTCTTTTCTCATTTCTCACTGCTGCCCCTGCCAAATGTTCTGTCCTTTCTCCTTCAATTGTCCCCCCCCCCCAGGCTGTCACCCTCTCACCCTCTCTGCCTCTTTCCAACCATTGTCCATGTTCCTCTGTTCTGCCTTTATTCCTCTCCTCTGCCCTGTTTCCGCCCCCCCACCCACAATCTATCTCTCCTCCTTGCTATCTCACGCCATGTGTTGGAGTCCCCCCCCCGCACCCTTGGTCTATCTCTCCTCCTCTCTATCTCACGCCATGCGTTCGAGATTTCACTTAGTCACACACTCACAGCTCGGCTGGGCTTGCTTTTGACTCAAGGGTCTTAGAGGACCTCGGGCCGAGCCAGAGCCAGTCATCGAGATCAGTCAAGGCTTGAGCGTTCAATGCTCGCCCTCCTTTAGGGCTGCCATCCAGTCAGCAGGCCCCAGGTTTCCAGTCCATGGCATTCCTGTTGATGCAATCTTTCAATGAAGGCACAGAATACAACTCCCAGAATGCATTATGCTGCCACATTAAAACACGTTTGGAAACATGGTCTACTGAAGAAATGAAGTCTGGGGGGTTCTGTCTTCCCCCTTTCCATCCTCTTCGTCGTTCTACCTTTTTTACTCTCTTACTTACTCCGTCCTGCCCTCTTTCTTCATTGTTTCTTTTTGTCCTTCCCTCCTCCCCATTTCTCTCTACCTTCGCCCCCTCTTTCTTCAACGCTTCCCTCGCATCCCTGCATTTTCCTCCTTTCCTTTCATCCCTACCCAGTGCTTCCCTCTGTTTCTTCTTTTATTCCTTCTCTTTCCTTCCTTTCTTTGTGCCTTTGCCCCCTCTTTCTTCAACGCTTCAATCGTGCCCAGTTTTCCCTCTGTTTAGGTCGAGCCTAGCGCAGCGCGCATGCGCTGCCCTAGGAGAGGGCCTCTTGGAATCACTCCAGACTTCCAAGAGACTTCTCCGTGTGGGTCGGCCTCCTCCCACACATTCCATTGGCCTTTGCGTGTGGCTTTCAATAATGAAAGCACGCAATTGGCCAAAGGCGGGTGCATGTCCCACCTTTTCTATAAATGTTCACTCCCACGGCCTACAGCTGTCGGGAGCGAGCAGCGGCGCACAGGGTGCCATCTGTTTTGTATCATATTACAAATTAGCGCGGTCGCTTTCACTTTCGCCGCCGTGGGGCTGCGCTTGTTTATATTTTGAAAACCTTGACGCTCCGCACATTAACAGAATAAGAACTTGAACACACCGAGAGTCGCAATGTTCCATTAACATGACAGACCAGTCACGTTTGAAAGAAAGAATGTTCACGATAACATATCCAAGGTACACAATTTGCATTTACGTCCTCGCTATATTCATCTAATTCAGTGACACAGGGCAGCAAAAGAAATCCCTTATATTTATTATACTTTTCAGAAAATGTCATTATTATATATTATTTATATAATTTTAAACACATTAGTATTTCAGATAGGGATAACTACTCACTTACAAGATGGCCGTAATTTTATCGCACTGTTGTCTGTCTTTTCTTTCGACCGTTCACACCCTGAGTTAGTGAGAGATCGTTTCCGTATCTGGTTTCCATGGTATTGTACAGCTGACATCGGAAGTCCTCTATCCTTACTACAGCCACTTCCGGCATACAGGTGATGGCTGCTGGTCAACATCTTGTGCAGGGAGCGGGAGGAAATTTTGCGGAAATCCTGATCATCAGCGTGAGGAACGAGCCTCCCACCTCCGGCCAGGACAGCACAGGTGAGCCGGAGACTGCTGCTACCGAGCGGACAAAAGTAGAATAGAGACGTTATGTATGGTAATTTCCGTTTTTGCATCCGTGTGAATCAACGAGGCACCTTGTCAGCCAGGAGAACATAGAAATTTACTAGCAGCTGCATCTTGGAGTCGCCTTTGGATATATAGAATACATATGTACCTCAGTATGCGACTTTGTGGAAACCAGGCTGCTCAGGGCGTTCTTGCCCTTCACCTGTGACTTCTAGGGGTCCACAGTGTGACCTGACTCTCAAGTCTAATTACGAGCTTCCTAGCCCCCGCGCTTGTTATTGGTAGTGTGGTTTCTTTTATTTAATCTGTGTAGCGGTGTCATAAATGTGGAATCGATGGTGCCTGAACGTTTTATATATTTGACCAACGCTTATTATTTATAGCAAGAGAAAATGTGCATGTAATACTACGGATACCATCATTTAATTGAAGGTTTTAACAGATATAGACAAGAGGATCCGATGCGTAGGTTCAGCGGTTTATTGGTAGGTGATTTTGAGATATATAGTGTCTCCTTGTTAGGGTCGCCAACTTGCACAATATCATGACGGTCACTGTTTTCAGAAATGGGTTTTTAAGCTTCAGATAGTTGCTATCTGGTGTAATAGTCCAATTAGTTCAGTGGAAGCAACCCAAGACAACAATACCCAGAATGCATTAAGCTGTCACCTAAAAGTACCGGTTCTGTGATGACTAAGAGGCTTGGTACTTGAAACTGCATTCTGCAAGGAACTTTATCGTTTGCACATCTGGGTAGCCAGTTGTTTGAATAACAGTGGACCAGTGAATATCTAGTCTTGTACAGGGAGCAGGGTGCCTTACGTACCTAAGGTGTTAGCGGCACCTGTTGGATTCTAAAGAATGCCCTCAGTTACCCTGGTGTCTCTACTCGTGGATGCTTGTAAATTATCTTAAATCGCAGTGCATAAGAGTTGCCCCGAAGTCTGCAACCCTTGGTTTGACAGACTTATTTTGAAGCCGTGTGCTTCTGTAGCATCTCCACACTTGAGTGCTTTTAAAACGACCCATCTTGCCTCCAATCGCCCATCCCAACTGCGATGCTTGTGGTACTTTGTTTTGTTTGAATTACATTGAATGAATTATGCTGGTCCCGTTCTGCCCCCCCTTCGAGCCTTTAAACCCCATTGCACCTTTGAAGCAAGTGACCTCTGTTTTCTGCAACGATTGATGTTTATTTTTGTTTACTGCTTTTGATGTTTTTTTCTGTTATTGATTTTTAATAAAATAATTAAATGAGCTTTCCTGATTCCTGCATCATTTTAATGTCACATTACTTGCTTCGAAGCACTAGCTTTTGCCTCCTGTTTGCCTGTCTATACTCTCTACTGGTGCACCCTTGCATCGACAACTTTGGCTACTTTCAGTGACAACTTTTTGCAAAAGCACTCCACAACTCTAGCATCTCTAGATGTGTAAGAAACAGAGGTGTAGAGCTAGAGTTAGGCGTCTTAAAGCAAAACTACTTACGCCTCCCAAAGGCGAGACCTATTGGCTATGCCAATGCTTGTTTGCTCTTTCTCACCCCGTGCTTCTCCTTTGTTTTTGGTTTTTCAAACCCTTTCCACCCTTCTCTGTATTAATCTCCCCCGTTCTTGCACCTTTCCTCGCCTTTGCCCTATTCTACTTTTCTCTCATCCCTGCCTTGCCCTTCCCTAGATCCATCTCTTCCTCTTTCACTAAGTTATATATTCCCTCTCCCCTTCCCCCACCCCCCCGTTACTTCCACCGGCCCTCCCTCTCCTGATGTTTCCAGCTGTGGATACATCTCTACTTCCTTCCGTGCTCTCCTCTAGGCGCTTCCCTCATCGTTCCAATGCGTGCACCCCCATGTATTCCTCAGGCCCCCTCCCATTTTACCCCCTCTTCTACCTGCCCTCTCTTCCATGACGCTTCCGGCTGTGGAATGACACATTCCCTCCCAGGGTGGTCTGTCTGTGTATGAGGCTGCTGAACCCCGCGCGCCCCCACCGTACACTTAATCGTGTAAATTACCGCGCTCTGCGCGTTCCTGTTCACGAGGCGCCTTCACCTGGGACCTCGGTGCGCTGAGTACAAGTGGTGTCAGCCTGACCCTCGCGCGCTCCGCCGCTTTAGAGTCTGGTAATGAGGAGCGAGTGATTAACCTGCTTTTCTTGTTGTTCCTCACAGGGAGCCCTGGGAACAAAGACGGATGAAGCCTGGCGCGCAGCGTGGGGCGCCGAGAGGCGCGCTTGAGCTCTCAAGCGCTGTGTCCTCAGTGAAATGAGCAGACTAGAGGGGCGTATGGAGGCGGGAGAGTCCCACAGGAAGATGCTGATCGATCTATCTATCTATCTATCTATCTATCTATCTATCTATCTATCTGTCTGTTTGTATCTATCCATCTATCTATCTGTCTGTCTATTTATCTCTCTGTCTGTTTGTATCTATCTATCCGTCCGTCTATCTATCTATCTATCTATCTATCTATCTATCTATCTATCTATCTATCTATCTATCTATCTGTCTATCTATCTGTCTGTCTGTCTGTCTGTCTGTCTGTCTGTCTGTCTGTCTGTCTGTCTGTCTGTCTGTCTGTCCAGTCTAGCTCTCTGTCTGTCTGTCCGTCCATCTGTCTATCTATCTATCGATCTATCTATCTACCTATTTAGCTGTTTACCTACCTAGTTGGCTAGCTGTTTGTCCGTCTCATCCCCAAGACCCACCTGCTATGCGACTCACAAATGCCCACCTCTTATAAGCCATACGTTATCTCATAAATACTTCATATGACACAGCACCCCTCTACTCCGGTTGGGAAACATCCTTTCCACCAGCACCATCTTCCACAAGGTCCGTCCTGTCTCTCAGTGAACCTAGGCTTGGTTCACTGGGCAAAGAGCTCACTTCAGTTCTGCTACCGAAGCCACCAGTGATCAGGGGCCACTTGGAGATGTGGGATCTGTCAGAGCATCCCCCAGGTATCCTCGGAACAACCAGATGCAGGAAGTACCAGCATCTTCTCAACAAGGTGGTGCCCACATCCGGTTGATTAAAGAAGCATCTCTGGGCATGTCCTCTTCAAACAGCAAAGCCAAGTGCAATGCACTCTTCTTTCGTCCAGTTAATGTCTGTTAGTATATGTCCAACAAGGGGAGCATACGCGGAGCGAACCCCACAAGGGGCACAAACTCTTCCAACTGGGGGTGTCTGCTGTAATCAGAGTTCAAGGTCCATGTAGCTGCTATCAACTGTTTTGAAAAATACATTAATGAGAAAGCAAACAGTGAAAACGAGGAACGTTTCGTAGTAGTTTTGGGTTTAGTGTTAGGGGAAGGGGCAGGGGAGATTTAGGATTGGGATTATGGAAGGTAGGGTTAGTTTGAGGTCCAGCAATAGGATGAGGGAAGGTTGGGGTTACAGTGACACTGGATGGACGGTTGGGTCCAGGGTAAGAAGGACATGTAGGGTTAGAGTAAGGAATAAGTTCAGTGTTGGGGGTAATGTTATAGAGGTGGGATGGTTTAGGGTTAGGTATGGGGTAGGATTAGGGTTAGGGAGAAGACTGGGAATGTGCCACAGTGATAGACTGGGATGAGAGATAGAGTTAGGGTGAAGGATTGGATTAATGTTCGGGATAATGTTATGGATGCGGGATGGTTTAGGGTTAGGTGTACAGGTAGGATTAGGGTTCAGGAGAAGGCTGTAGATGTGCCATAGTGATAGAATAGGATGAGGGATAGAGTTAGGGCGAAGGATAGCATTAATGCTAAGGATAGTATTATGGATGCAATTGGGTTATGGTTAGGTATATAGGTAGGATTAGGGTTAATGATGAGACTGTGGATGTGCCATAACCACAGGCTAGGATTAGGGTTAGGGTGAAGGACAGGATTAGTGCTAGGGATAATGTTATGAATGCGGGATGCTTTATGGTTAGGTATATAGGTAGGATTAGGGTTAAGGATAAGACCCTGAATGTGCCATTGTGATAGACTAGGACGAGGGATAAGATTAGGGTGAAGGACAGGATTAGTACTAGAGATTTTGTTATGGATACAGGATGGTTTAGGGTTAGGTGTACAGGTAGGATTAGGGTTAAGGAGAAGGCTCTGGATGTGCCATAGTGATAGATTAGGATGAGGGATAGGGTGACGGATAGGATTAATGCTAGGGATAATGTTATGGATGCTGGATGGTTTAGGGTTAGGGATAGGGGTTAAGGAGGAGACATGAATTTGCCATAGTGATAGACTAGGTTGAGGGATAGAGTTAGGGTGAAGGATAGGATTAATGCTAGGGATAATGGTATGGATACAGGATGGTTTAGGGTTAGGAATAGTGATAGGATTAGGGTTAGGGAGAAGGCTCTGGATATGCCGTAGGGACAGAGACAGGCAGAGCTATTGTGAGGGATAGGGTTAGGGTACGGAATGCATTAATGTTAGGGAGAGGAGTATGGAGGCTGGATGGTTTATGTTTAGGGATATCCTTAGGATTATGGTTAGGGCAAAGGCTGAAGATGTGGTATAGACATAGGAACAGAGGTAAGGTGAGGCCTAGGGTTAGGGTAAGGACCAGAATCAGTGTTAGGGAGAGGAGTATGGATGCGGGATGGTTTAAAGTTAGGGTCACCAGTTGGATTAGGCTTAAGGGGACTGCTGTGGATGCTCTATAGTGATAGGGACAGGCTAGGGTGAGAGATAGGGTAAGGGATACTCTTAGAGTGAGGGTTAAGGTTTTAGTGAGGTTCAGTACTAAAGTAAAGGTTTCAGTTTAGGTCAAGGGGAAAGGAAAGGGAAATTATGTTAAAAATGTCAAACTAATGATACATTTTATCCAAATGATTAAAACTAATTCCTATTTCAGCAGAAATAACATTAATCTGTACATTCACCATTTGATTAGACCTAAGGCATTTCAAATTATTCATACTCTTCACATAAATCCGTCCACCATCTCTTTTGGGAGGTACAGTACTGGAGCCGGGGAGCAATATGGGTCAGATTTATCAAGGCTTTGTGTCGCCCGTGCGCCACGCAAGGGGCTCAAGGGCGACGCAAAACCTAACTGAGATTTATCAAGCCATGCAAGGCCCCGTGCCTGGCTCTGAGGGGCTGGATAAATCTAGTGTGACACCTTCCTGCACATAAACATTCTTTAATGGCAATATGATGTTTCTATGTTTGCTGTTGAATGCAGCACACATGGAAAGAGCAAAAAATGAGGAGAAATTAATAATTTCTCCTTGTATGGACAGTATAAGACCAGGTATTCCCTGATTTTGGTTTTTGGTGCTGCCCCGCCTTGTAAATCTGGGGCAGCGTAAAAAAGCAATGGGTGTTCCGGTGGAATGCCCACAGCAACACCCCTTGCCACAACGGGCTGCTGCAGAAAGGGGCATAGTTACAAGGTGGCGTTAAGCCACGTTGAGTGGCTTAATGACAACTTGTAAATATGGGGTAGAGAACAACAACTCCGGAGTGTAAAAAAAAGTGACGCTATAGTGGTGTTAGGGGCTTGTATATATGCCCCAAAGATTCCACCTCACTGTTGTCCTTTCTTCCCTCCTCCCCTCCCCTCCCCTCGCAAAAAGCAGAAAAGCTCCCTAGAAGGGAAAGCTCCCTACAAGGGGACAATTGATATTTACTAATAGTCATATAAAAGTAAATGCATTTTCAAAATATGCCTTTTGAATCTTCAAGTGCCTGATCAAAATGAATCGTGTGAGGCGGTCTATCCTTAGAGCTAAAAAGGCAAGACACAGTTTTATTGCCGAAGTTTACTCTGTAGTGTCCAGTGCAGGGGCATCGTGTTCCAGCTAGGGATGTGCAGAGCTTTGTTTACCCCTGAAGGCAGCTAAGGCTTCTTGACTGAGTCACTGTGGCATAGTGGGAACTCCAAGCTCCCCTCCTGAATGAGAGCTTCTTGATGGGGGGTGGAGGGGATGCAGCACAGGGAATCAATCCCAGGTGTCCAGGAGCACTCGAGCATCTGGTGAGGAAGTACAAATGCACTTGCTAACTTTATGTTTTCATTTTCTCCCAGAAAGAAACAGTTTTTAATAATAATTTTCAATAATACACTTGATCACATGTCTAAGTTTCATGTGCAGCGCGGGCAGGTGTCTGTGGGACAACCTGTGTCGAGCATTATATTAGGGATGATGAGGTGTCGGTATTCTTAGTTTCTGGCCTTGAGCAGCACCCTCAGGGCAGTTCTTCACTGTAATGCAAAATTACAGCTTTGCAACCCTTGTCTAAAATACTTGGCAGAGAGGAGGGGAGGTTAACTTTTCCAAAAATATTTTAGGAGTGGAATTAGAATAGTAAATAAGCCTCCTGGACTATTTTGGGAAAGTTGCACTGTCCCCAGACTGAGGTTGGAATAGCAAATTTGCCTTCACAGCATCTTCATAGCCTGCTTTCTATAATGATGCTAAAATGATGCATGACACATGAGTAACAGAGCATCACCTGCACAGCAATCAGTGACACGTGCGCTCGGGGGCACTGCCAGATGTGTGGCTGAGCAGGAGTCGTTATTTATAAAGATGGATTCAGTCCTCTGGAGGACCTGGTGCAGGGATTGTGAGATGGAGCAGAAATCCAGCACTCTCTGTAATCATTCTCTGCCCCAGAAGCATCTCACCCTAATGAATGAACACCAGTCAGAGAGTGGAGTGCTGAGCAGTCCTGGGCTGGAGTTTTACTAACCATTCTGAACTGGTATTTTGGTCCAACTGGGTTAAATGTACTGACACAAGAGTAACATTCATTCTGGTGACATTCGCAAATTGACATCAGAATTACCAGGTGAAAACAAATTTGCAATTTTTAAAACACAAGATAAAGAGTGATATTGTGATTTGCAGACATTGGAATTCTCTCGACTTATGCAAGTAAACTTTACAGGGACATATACACTGCCACAACTACTGGTATCGCTTCGTTCTTGTAACCAGAGGATTTGTGCCGTCACCATCTCTTCGATCAGTGCTGGACTTGCTCACCTGTGATGCCACTGCACTAGTCCTTTGCACTGTGTCAGGTGTATTACTCCAGCACAGTCCAAAAGAGAGCAGGCACTTGCAGAAAGTCCTCCTCATGAATATTCATTAGCAGGTTGCTTTCCAATCAAGCACGAGGATGACTGCGAATGCAGAGACAGAGCTCGGCAAGTGACAGCAGACCATCTCCGCATTAACGGAGGGCTCGTGTTGTCACCCTACCACTTACCTTCTTAAATGATTTAGAGTTTGGCAGGCAAAGGTAAATCTGTTGGTAGGGTGGAGTAGTTTACTCTCGCCATACCGAGAGTCCTTCACCCACCAACGTTGTCTGCCAGACCCTACGTCACAGAAGTTCCTGTCAATGTATTAAAAGTTTGATGGACGGTAACGCTGAAATGATGGTACCTTCTGTCAAAGACTTAACATGTTTGTGTGATTTCAAAAACAAAATACCAAAGTGGGATTTTTTGTGGGAAAAATAAAACAATGATTTCCTCCCATGTTGTGGGAGTTACTTAAACGTTTCACTGTGCCTTACTGCTACGTTTTCCATGATGGTAAGGGAGAGTAAAAACTGGCCATTCGACTGCCTCAGCCACGGCCCAACCTCATGGGCAGAGGGGCCATGCCTCCCACCTTGTTCCCGACAAGAAGAGCGTCTGCATGCTGAAAAGGTCAGCCTGACGGGAGTCACGAGATGTACATACACTAAATGCGCAGGCGCCTGGCTGCCTGAGCTGAACTTTGTCTGGCAGAGGATTTCACAGCCCTGTGTGCATGACTTCCCCAGTCTGGAAAAGTGCCTTGAAGCCCTCCCCCTTGTGATGGGGGAGCGTCAAGGATATCCTTAGACCTTGGTGCTTCACTTTTAATCCCTGAAGCGTGCAGGGCTGAGTGTCAATCAGGACACCTTGTCACTGAGTGGGTTTGGGTCAGTAACTTTCACTGACCCCATCCCACTCTGTAACGAGTGATGGAAGGCAGCAGTCCCAACCCTCCAGAGGCCTCTGAAGCTTCCCTCCCGGAGAGCTGCATTGAAGGTACGTTTTATGTTTTTTGATGTTTGGTGCATGAATGCATTTATGGGTGAACGTATGTGAATTTGTGAGTTATCATTGTGAATGGGTGTGTCTGTGTGCGCATGTGTGAAAGCATGGGTGTGAGTGTATGTGTGCATGTGTAGCCCCCCTCCCTGCTAAAATTACCAGCCACCACTGGACTGCCCACTTTAAATCGGGTGTGCAGTCAAATGGCTAAACCTCCGACCCTTACTCTGTTAGGCTATCGGAGGAATATTTCAGACGGAGTAGTATCTTTAGCTAACATACTTAAGGTCCACCCATCTATATATCAGGTGGGTGATACTTCATTTTGGTGGAGAGTGTACTCCGTGACTGTTGTGAAGGATTACCCTCTCTGCCAAACTCTAACTCATCCAAGAAGTCTTTTCTTTCCAGTCCTAATTTCTTTTAGGTCTGGCTAGAGAGTGCAGCTGCCTGTTTAATGGAGTTACAAATTCTGTATAATTTCCATAGAGTGGGGTTTGGCTCTACCCTGGGTAGTATTATTCTCTCACCTCATGCTATTGGCTGTTTGGTGTATTATTCTACTGCCCATGAATTGCTTCCATTGCAATGCCATCAGGACTAGTTTGCATCTGAAAAGTACACTCAATCATCATATTTTTTGTCACATCAATTCTTTACTTCCTGTATGCTTTCCATACAGATAACAATCCTCTTTTTAGTATTTGACAGCATTGGTAAAGCCAAAAAGACATGCTATGAACATCATATGCACATGCAATGCATGTCAACTACATAATTGCCTGTGTTTACATGTGTTGGCATATTAAGGTACAACCTATTAACTTTGCCAAGGTTTATTTGACATGTTGCACATTTTTTTTTTTTTTTCACCAATTCTTGCCCCTTTCGCCCAGAAGAAGGGGAATATGAAATATCAAGTTATCTTCATGTTCTTTTCAAGTCTTAAGGGATGATGTGTAAGAACGTTTTTTTTTTCCTTTTCTAAAGCACAGCCAAGATTTGCTGTGCTAAGATTACAGAAAATAGGACATTCTTTCCATTACCATAACTTGTATGAGTGGTGGTCAGTATTTCCCAATTTTGTGAATTCTACCTAGTTGCAGTTTCGATTGGAAATGGGTGTGATACTCATGGGCAAACATATATACAAACTGACAGAATTTTTAATTCAGCGAGCGAACATTTGTGTAGATTTTTGAGACTTTTCCCAAAGAAACTAATAATTGCATTAACAAATTAGTGAATGTGTAAATGGGAGAAAAGAGACATTGGAGGCTAAGCGAAGATCTCCACCTTCTTGTATTGGAGGCTGGTCTGTGAAAGTAGATGTTGTAGAACAATATCACGGTCTTAACATCAACCTGTCAAAGGGCTGTGTCCATCATATCATCAAGGTGAGTGGATGTGGAGTTAAGAATTGTAAATCTACACTTCCCAGTAAACATTAACCTTTACAATATGTCAGTATCAGGGGTATGACACTTTGGAAGGCCAATATTAAAACCACGATATTGTGGCATACATTAATGAACGTAAAATAGTACTTCACCCCCTCCCCCCCCAGAGTCTTCCGGCCGGAGAGGTATAGAGGTAATGTAGTTTGTCTAAAAACTCTGATACCCAGAGCCATCTGCAGGGCCACAGATTACATTGATTTGCCAATGTGTTTCGGCCATGCATCACAGAAAAATCTGTAAGGGGGGGCAGTGACTGGCAACGTATGGGCACAGCCTATGCAAGGTGGGGACAAGGGGTTAAATAGCATTAAATTGATGTTAACAATCTGCCTACTCTTCTGTTCTTGGGTCCACGTGAGTGCCAGGTAGAGGCAGGCTCCTCTCCTCTCCCAAAGACATTGGCAAGGTAAATTACATTTAAGGGTTCCTTAGACCACGGGAATTTGCATGAAACATAGCAAACAATTATATAGCATAAAGACTTGGATGCCCCCCACCCCCCGCCCCCGTGGAAAGTCTGATTAGCAATGTTTGTACATGCTTTTATTCCTTCCTCCCTTGTCGCAGATTAGGTGGAAGGGGAGGGGGGGCACATACTCTGTATCCTTGGACAACCCTCTTGTACTTGAATCTTTCAGGTGCGCATGAACCCCGCCTTCCACAGTTCTCAGCTGCACCCAAAAACATCACATTTTAAATAGAGCTTGGTGAGTGTCTTCTTGCAAGAATATATACCATATCAATAGGGGTGCTGCTGCAAAATCTTGCAGCCTGGGGCACTGGGTTGCCATTTTGAAAAGGGGTCTGTGGAAAGCCAGGGCAGCGGCTGTGGGAGTGGTTAAACACCAGAAAGTGGCACAGTGAAGGGTATGTCGAAATGTACATTAATAGTCACTTTAAAACACTCACGAGTTCTCTCATCTTCACAAAACATTACTTGCAGAATGACTCTGTGCACTGCAGTCAGGCATTCATACTGGTACGGGTGCGTTATGATCAAATAAGGTGCTTTCTGGTTCATGTTCCACTAGACCACGAGCCTTGGAGCCTCGCAATGACTCTCCCCCACCACCACCCCCTCCACCCCCCCCGTAGATAGATCCACTACTTACCCCTTGCCTGCTCCCACCAATGAAGCATTCATTGAGAGAACACAAGCTTGACAGAAGGGACTCCTTATGAGACAGTGGACATGCGGCAAAAGAGAGTGTGCCCAGTCTTCCCTATGGATGTATACCCCCACCCCTTATGTCCCATTCCTCTGAATATTCAGAGGGTCACTTAGAGGCTAGCTTGTGACCCAATGGCCATGGTCTGTGCCTTCCTGCCCTCCATACAGTGAGATTACTTCCTGCCTGGTGGGGCTCTCACTACCCCCACAGCAACCACTGTAAAAGCAGACAACCTTCCCTGATGCTTTAGCCACTTCTGCACACTTTTTTGTATTTAAAAAATGAACAGTCAAAGTGAAGTTTTTTTTTCAAAAAACGTAAAAACTGCAATAGCTCTGACCTGCAGAGAGTTTTGTTCCCTCCACGTTGGGGACATCGCTTGCTTTTCTTCCCAGGACTGCCATGTCTCACATGGGGAGGCTGAATAGGGAAATCTAATAATATCCCCCCCCCCCCCCAGCCAGCTAAAAGGAGAAGTGTGTCTGTCACTTTGACTTGCCAGACCAGTGGTGGATAGGCAACTAACGTCAAGAGACTCAACTAACAAAGCCAGCTGAGGCTCGGCTGGAGGAAACCTTGCATTTTTCCAACCTATAAACGAAATGAGTAAGCCATGGGTTTGGTGGGGCAAAAACCCGCCGATTTACAACACGCTTCCTGCTTTGCCGGACTCTAAAGGGTCGCACAGTCCCACGAGTTCAGTCTTATTCTGAGCACTCTCAGTACATCTTCTCTCTGACTGTACTTACAATGAGGAAATCCAGTATTACCCTTATGTACACTAAAGAAATCTTATGAACCATGGAATCGCCTCTTGCTGGACAGTTCAGGGGTCTACAATCACCTTCCTCCTCCATCGTCCTCGCCCCAGTCCTGGCACAAGGAGGGATGTCTCCTGAATAGACAGCATTCACGCAGATGAAAAAAACCCTCTGGGCCAGAGCCCCTCCCACATGACCTCTGAGGAAGAATACTGTCCAAGGTTCCTATAGGAGAGTCCTGGACAGCAACTTCCTGTTTTGTTCTTCTGTAGCACAACACGGATTCACCCAGCAGAATCCAGATAAGTCTTGATTTTTCCTTTTAAATATATTTTACTGTTTACTTATTTGTTGTTCAGCCTGCTATAGTGCTGTCACTTTTAATGTTACAGGACAACCGCGTCCTGTGGAGTAAATTAAAAGCGCAATTGATTTACTGCAGTGTTGTGCTGTTCATGTGTCTGGGAAGGGCAGGGCGTGGCCAATCCTGCTGATTGGCAGTCAGTAGCTATTGAGCCATGTGCGCATGTCGGATTGGACAGGTCCCTTACTGTGGCTAACTTGACATGCGCACTTTAGGCTTCCTGTACCCGCGCTGCTAAGGAGCCGGGGGAGCACAGCACAGCTCCCCCAATCTCCTTTGAAGCACTGGTTCACCTGCTCACACCAATCCTTGTGTTGCTCTCATTCTGTTTACTACTAAAAACAGCA
This sequence comes from Calotriton arnoldi, assembly GCA_963921515.1. NCBI lineage: Eukaryota > Metazoa > Chordata > Amphibia > Caudata > Salamandridae > Calotriton > Calotriton arnoldi. Next base: position 1,455,977 of record CAWUFW010003991.1, on the reverse strand, counting down.
TGAAAGCAACGCACAGAGTGGTTGTTTTCACAGCAGCTCAGACTGGTCTATCTCCACAAAGGCAGTGCGGGAGTGGGAGCACTAGAGAACATGGGCAATCAGTGGGTAACTTTATTTTTAAGCCTCACAGTGATTGGTCATGCATCTGTACCTTGCAGAGTCATGTGATTCACTTCCCCCACATGAGGTTGAAGAGAGCAGATTTTTTTTTATTATTGTCTCTAGCCGAGAATGTGTGTTTCCAGGCTCTGGCAAGTAGCTGTTTTTTTAGACCAAAACAGGCATTCTCTCCTTTCTCAGCAAACACGAGGAGATGATGGACAGAGCACTGAAACTCTTCAGACACTCACCCCCAGTCACAGATCTGGGTTGAATCCATCATCGTTCTTTAGCTCACTTCGCCACCTCAGTTCAGATCCAGCTATATGCAAATCAGACTTGACCCTGTACCTCATGGGAACAGTCCAGCCTGAACTGCCAAGCCAGGTCTTCCCTGGACCTGAAACAGGCCTCATGGGACTGGTTTAGCTGGGGGTGAGTGTCTGAAACGTTTCGGCGCTCTTTCCATCATCTCCTTTGTTTACTCTCCTTTATCACGCTTCTCTCTGTCCCTTCACTCCACTCTAGCTGCCGCATGTAGTCCAACCTCTACAGACTTGCAAATGTGCGGATCTCCAGGTCTCTGCCACGTTATGTAGCAGCAGTGGAGTAACAAAATCCCCAGCAGCCCCCGGGGGTGGGAGGGGGGAGGTGGGACCCGAGCTCCAGGGGGCCCTGTTTGGGACCGTGCGTGGGCCCCTGGCCTGAGAGATCCTTACTGTGTCTGAAGCAAGGCCCCCCCTCTCTGTAGTTTGCCGGGGGCCCCTCAAGTTTCGTTACGTCAAGGCGTAGCAGAAGTCCGTGTTCGGAGCCCTTGTCTCTTGGGCACAGAATAGGCTGAAAAAAACATGTCAGATGAAGCAACAAGCTTGCAGTTAATTTTTTTAACAAAGCATGTGTGGCCGCAGAGCCGAAAACCTGAACCTAATTTGTGGTTAATTAGAAACCGTTCAAAGCAGAGCTGGGCCCGTTCATTGGATGCTGGAGCTCTGAGGAAGCATGAGAGCACCGGGGGCCCGTGGAGAGTGCCTCGAGCCCTGGGGAGAGTGCAGCAAGGCCAGGGGGCGAGGGACGGTCCTGGGAGAGAGTGCAGCAAGGCCAGGGGGTGAGGGACGGTCCTAGGAGAGAGTGCAGCAAGGCCAGGGGGCGAGGGTCGGTCCCGGGAGAGAGTGCAGCAAGGCCAGAGGGCGAGGGACGGTCCCGGGAGAGAGTGCAGCAAGGCCAGGGGCGAGGGACTGTGCCGGGAGAGAGTGCAGCAAGGCCAGGGGCGAGGGACGGTCCCGGGAGAGAGTGCAGCAAGGCCAGGGGGCGAGGGACGGTCCCGGGAGAGAGTGCAGCAAGGCCAGGGGGGGAGGGACGGTCCCGGGAGAGAGTGCAGCAAGGCCAGGGGGTGAGGGACGGTCCCGGGAGAGAGTGCAGCAAGGCCAGGGGGTGAGGGACGTTCCCGGGAGAGAGTGCAAAAAGGCCAGGGGGTGAGGGACGGTCCCGGGAGAGAGTGCAGCAATGCCAGGGGGTGAGGGATGGTCCCGGGAGAGAGTGCAGCAAGGCCAGGGGGCGAGGGACGGTCCCGGGAGAGAGTGCAGCAAGGCCAGGGGGCGAGGGACGGTCCCGGGAGAGAGTGCAGCAAGGCCAGGAGGCGAGGGACGGTCCCGGGAGAGAGTGCAGCAAGGCCAGGGGGCGAGGGTTGGTCCCGGGAGAGAGTGCAGCAAGGCCAGGGGGCGAGGGACGGTCCCAGGAGAGAGTGCAGCAAGGCCAGGGGGCGAGGGACGGTCCCGGGAGAGAGCGCAGCAAGGCCAGGGGGTGAGGGACGGTCCCTAGGAGAGAGTGCAGCAAGGCCAGGGGCGAGGGTCGGTCCCGGGAGAGAGTGCAGCAAGGCCAGAGGGCGAGGGACGGTCCCGGGAGAGAGTGCAGCAAGGCCAGGGGCGAGGGACTGTCCCGGGAGAGAGTGCAGCAAGGCCAGGGGGTGAGGGACGGTCCTAGGAGAGAGTGCAGCAAGGCCAGGGGGCGAGGGTCGGTCCCGGGAGAGAGTGCAGCAAGGCCAGAGGGCGAGGGACGGTCCCGGGAGAGAGTGCAGCAAGGCCAGGGGGCGAGGGACTGTGCCGGGAGAGAGTGCAGCAAGGCCAGGGGGCGAGGGACGGTCCCGGGAGAGAGTGCAGCAAGGCCAGGGGGCGAGGGACGGTCCCGGGAGAGAGTGCAGCAAGGCCAGGGGGGGAGGGACGGTCCCGGGAGAGAGTGCAGCAAGGCCAGGGGGTGAGGGACGGTCCCGGGAGAGAGTGCAGCAAGGCCAGGGGTGAGGGCCGTTCCCGGGAGAGAGTGCATCAAGGCCAGGGGGTGAGGGACGGTCCCGGGAGAGAGTGCAGCAATGCCAGGGGGTGAGGGATGGTCCCGGGAGAGAGTGCAGCAAGGCCAGGGGGCGAGGGACGGTCCCGGGAGAGAGTGCAGCAAGGCCAGGGGCGAGGACGGTCCCGGGAGAGAGTGCAGCAAGGCCAGGAGGCGAGGGACGGTCCCGGGAGAGAGTGCAGCAAGGCCAGGGGCGAGGGTTGGTCCCGGGAGAGAGTGCAGCAAGGCCAGGGGGCGAGGGACGGTCCCAGGAGAGAGTGCAGCAAGGCCAGGGGGCGAGGGACGGTCCCGGGAGAGAGCGCAGCAAGGCCAGGGGGTGAGGGACGGTCCTAGGAGAGAGTGCAGCAAGGCCAGGGGGCGAGGGTCGGTCCCGGGAGAGAGTGCAGCAAGGCCAGAGGGCGAGGGACGGTCCCGGGAGAGAGTGCAGCAAGGCCAGGGGCGAGGGACTGTCCCGGGAGAGAGTGCAGCAAGGCCAGGGGCGAGGGACGGTCCCGGGAGAGAGTGCAGCAAGGCCAGGGTGCGAGGGACGGTCCCGGGAGAGAGTGCAGCAAGGCCAGGGGGAGGGACGGTCCTGGGAGAGAGTGCAGCAAGGCCAGGGGGTGAGGGATGGTCCCGGGAGAGAGTGCAGCAAGGCCAGGGGCGAGGGACGGTCCCGGGAGAGAGTGCAGCAAGGCCAGGGGCGAGGGACGGTCCCGGGAGAGAGTGCAGCAAGGCCAGGAGGCGAGGGACAGTCCCGGGAGACAGTGCAGCAAGGCCAGGGGGCGAGGGTTGGTCCCGGGAGAGAGTGCAGCAACGCCAGGGGGCGAGGGACGGTCCCAGGAGAGAGTGCAGCAAGGCCAGGGGGCGAGGGACGGTCCCGGGAGAGAGGGCAGCAAGGCCAGGGGGTGAGGGACGGTCCTGGGAGAGAGTGCAGCAAGGCCAGGGTGCGAGGGACGGTCCCGGGAGAGAGTGCAGCAAGGCCAGGGGGTGAGGGACGGTCCCGGGAGAGAGTGCAGCAAGGCCAGGGGGTGAGGGACGGTCCCGGGAGAGAGTGCAGCAAGGCCAGGGGGCGAGGGACGCTCCAGGGAGAGAGTGCAGCAAGGCCAGGGGGCGAGGGACGCTCCCGGGAGAGAGTGCAGCAAGGCCAGGGGGCGAGGGACGGTCCCGGGAGAGAGTGCAGCAAGGCCAGGGGGGCGAGGGGCAGTCCCGGGAGAGAGTGCAGCAAGGCCAGGGGGCGAGGGACGGTCCCGGGAGAGAGTGCAGCAAGGCCAGGGGGCAAGATACGGTCCCGGGAGAGAGTGCAGCAAGGACAGGGGGTGAGGGACTGTCCTAGGAGAGAGTGCAGAAAGGCCAGGGGCGAGGAACGGTCCCGGGAGAGAGTGCAGCAAGGCCAGGGGGTGAGGGACGGTCCCGGGAGAGAGTGCAGCAAGGCCAGGGGGCAAGATACGGTCCCGGGAGAGAGTGCAGCAAGGCCAGGGGGTGAGGGACTGTCCTAGGAGAGAGTGCAGAAAGGCCAGGGGCAAGGAACGGTCCCGGGAGAGAGTGCAGCAAGGCCAGGGGTGAGGGACGGTCCCGGGAGAGAGTGCAGCAAGGCCAGGGGGTGAGGGACGGTCCCGGGAGAGAGTGCAGCAAGGCCAGGGGGCGAGGGACTGTCCCGGGAGAGAGTGCAGCAAGGCCAGGGGGCGAGGGACGGTCCCGGGAGAGAGTGCAGGAAGAACAGGGGGCGAGGGACGGTCCCGGGAGAGAGTGCAGCAAGGCCAGGGGGGAGGGACGGTCCTGGGAGAGAGTGCAGCAAGGCCAGGGGGTGAGGGACGGTCCCGGGAGAGAGTGCAGCAAGGCCAGGGGGTGAGGGACGTTCCCGGGAGAGAGTGCAAAAAGGCCAGGGGGTGAGGGAAGATCCCGGGAGAGAGTGCAGCAATGCCAGGGGGTGAGGGAGGGTCCCGGGAGAGAGTGCAGCAAGGCCAGGGGGTGAGGGACGGTCCTGGGAGAGAGTGCAGCAAGGCCAGGGGGCGAGGGACGGTCCCGGGAGAGAGTGCAGCAAGGCCAGGGGGCGAGGGACGGTCCCGGGAGAGAGTGCAGCAAGGCCAAGAGGCGAGGGACGGTCCCGGGAGAGAGTGCAGCAAGGCCAGGGGGCGAGGGTTGGTCCCGGGAGAGAGTGCAGCAAGGCCAGGGGCGAGGGACGGTCCCAGGAGAGAGTGCAGCAAGGCCAGGGGGCGAGGGACGGTCCCGGGAGAGAGCGCAGCAAGGCCAGGGGGTGAGGGACGGTCCTAGGAGAGAGTGCAGCATGGCCAGGGGGCGAGGGTCGGTCCCGGGAGAGAGTGCAGCAAGGCCAGAGGGCGAGGGACGGTCCTGGGAGAGAGTGCAGCAAGGCCAGGGGGGGAGGGACTGTCCCGGGAGAGAGTGCAGCAAGGCCAGGGGGCGAGGGACGGTCCCGGGAGAGAGTGCAGCAAGGCCAGGGGGCGAGGGACGGTCCCGGGAGAAAGTGCAGCAAGGCCAGGGGGAGGGACGGTCCTGGGAGAGAGCGCAGCAAGGCCAGGGGGTGAGGGACGGTCCCGGGAGAGAGTGCAGCAAGGCCAGGGGGTGAGGGACGTTCCCGGGAGAGAGTGCAAAAAGGCCAGGGGGTGAGGGACGGTCCCGGGAGAGAGTGCAGCAATGCCAGGGGGTGAGGGATGGTCCCGGGAGAGAGTGCAGCAAGGCCAGGGGGTGAGGTACGGTCCTGGGAGAGAGTGCAGCAAGGCCAGGGGGCGAGGGACGGTCCCGGGAGAGAGTGCAGCAAGGCCAGGTGGCGAGGGACGGTCCCGGGAGAGAGTGCAGCAAGGCCAGGGGGCGAGGGACGGTCCCGGGAGAGAGTGCAGCAAGGCCAGGAGGCGAGGGATGGTCCCGGGAGAGAGTGCAGCAAGGCCAGGGGGCGAGGGTTGGTCCCGGGAGAGAGTGCAGCAAGGCCAGGGGGCGAGGGACGGTCCCAGGAGAGAGTGCAGCAAGGCCAGGGGGCGAGGGACGGTCCCGGGAGAGAGTGCAGCAAGGCCAGGGGGTGAGGGACGGTCCTAGGAGAGAGTGCAGCAAGGCCAGGGTGCGAGGGACGGTCCCGGGAGAGAGTGCAGTAAGGCCAGGGGGTGAGGGATGGTCCCGGGAGAGAGTGCAGCAAGGCCAGGGGGTGAGGGACGGTCCCGGGAGAGAGTGCAGCAAGGCCAGGGGGCGAGGGACGCTCCAGGGAGAGAGTGCAGCAAGGCCAGGGGGCGAGGGACGCTCCCGGGAGAGAGGGCAGCAAGGCCAGGGGGCGAGGGACGGTACCGGAAGAGAGTGCAGCAAGGCCAGGGGGTGAGGGGCGGTCCTGGGAGAGAGTGCAGCAAGGCCAGGGGCCGAGGGACGGTCCTGGGAGAGAGTGCAACAAGGCCAGGGGTGAGGGACGGTCCCGGGAGAGAGTGCAGCAAGGCCAGGGGTGAGGGGCGGTCCCGAGAGAGAGTGCAGCAAGGCCAGGGGTGAGGTATGGTCCCGGGAGAGAGTGCAGCAAGGCCAGGGGGTGAGGGACGGTCCCGGGAGAGATTGCAGCAAGGCCAGGGCGTGAGGGACGGTCCCGGGAGAGAGTGCAGCAAGGCCAGGGGGAGAGGGACGGTCCCGGGAGAGAGTGCAGCAAGGCCAGGGGGCAAGGGACGGTCCCGGGAGAGAGTGCAGCAAGGCCAGGGGGCAAGGGACGGTCCCGGGAGAGAGTGCAGCAAGGCCAGGGGGCGAGGGACGGTCCCGGGAGAGAGTGCAGCAAGGCCAGGGGGACGAGGGGCGGTCCCGGGAGAGAGTGCAGCAAGGCCAGGGGGCAAGGGACGGTCCCGGGAGAGAGTGCAGCATGGCCAGGGGGTGAGGGACGGTCTTAGGAGAGAGTGCAGCAAGGCCAGGGGGTGAGGGACGGTCCTGGGAGAGAGTGCAGCAAGGCCAGGGGGCGAGGGACGGTCCCGGGAGAGAGTGCAGCAAGGCCAGGGGGCAAGATACGGTCCCGGGAGAGAGTGCAGCAAGGCCAGGGGGTGAGGGACTGTCCTAGGAGAGAGTGCAGAAAGGCCAGGGGCGAGGAACGGTCCCGGGAGAGAGTGCAGCAAGGCCAGGGGGTGAGGGACGGTCCCAGGAGAGAGTGCAGCAAGGCCAGGGGGTGAGGGTCGGTCCCGGGAGAGAGTGCAGCAAGGCCAGGGGGCGAGGGACGGTCCCGGGAGAGAGTGCAGCAAGGCCAGGGGGCGAGGGACGGTCCCGGGAGAGAGTGCAGCAAGGCCAGGGGGCGAGGGACGGTCACAGGAGAGAGTGCAGCAAGGCCAGGGGGTGAGGGACGGTCCCAGGAGAGAGTGCAGGAAGGCCAGGGGGGGAGGGAAGGTCACAGGAGAGAGTGCAGCAAGGCCAGGGGGCGAGGGACGGTCCAGGGAGAGAGTGCAGCAAGGCCAGGGTGTGAGGGACGGTCCCGGGAGAGAGTGCAGCAAGGCCAGGGGGTGAGGGACGGTCCAGGGAGAGAGTGCAGCAAGGCCAGGGTGTGAGGGACGGTCCCGGGAGAGAGTGCAGCAAGGCCAGGGAATGAGGGACGGTCCCGGGAGGGAGTGCAGCAAGGCCAGGGGATGAGGGACGGTCCCGGGAGAGAGTGCAGCAAGGCCAGGGGGCGAGGGACGGTCCCGGGAGAGAGTGCAGCAAGGCCAGGGGGTGAGGGACGGTCCCGGGAGAGAGTGCAGCAAGGCCAGGGGGCGAGGGACGGTCCCGGGAGAGAGTGCAGCAAGGCCAGGGGGCGAGGGGCGGTCCCGTGAGAGAGTGCAGCAAGGCCAGGGGGCGAGGGACAGTCCCGGGAGAGAGTGCAGCAAGGCCAGGGGGCGAGGGACGGTCCCGGGAGAGATGCAGCAAGGCCAGGGGGCGAGGGACCGTCCCGGGAGAGAGGGCAGCAAGGCCAGGGGGCGAGGGACGGTACCGGAAGAGAGTGCAGCAAGGCCAGGGGGTGAGGGGCGGTCCTGGGAGAGAGTGCAGCAAGGCCAGGGGCGAGGGACGGTCCTGGGAGAGAGTGCAACAAGGCCAGGGGGTGAGGGACGGTCCCGGGAGAGAGTGCAGCAAGGCCAGGGGGTGAGGGGCGGTCCCAAGAGAGAGTGCAGCAAGGCCAGGGGGTGAGGTATGGTCCCGGGAGAGAGTGCAGCAAGGCCAGGGGGTGAGGGACGGTCCCGGGAGAGATTGCAGCAAGGCCAGGGCGTGAGGGACGGTCCCGGGAGAGAGTGCAGCAAGGCCAGGGGGAGAGGGACGGTCCCGGGAGAGAGTGCAGCAAGGCCAGGGGGCAAGGGACGGTCCCGGGAGAGAGTGCAGCAAGGCCAGGGGCGAGGGACGGTCCCGGGAGAGAGTGCAGCAAGGCCAGGGGGACGAGGGCGGTCCCGGGAGAGAGTGCAGCAAGGCCAGGGGGCAAGGGACGGTCCCGGGAGAGAGTGCAGCATGGCCAGGGGGTGAGGGACGGTCTTAGGAGAGAGTGCAGCAAGGCCAGGGGGTGAGGGACGGTCCTGGGAGAGAGTGCAGCAAGGCCAGGGGGCGAGGGACGGTCCCGGGAGAGAGTGCAGCAAGGCCAGGGGGCAAGATACGGTCCCGGGAGAGAGTGCAGCAAGGCCAGGGGGTGAGGGACTGTCCTAGGAGAGAGTGCAGAAAGGCCAGGGGCGAGGAACGGTCCCGGGAGAGAGTGCAGCAAGGCCAGGGGGTGAGGGACGGTCCCAGGAGAGAGTGCAGCAAGGCCAGGGGGTGAGGGACGGTCCCGGGAGAGAGTGCAGCAAGGCCAGGGGCGAGGGACGGTCCCGGGAGAGAGTGCAGCAAGGCCAGGGGGCGAGGGACGGTCCCGGGAGAGAGTGCATCAAGGCCAGGGGCGAGGGACGGTCACAGGAGAGAGTGCAGCAAGGCCAGGGGTGAGGGACGGTCCCAGGAGAGAGTGCAGGAAGGCCAGGGGGGAGGGAAGGTCACAGGAGAGAGTGCAGCAAGGCCAGGGGGCGAGGGACGGTCCAGGGAGAGAGTGCAGCAAGGCCAGGGTGTGAGGGACGGTCCCGGGAGAGAGTGCAGCAAGGCCAGGGGGTGAGGGACGGTCCCGGGAGGGAGTGCAGCAAGGCCAGGGGATGAGGGACGGTCCCGGGAGAGAGTGCAGCAAGGCCAGGGGGCGAGGGACGGTCCCGGGAGAGAGTGCAGCAAGGCCAGGGGGCGAGGGACGGTCCCGGGAGAGAGTGCAGCAAGGCCAGGGGGCGAGGGACGGTCCCGGGAGAGAGTGCAGCAAGGCCAGGGGGCGAGGGGCGGTCCCGTGAGAGAGTGCAGCAAGGCCAGGGGCGAGGGACAGTCCCGGGAGAGAGTGCAGCAAGGCCAGGGGGCGAGGGACGGTCCCGGGAGAGATGCAGCAAGGCCAGGGGGCGAGGGACCGTCCCGGGAGAGAGTGCAGCAAGGCCAGGGGGTGAGGGACGGTCCCGGGAGAGAGTGCTGCAAGGCCATGGGGTGAGGGACGGTCCCGGGAGAGAGTGCAGCAAGGCCAGGGGGCGAGGGACGGTCCCGGGAGAGAGTGCAGCAAGGCCAGGGGGCGAGGGACGGTCCCGGGAGAGAGTGCAGCAAGGCCAGGGGGCGAGGGACGGTCCCGGGAGAAAGTGCAGCAAGGCCAGGGGGTGAGGGATGGTCCCAGGAGAGAGTGCAGCAAGGGCAGGGGGTGAGGGACAGTCCCAGGAGAGAGTGCAGCAGGGAGAGAGGGACAGTGAACTTCCCTGTGGAAAGTCCTGTGAGGCCCGGAAGGGGCTGCAGCAGTACCCAGGTGAGAGTGAAGAGCCCAGGGGTGAGTGCAGCTGGGTGAGAGGGAGAGTGGAGGTCCCTGTGGAAAGTGCTATGAGGCTGGGACAAAAGGGGCACAGCTGGACTCAAGTGAGAGTGAAGAGCCCAGGGGTGAGTGCAGCAGGGTGAGAGGGACAGTGAAGGTCCCTGTGGAAAGTGTTGTGAGGCTGGGACGGGGGCACAGCTGGACTCAGGTGAGAGTGAAGGGCCCATGGAGCAATGCAACGGAGCCCATGTGAGAGTGGAGGTCCCAGGGGTGAGTGTATCAGGATCAGGCAGAGAGTGAGGAAGGTCATGGAGAGAGACCATGGAGCACTAGGGGAGAGCACTAAGGCGATGCAGAGAAGACCAGAGGGATCCATGCAGGGAGGAGTGAAGGCACGCAGTGCAGAGCGCTGATGGAAACAGAGAGGAGTGAGGAGCCCTGGACCAGTCCTGCAGGACCCCAAGGAGAGTGCTGCCAGGAAGGCTCCCCCTACTCTGTCCAAGGCTCCTAGAACAGGGGCAGATTTTGAATCTGATCACTCAGAAGATGAGGAGATAAGGAGCCGTTATCTCCAGGGGTGGGAATTGAAGACCGTCCTTTTGCACATTGGGCAGAACCTTTCTTTCCCAGATTCTTCTGGCCCTCTTGAGGAGGACTTTTTTTATCTCAATATCGGAGAAAAGAGCCAGAATCTTTGCCAGTTCACAAGGCAACCAGGGTATGTTCTCCAGAGAATGGTTGGGTGTTGAAAGTACACATTTCCATGGTTTTTGGCAAAGCATTGCCCTTTGCAGGGGTTCCCTGAGGACTTGTCTTCTTCTGTGAAGGAGAAGTCTTTAATGGACGGCCTGGCTTATTTCGAGGGCGCCTCTCCCCCAGTTCAGGTGAATAAAAACGTGGGGGCAGTGATTATGAAATCTTTCTCTACAGCTAATTGTGCCATAAGGACAGTGGCATGCGCCCCTTATGCAGTGCAGTCTTTAATCCAGGACTTTCATGCCTTGGCAGAGGAGCTGGATAAGGGAGAGCACCTCAATATTAGACTGGCGCTGATGGACCAGCAGGTGAGGTTCCTCTCTGATATTACTTTTGACTCCTAATTAGCAACAGCTGCTTCAGCTGTTTCTTCTATCTCTGAGAGATGTTACATTTAGATGAGGTCCTGGAAAGCAGACAAGGCCCAGAAATCTCTGTCAAGTCACCTTCCTTTACTGGGTCTCAGTTGTTTTATTTTCAGCCAGATGACCTTGTTAAGAAATCAGCAGAAGACTGTTAAGTGTAGGCTCCAGTGTAACCTCTACTAGAGTAATGGGTTAGCGTAGAGCGTGTGAGTATTTGGGCAGCCATCTTCTACAAGAGGTGGTGATCAGCCCCTTCATGCCAGGGCTCACAACCAGGGTGGTCCCTCCTTTGATAAAGCCTGGCAGCAGGTGGCTACCCCTCCAGATGCACCATCTACCTCGAAGTCTTGACTATCCAGGGACAGTGGGAAGATGGATCAAGGCATTTGCCGAAGTTTGGAAGAAGGACATCTCAGATGCTTAGGTCCTAAATTTGGTGGAAAATTGTTACAAAATCATATTTTCTTCAACTTCCAACACATTCTTCATACCAACTCCAACACCGTGAAATCTTCTGAAGCATCAAGCCCTGGAGAAAGGAATTCAGGATCTACTGTAAAAGAAGGCTGTGATCCCAGAACTGCTGATGGAAAAAGATGAAGGTTGCTATTTGATCATGTTCTTCGTCCAGAAGAATACAGGAAATCTCTGTCCAGGGTTTGACCTGAAGGCCGTTAACCAGTTCGTGCCTTATCAGTGGTTCAAGATGGCGAGTCTCAAAGACATTTTACCTCTGGTGTTGCCAGGAATGTTCCTGGCTTCTTTTTGTTGGGTTAAAGGATGTTTATTTGCATATCCCTATGTGTCCAAGTTCACAGAAATATTTAAGATTGTTTGCTCCAGGCCAGCAAAATCAATTCTGCATTCTTCTTTTGGCTTGGCCTCAGCTACTAGAGTATTTACCAAGACTCTGGCGCCTTTAGTGGCCAACCTTAATTTCCAGGGATTTATGGTTTTCCCATATTTGGGCGATTGGTTAATTAGTGGCTTTTCTTTTTTTAAGGGCCAAGAGACAGTGCAGTTGGTGTGCAAAACAGTAACAGAACAAGGCTGACTAATAAACTGGGCATAATCGTACCTTGTGCCTTCCCAAGAGCTGAAATATATCGGAGCCCTATTCAACACCACAGCGGGCAAAGAATTTCTACCTCCATCTCGTCAGGAGAACACTTTTGCTACTTCATCAGGCTCCAGCACTCCAATGGTTAACAGACCAAGGAGAAACGGCAGCTGCTCTGTTGTTGGTTCCATAGTTGGTTTCTTCACCTGTATCACCTGGTACATCATCTGCCTCAGTTCTGGAGACAGGCTTCCCAGAACTATGATGCCCTGCTCCCAGTTCTGCCAGACATTCTCCACAAACTCCAATGGTGGTTGGATCTCGTTGTCTTCCCCCCACTTCCTGTAGCAATCACCTCAGATGTAAGCAGTCTGGTTTGGTGGGGACTACAGCAAATCAGTCAATTAAGGGTCTGTGAACGGCTTCGGAGAATTCCAATTCCTTGAATTGTTAGGAGCTGGACGCAGTCTACCAAGGTTTGCTTACTTTCCCTCCCTGATCATTGGCAAACCTGTGCTGATTTGCATAGAAAATCAGGTGACCTGAGCTTATATCATTTTTCTGTGGAGTACCAGAGTCCCTCCCTTTGCCCAGTCAGCGGAAAAAAATGTGTTTTGGGCAGAGATCAGATTACTCTTTTTCACATCAATTTGTCTTCTGGGGTGAGAGAATGGGCATGCGTATCTTCTAAGCTGCACATTCCCCTCCGTGGCGGAGATGTTACTTTCTCAGCTTCTCTCCCAGGAGCTAATCCAAAAATTTAGGGAGCTTTCACTAGACCTGTTTGCTTCTCCCCTGGACACTTCAGCTTCCAATGTTTTTCTCTCTTCTTTCTTCCAAGGGGGCTTGAAGGGTAGATGTGATGAGTTTTTGGTGGTCGAATGGCCTCCTGTTTACCTTTTTTCTTTCCCTCTGATAGCCAAAGTCTTAGCCAATATCAAGGACGAGAAAGGGGAGGTGCTACCAATCGTTCCAACCTGGAGTCACCATACTTGGTTCCCGTAGCTCAAGGTGGTGACTTGGCAGCCTCCTTGAATTTTTCCAGTGGATCCTTCTACTCTCAGATTCCCATCTCTGCCAGAGAGAATGCTCCTCCATCTATCCCTGGGCGTCTGGAGATTGAACGGTGAAATTAGAGGTCTGTGGGGTTGCTCCAGACATTGCTTTCTCAATTCAGAACTCTAGAAGAAATAGTTCACTGACGATCCATGAGAGGCATTAGAAGACCTTTTCTGTTTGGTGTGAGAAATGTATTCTTAATCCTCTGTTATATGATGGGGGAAGATGTTGGAGTTTTTGAGGGATGGCTTCTTATTAGTTTAGCAGTTTCTACTCTCTGAAGCCAATGGGTGGCCTTTAAAGCAGTTAGGGGCCCTTCGCTAGCTGTGTTTGACCCGTTGGCTTCAAGATTACTGAGAAGTTTTGCTTCGAGGAGACCCTTAGTATATACTCACATCCCCTCTTGCGATCTGTCTCTGGTCCTTAACATGCTGCAGGACGCCCCTTTTGAACGTCTTCCATCTATTTTTTGCAGCTTCTGACTCTTACAGTTTTTTTCTTGGTTGCAATAACCTCGGCGAGGAGGCTAGTTGTGACTGATGTCTTGCTTTGACATTACCCCTTTACTGGCTTCTTTCCAAACAAAGTGGTTCTACATGCAGATCCCTCCTACATTCTCAAAGTCTTTTCATCCTTTCATTTATCTCAGGACATTGTTCTTCCTACTCTTTTCTCCTCTCCTACATCTACTGGTGAACCCCTTTGTCGCACTTTGGATCTTCGTCAGGCTCTCTGTGTTCATTTGGAAAGAACAGCTGATGTTAGAAAGGTTGACCTCCTCTTTGTAACCTTTGGCTGAGCAGACAAGGGCCGTAGACCTACGACGTCCACCCTAAGTGGTTTAGTTATAGCCCTCATTTCTTTGGCTTACCACACAGCTGTTGTGTCCCTCACTCAAGGTGTTCAGGGTCGCTCCACAAGAGGATTAGCTTCTTCCCGGGCAGCATTCAGGGTCCTACGGACCTACCTTGAGGGACATTTGTGCAGCTGCCACTTGTGCTACTCCCAATACTTTCTTTACGCAATATAAATTGAATATGGGAGACCTGTTTTCTTCTTCTTTTGGGTCTATGTACTCTCTGCAGTTTTCTAATATGTATATCATTATTATTATTTGCTCATATTATTTAATAAAGGTCAATGGGTGCTTCATACAACATTCCTGTGTGTTGTGTCAATTTAAAGTAAAATAATGTTTTGTTTGACTTTGGCATATGCTTCATGTATCTGGACTGGGATGAGGAAGATGGTGGAGGAATGCAATGACTAGGTTACTTACCGGTAATTTTCATTACTCTGAGTCAGTGTCTTCCACGCCCCAGTCCTCGGTTCCCTCCCTCCCTGCCTGGGTTGAGTTAGGAGGTATATGTTTTTTTATTGATATATTGGACTATTTATTTTTCTCGGTTCTTGATATTATGAGGAAGCTCCTAGCCAGGCCACTCCTATATGAACAATAGAAAGTATTGCTCCTCAGAGGTTGTGTCGGAGGGGTTCTGGCTGGGACAGTTTTTTTTAGCTGGGTGAATTCTATCAATTTTGGAGATGTTGCTCCATGTGTCAGGACTGGGACGAGGAGGACTATGACTCGGAGTAATGAAGATTACCAATAAGTAACCAAGTCATAACTTCTGCTCACTCCTACTGAAAATCCCATTTGCCCAGTTATAAATGGTTTCCACCAGATGGCGGTGTACAGTTTTTAAGACTAATAACACTAATATGTGTCTGTGAAGTAGCAGTCTTACTGGTTAAGAAAATGTTTCGCAAAATCGGGAGTAGATTCCAAAAATCCAGCTCCAAAATTCAGTAGAACCAACACCCCCCCCTCCCCAGCAGCTCCCACCTCGATCGTGGAGTGACTTGTGCCCCTTTTCAAGCTTCTCTTGTCAGGGTAGGAGATGAAACTTACAGCTGATCCTGCCCCTGTTCTCCCCACTGATCAGACACACCGGCTCTGCATCAACAACACTGATTCACTCTGGGTCAATCTCCCCGGTAAGAGAGGTGGGGGGCACACAGGCGAACCTTTGCTCCTCGACACATCCTTTCACCACCCCTGCAATGACCTTCACATCTGTCCCCTTTCTAGATGGCCCCAACTACCTGGAGACTGACAAGGATTAATGACACCAGATATGCTGGATTCAATCATACATCAGCTTAAGCTGGGCATTTATATTTCTTACGTTTCTGTAAAAATTATTCTTCGCCTTTCATTTGCTAGTCTTGTGCACACTCGGAAAGGGGCCTTCTTCCCCCTTCCATCTGCTCTGAGTTCAATCCCATTTTCCCTTCATGTGGTCTAGTAGTTTCTGACATGGCTTTGTCTAAGCCTTCCTTAGTCTGTGATTGATGTGACACGCCTGAGAGGGTTGACAAGAGCTCAATGCAAAGAACCTTCCAGTATCAGAGACCAGCGGACTGAGATGGGGTCAGTGGCGGCTGGTGACATTTGAAACTGATGGGGCGTAAAAGTTGTGGATGAGTGCTACGTCGCAATACATTTTTGAAAACAAGAATGGGCAAATGGAGCATTTTAAATCAAAATTGAGAGAGCAATAAGGTTTATAAAGCAATTGTGAATGTGTAGACTTGAAATAGTTTAACACATAACAAAATACCCCATATCCTACTGCATTAAATATGTTCAACAGTTACTGTGATGCACAAATCCACTTTTTTTTAGCTGTAATGAACAATTGAGTCCTGTGAAGTGAGGCTCAGACACATTGGGTAACAGAATGAACATGCACGTCCACACCACGTCTTTACTATGCAGGTTTTAGATCTATCCGTGCATTGACTCGGGTGGCTTTTAAGTGCTACAGTAATGCTCCAGTCCAGTGGCAGGATTCTGATACATTGCTCTAGACTAGAATTTAATATCATCTAAATAGTTGAATGTGTTCTTGTGCAATGTAACTGGTGCACACGTAAAGTGCTCCAATACTTTCGGGTGGAGTACACGCTATATAAAACTGCAAAAATAATAATATATTTCTTTTTAAATAGTTCGACCTCCCATGTTTGCCCCATGCATGCCTGGTTGACACGTGGTGCACAATTGCATTGGCATCTGTAGCAGAGCGACTGCAATGGAAAGAAGAGTCCAACGGCTGCAACGATTGGATCTACTCTACAGAAGCACCAATTCCGAAATGCAGACAGTGCATTGTGAGGAAACCACAATCACAACCTCTCACAACTAAGACATCTCTTAGTCTTTCGAAAGATCACGAAAGCAGATTTTTAAACAGCAATTGAGCATGAGGTCGCTGCCAAAGGCTTTTCCTCCACATTATGTAGGCACCACAGCCAACAGCACTACCTACTTTTGAATGTGGGGTACCAAGTTCAAATCGCTGCCTTGGCTCATAATCCTGTGATTTTGGGCAAATCACTTTCCCTCTGTGCTTAAAAAGGAAAAAATGTAATGTAGCCTTCTTTGAGCTGAGATTAAGCAGTGGAGGGTTTCAAGAGCCAAATTTCTACTTTGATACACGGGCTGACAACAGGTATCATAGTTTACAAATCCCGCCATTCATCCACTCTTACAAAACACCTCGGGGATCACAAGCAGGGCTCTCCTGGTATGGTAACTGGCAGGTACAATCAATTTCTCGATTGTACCTGCCAGTTATCACACCACATAGACAAATAAAGCACAATTTAAGCACTGGGACTGGTGGCAAAATGAATGACGCTGGAACAACGGGCCTCTAGTTTTAATGAAGGTTTCCCATTTGACCAAATGAGTGATCCTGTGCGTTCCCCTTCTCGCTGTGCCTCAGTTCACGAAGCTGTCAAAATAAGAGATGCGTTTAAATTAAATTAACAAGTTTCAATGAATTAAAATCTAAAAAGACGAAATCGCCTCACCACCTTCCATGACATTACTTTGAAACAGAGCACATTCTAGAAGGATTATTAATGTTACACGTTAATCAACATTGGCCAAGGCACCCCCTTTCTTTGATGAGGATTGCACGGGTGCGCGTAGTTGTATAAGAAAACAGAAGTGTTTACACCCTAGCCTGGCAACAATCCGCAATGCTATGCTGTGACTGAAGTTCATACTTTGAGCACTGACGCTCTCCATATGAATAATAAAAAGCTAACACGAACACCTACAATACACCACACCTGCTGCCTGCTGATTATCCCTGAAATGAAATTGGAGCTGAGTAGACGAATTCTTCCACAGCCCACTCCCCCAGCTTCCATTATCCAATCAGGAGGCCAAAAAAGTAGTGCAAACATGAAGGGAGTGCTTCAGTTGTTGCCACCCACTCCTCTTTGCTGATGTAGGCCTGCCCCTTACCATTTATTTCAATTGTGCTTTCCTGAAAACACCTGGGCCAAAGCATAAGCGCCCCATTTAAAAGTTAACCATTGCTGCTTTATCCGGCCACTCCCATCTGTTATATTCCATATAGGTACCCCAATATAGGCCTGAGTAACATCCCAACCTTTCACCTATATTCATCCCTACATTACATATATAATGGGCTGCTAGGACTGACCCTTTACCTAGTTACGGTACTGCTTACAGAACGTGGGGTTTTCCCTGAATAGCCTCATACATTATGCATGAGGTTCCTTGACTCTTGTAAACTCAGCAGGACTACCATCTCCTGCATAGTCACTATGTACAAGGTTCATTCCCGACGTCATCCTAAGTCCGACAGTGGTACAGCAAGGTAGAACCCCTGGGGATAGCTTTGGGTATATAAACATCACATCTTGCTGAGATAAGCAGAGGAGATCACGACTTCCATGCCGACACACTGACGCGAGACGCTGAGGTTCCTGCATGCAGACACTCCAGCTCGCAGTGGTCTAACATCCCTTGCGGGGTGTCCAGCTCGAGACCAAGACGGGGTCCCACAGTCTCTCACTTCAGGTAATGGGGTTGACTTTATCCTAGAGGGATTCTTGGCTTAACACCTACACACATGCTAGGTACACTTGGGTACATCTAGTTAGGGTAGTATCGTAGGAGTACGCATTTTATTGTCATGTACTTTATATACTTGCCTGTATTCATGGTTATAGCAAGATGGTAGAAACCTACCATCCTTTTACCTTCTTAGTGCTTCTAATCATTTATATCTGTTTCTGTCTAGAGGTTGTTTCAGCACACCTATTTTACACTAGAATGACGAGTGTTCAATAAATGCTTATTCGAAAACGTCCATATCGTTTATTCTGTGTATCTCTCTGAGACTAAGTGAGCACGAGTGACTGAGCAAAAGTATTGCACCGTTTCCACGGTTCTGAGGGATCAGGGTTGTCATGTTCGATAGTTGCCAAGAACTATTCTCTCCTTGGTAAGAGGAGTTTCTAGTGGCACTGTGAGCTAGCTGGTATACAGGCCAACATACTCAGTGGGGGTGTCTGGAATTAGTCTGGACACCAAGCCCGCAGTGTATGTTGTCTAAACGTGCAGATACTGTATAGGTTTTATAGGAACTACACGACACATCATGCTGACATCACTCTCCTCGTGTGTGCCTTGAGGGCAAGCAATAGTCCTCGCATAGCCAGCACATGAGCAGGAGGACTTGTCTCCGACCTCACCCCTTCCTCAAAAACACAACAGAATAAAACATTTGCTAGTATTCGTGCCAAGAATTTTCTATTCAATTAAGGACACAGAGGCGAGGATTATTGCTTCTCTTTCCTTTGCTGCAAAAAACACAGCAGCCAATGAAAAACGTTTTAACAATATATACTACATTTCCCATGATTCCCTGCTCACAACCACCAATCATGGTCTAGCAGTCCATAAAAGAGTAGCTATCTCCATTTTACAAGCCTCTTTCTTTGCTCCGAACAGTCCATCAAATCACACTGTGACAAGAACCAACAGCGTCTGTAGGGCCAACTCCAGCAGCCATCCTCAACATAGGAGCAACAGCTCATTCGGCAACAGGAAAAAAAAGTGTCATCACCGACATGAAGATTGGAACAGGATCACTCTGATTTCTGATCAGGACCTGGAATAAAAATAAGACTGTAATATCCATGCAACTAAGACTAAATATGGGTGGGAAAATAGCAAATCATAACAATCAAATTATGACTGATATATTGAGCGGGATAATTCTCGCCTCCAAGTCCTTAATAGAATTGAAAATTCTTGACGCAAATGCTAGCAAATGTTTTATTCTATTTCACGACTAGAGGCTCCATTTATTGCTAGTTTAATACTATAGAAAAACCACAGAAGTAATATCACCCACAGGTTTATAATAAAACTGTTTAAATGTAGATTCAGATTACCAGTCAGCTGATTTTATCAGTGTATGAAGTTGTCTGTGAGGGCCCTGGAGCATCGTCTGAGACCAAGGCAGGAGAAGAGGGAAATCTCACGTCAGTTCCAACAGAATCGGAGACCAAGGCTGAGCTTTCCAAAGAGGAGTGATCAATACTACCTCCGCTAGTTGGCGAGTGATCTGAGTCGCCACCCTGGGGATGAGAACGAATGGGGGAAAGGCATAGTTCAGAGTTGCAGATCAATCCTGCAAAAACGCATTTGTTGCCTTCGCTAATGGGTCCGGCTTCCAGCTAAGGAATGTCTCTAACTGGTGATTCAGTCTGGCGGCAAAAAGATCTACCGTGCAAGGACCCCAAGTGTTTGTATCCATCAGAACAGGTGCAGATGGAGCTGCCAATCGCTGTAATTTGTCAGATACCTGGAGTTTCAATCTGCTACAGTGTTGGACTGACCTGGAATGTACTCTGCTATCACTGATATCTGAAGACTCAGCCAATAGTGCCAAAAGTCCTTGGCCATTTCCGCTAACAGGGATGATCTTGTGCCCCCAGTTTGTTGATGTATCGCACTGCAGATATGTTGTCCATCCTGAGAAGAACGCAACAAGATATCTTCTAGAGGGAGAGGGTCCGGATTGTAAAGGACCCCCCCCTCAACAGCTCTAGACAGTTGATATGAAGGGACAATTCTTGGAAAGACCACCTGCCGCTTGTGGAGATATCTCCCCAACATTGTCCCCAGCCCCATCGGCTGGCATCGGACTCTATTATTACCTCCGGTTGGGATCCGAAGACGGCCCTGCCATTCCAGGCATCCACTTGTCCCAACCACCAACAGAGTTCTTTCCTCACTTCCTCCGTCAGGGGAATCTGATCCGTATAAGGCAGACCCTTTTGAAGATGTCAAATTTTTAATCTTTGGAGTGCCCGGTAATGAAGTGGACCCGGGAAAATGGCTTGGATTGAAGATGCCAACAGGCCGACCAGGTGGGTAATCGCACGCAAGGACACCATCGGTCAAGAAAGGACTGACCTCAGTTCCTTCTTCATGTCTCGCAATTTGGTTTTGGGGAGCTTCAGTTGCGCTGACTGGGAGTCGATCACAAACCCCGGAAAGTCTATCATCTGAGAGGGGCAGAAAAAAAGATTTGATTCTATTGATGATGAAACCCAAATCCTGTAAGAGAGACGTCATCTGCAAGTGAAGGGTGGCCACTGAGTGGGACTGAGCCATGATGAGGATGTCGTCCAAGTAAACTATCATGCATATTTCTTGTTCTCTGACATGGGCTACTACTGGCTTCATCACCTTGGTGAAACACCACAGCGCCGAAGAAAGCCCGAAAGGAAGGACCAAATATTCCAACCACCGAAACTGAAGAAATCGCCAGTGAGGAGGGAAGATGGGAATGGTCAGCTACGCATCCTTGAGGTCCAGCCAGACCATGCAATCCCCCTTCCGCAATAGATGCGCTAAAAGATGGATAGCCTCCATCTTTAAATGCTTGTATATGATGTAATGGTTGAAGTCTCTTAAATTCAGAACCAACCTGTGTCTACCGCCCTTTTCTGTACCAGGAAAACGTTGCTGCAGAAACCTCCGGCGCTGTTGTCGCAATATTCCACCACACGGTTCTGCAGCAGGTCTCCTATTTCTGTGGCTATAAAAGAGCACTCTTGTAGGGAAAAATGTAACTGCTGAGTGAGTGACACTTGCTGTGGAGTCTGATAGAACTCTAGGTGAAAACCCTGAACTTTCTGCAGTATCCATGCATCTTGCGTAAGAGCCCTCCAATTGTGGAGAAAGAATTTAACACGATCCCCCCGAATGGAATTACAGAGGAAAAAAGAATTCTTACCTGCAGAATTTTGGGACTGGAATCCTGCTCTGTGACCACCTCTGTTGAAGCATCTCCGGCAAAATTGTTGGGGTAGAATGTGCCACCCCTGGTAGAGTCCTGCCAATCTCTTCTACCACGATCGTATCCACCTCTGGAAGGGCCTTGATAATAGTAACGGCCTGGTGAGCGGCCCCTGCCTTGCCCGGCTCTATTGAAAAAGCCAGCCTGAAAAACTCTTTTGATATTTTATTAGGCCTTATCCAGTGAAGTAAAGGTACCCACATACTTGGAAATGTCCTTGCCAAACTTATCCTCAAATAAATTTCCTTTAGCCAAGGGCGGCACTTCAGTCGAAGCAGGTTCAGTTAATTTGGTATCCATGCACATAAGGAGGGATTTGCGCCTTTCTCTTGATGGAGCGCAGTTAGCGTTCACCAACAAGCATGTAGCCCGTTGGGTCCAGCCAGCCAATATATCGGGATCAACACAGGAGCCAGTTTCCTTGGCCATGAAGGCTATCTCTAAAATCTTCACTAGGGGCCCAGCTAGATGTAGCATATTGTATTGACACTCGCGCCAGGCACGATCAATGTCTTTTTTTGGATCTATAGCAAACGTCTTTAGAAAAGTCAACATGCTAGGGTTGATTTCTGGGGTCTCAGCAACCTTGTCAGTGATATCAGGCCTGGGACATTCTGCCCAAAAACAGTTGCAGACCTCTTTATCAAATCCTCTTTGTAAATTCTCATGAAGTACTCAGATACCTCAGGAATGGAAGCCCAATCGGACGAAGGTGGATGGACAATATCTTGGGGATTAAAAGTAAAGGGTTCAGGGAGTTAGAGCTGAAACTCGTGGCCTGGCTGAGGCGGACTTCTTTGCCTTTTTCTTTTTAGGGGTATTATCATGATCCGAATGAGTGGAATCAGTATTCGTGGTATCAGTATCGGTATCTTTACCATCCTTGTGCCTGGATTGCACACCTGTGGAAATTGAAGGGGCCAAGTATCCATGATCACCCAAAGTGCCCTGTGGGAGACTAGCCAGAGCATCAGCATGAGGCCACTCGGATGACTTGGCTGGTGCTTTACAAGGTACATCCAAAGAACAGGGCATAGGGCCTGGCGCTGCAGGGTTTTGGAGCCCATGATGTTTAATAAAGCTCTCTAATTGAGCGGTAATGGGTTTAAGGGTAGCAGCCAGAGTCCGGTTTACTATAATGGGAACAGCAGTCTCAGTTGCACCAATTGACCGACTGCTGGACAGAGGCATCCAGAGCGTCAACCAAATTGTCCTCCAAGTAGGGCCCCTGTGGTTGTCCTTCATAGTAGTCAGTAGCGGCCGGTGGTGGGAGTGCTGCCGGGAGGTGACGTGGGGCGGGGGAGGGGCAGGGTGGAGGGGTAGTAAAGTACGGAATACGGCCGTATAGAGGTAAGTAGACATATAAATAAATAAAACGAATTTCGTTGCGCGCGCTGCATCGCATTTGGCGATGCAGCGCGCGCAACGGAATTCGTTGTATTTGTTTATATGTCTACTTACCTCTATACGGTCGTATTCCGTACTTTACTACCCCGCCCCACGTCACCGCCCGGCAACACTCCCACCACGGGCCACTACTGATAGTAGTCATATTGCTCCTCCTCAAAGGGGGGCCAAATTTCCATTGCAGATGAAGATTATTAATATTTAACACTGTGCCAGGTCTATCCCACTGTGGCCCCCATTTCTAACAGGGGGGAGTCAAACCTCAAGTGCACCAGAGAGCAAGTCACAGGCTCCTTATAAAAGCTGTAGTCAAGCTGTTACCACCCCAGGAGAGACAGGGCGTCAAGAGCCAAAGAATTTCAAGGAGTGTGCACACGGCTTACAGGACAGCTACAATTATTACAGCCAGAGCCAGATCACCTGAACGCTGCAATGCTAATTAACAGCGTGGAACTCAGCATTAAAAGAATACAGAGCGAGGAGGATAAAAATAGAAAGGGGACGGCGTGTAACCCAACAACGCCCAAATATAGCCCAATTGGGCTTTGTACATCCCTGGGCTTAAGTGCAAGCGGCTCGATTAGGGAAGGCTCCGGCACTATGAAACCACATGACGGGACCCGCTAGATGATCTGCTTCAATAGCACTACCGGGGGTAAGCTAAAAACCGTCCTGAAAGCAGGATGCCATATTTACATAAGGTCGTTGTCCCGCGACGTGGACAGCGCAGTCAAGGAGCCATGTATACCATAAGCATTACAAGCAGATAATGAGTCATAAATACACCAAACACCCATACATGTATAAAGGATATAAGAGCAAAAATAATGAGTCACTTATTTCAGCTGCGAACAGCAAAGAAAGAGGCTCGTAAAATGGGAATAGCTACTATTATGTGGACTGCTGGACCATAATTGATGATTGTGAGCAGGGTATCATGGGAAATGTAGTCTACACTATGTTAAAATGTTTTCCATTGGCTGCTGTGCTTTTTGCAATAAAAGAAGAGAAGCAATATTAGGAGCCTTCGGTCCTGAAATAGTAATTGTATTGTAATTTAGCACGAAGCAGTGAGCACTCTTCATTTGAAGCTTCTCCATTGTGTACATTCTCTCTCTCTCTCTCTCTCTTTCTTCCCCGATGCTAGTAGGGAAACTCCCCTTTCGCCCATTAATGCCAGCCACCATTGGATGGGGTGTGGGGCGGACGGCCTCTTGCCTCAGAGTGACAGTGGTGAGTGAAGCCTCCAGCTCTCAGTGGACGTGATAGGCTGTGAAGGTCGTAGTCAGCCCCCTAGGACCCCTCGGCCTCCTCTGCCTGTCGAAGCTGGTGCAGCGCGAGCCCGTCCCACTCAGGGTGGCATCATACAGTGTGAACCCAGCATTAGGAGATCTAACACAGCCTGCTTAACTCAGCCAACTCGTTTGTCCAGTCTATAACGCGGACTTCATGTTCAGCTCGCAACAAAAGATCGAAATTTTGCTTTAACATTGAAATGCAAAAAAGTGTTGCTTCTAAAAGGGTCTCGGGGTGTTAAATGTGAATGTACCCCCCACCGGTCCACCACCAATCATCCTAACGTTTACCCAACAACCAATCACATTCTCTCTGGAATGCATATATTTTTGAGCTACAGCTTTACTTTGGTTGCTGTTTATTTCGATGCATATTAATGGACTACTGTTTCTTTTTAGGTCGAGCAAAAGCGCTGTCTCTCCGAGACCTGCTGTTATCAGTCAGTGTGCATCCAGCCAAGCCCTCTTTTTGTTATTGGCTGGGTAAATTTTCACGCGAACATTCTTTATTTCCATTTGTTAAAGGCATGCATTTGTCATGCCTCTTTTACTGTTGCTCCTCCCCGAGAGCAGGGACTGAGTACAATATCATTCCACAAGTTAAGTGTAAAGCATCTGTTTCCCGGACTTGTTTTTTTGGTTTTTTTTCGAATAAAAAAGCATTCATACGATCTTCTGTGTTTGTGTTGTTTTTTTGTTGCTTAAAATTGTTCTGCGTTGAAAAGCCATTTTTATAAGTGTGTGTGCTTATTTGTACATTGTGTTTATTTTTAGGTTACATAAAAAAAAGAAATTAGCAAAAGGCATTGACACGTTTGTTCCCGGTTCCATTCTATTTGTTTTGAGAGACTAAAAAGGTATCCTGTAAAGTTTTATGTGTTTTGTTAAACGTTGCCTTTTATCTCATTTCTGTTTTGAAAAGCATGTATATGCTGTTTCCCGTTTGTTTTGAGGTTGCATTTAGTTTACAAAATGCATTTAAAGGATACCTTTTTTTAATGCGGTTGCTTTTTAAATAAATATATGTTAAAAAAATGCATTTAGAGGATTCGTTTTTTTCCATTTGCATTGAGTTTACGTTGTAATTAACATTTGTTACCGGTTGTGTTCTATTTTTTTGAGGGTTTGAAAAATCATTCTCAAGATCATTTTTTGTGTGTTTCTTTTCAGGTCTTTATTACATGAGTAATAAGCAAAGAGGATGTGGTGTAAACTGGCAACATTTACTGATTTTGTAGCTTGGGAACAAGGTTTCCCGTTTCTACCGACTTTGTTGCTGGGGAACAACGGTCAAGTTTTGGCGTCACCTTAACATTTTGTGATTTTGGGCAAATCACTTCATGTTTTTTTGGCTACTAAAATATAAACATATTTGTATTCATAGGATAAGCTCATTTCCGTATGAATTATGTTTGTGTTCAGATTCCTTTCTATTTTCTTCTGGCAGAAAAAAGCATTGCTATGATCCTTTGTGTTTTTGGTCCCGTTTTTTTAAAATATATATTTCCTATCGTTTCTGTTTTTTTTTTTTTTGCTCTTTAAAAGCCATTTCTATTAATGTTTGTGTTTATTTTTTAGCTTAGGTAAACAATTTAAACAACCTGGCAAAGGTATTTACACATTTATTAGCCATTGTGTTTTATTTTTTTAAGGACTTAAGAAATTAGTCTGAAGAGCATTTTGTGTTTGTTTTGAGGTTGTTATTACTTTCTGATCAAGCAAATAAGATGTGGCCTAATGGCAACATCTGCAAACTTTGTAGCTGGGGTACAAGGTTCAAGTCTTGGCGTCACCTCAACATTAGGTGGGGCAAATAGCTTAATCTTACACTGACTACAAAAAAATAATTATATATGTATTCATAGGATAAGCTTGTTTCCATATGTATTGTGCTTTGAAATTATTTTATGTTACTTTGGCATAAAAAAAATAAATTCCACAATGCTTTCTGGTTTCCGTGGTGTTTTACGGTTGTTATTATGTTCACAATAATCACGAAGGATGTGGCATAATGGCAACATTTGCTGACTTCGTAGCTGGGGTCCAAGGTTCAAGTCTTGGCGTCACCTTAACATTATGTGATTTTGTGCAAATTACTTAATCTTTCTCTGACTGCTAAAAAAAACATATATGTATTTGAGGATAAGCTTGATCATGTTTGTGTTCTCAACTTCTTTTTATGTTAAAATGGCATAAAAAAACATTTCTACGATCGTTTGTCTTTTTGGTCCCGTATTATTTTTTTCTACAAACTTTCTAGCGTTTCTGTTTGCTTTTGTAGGCTTTAAAAGGCATTCCCATGTATGTTTCTGTTTATTTTTAGCTTACGCGAAAAAACATAACCTGGAAAAGGCCTTTACATGTTAATTAGCGGTTGTGTTGTACTTTTTAGAGCTTACAAATGTATTCTGAAAAACAGTTTTGTGTCTGTTTGCAGGTTGTTATTACTTTAGTAAGAATGAAAGAAGATGTGGGGTAATGTTTTTAGGTCGAGCGTAAGC
Source organism: Calotriton arnoldi (assembly GCA_963921515.1). Taxonomy (NCBI): domain Eukaryota; kingdom Metazoa; phylum Chordata; class Amphibia; order Caudata; family Salamandridae; genus Calotriton; species Calotriton arnoldi. The sequence continues at coordinate 1,430,140 of CAWUFW010003991.1, read as the reverse complement.
GTACGACCTCTTGTATACTTTATTAGGTCGAGCGTAAGCGTATGACCTCTTGTATTCTTTAGTATACATATATCTCTGTGGGCCAAATGCCATTCCTTGCTTCTCATTTGTTCGTTTCATTGTCCTTTAAAAATCCTTGCTTACTAGTGGCCAGTCCTGCCTCTTTGTCCCTCCTTTTTCCTCCAAGGAGCAGGGACTTAGTACAATATAATTACGCTTTGTTCTGTTGATCTGCTCCTGGGGGGACTATTTTATTATGTTTTCTACCTCATGTTACACTGTGGGTGTAACATCAGACCAGTAGCTGCTTACATTTTATTGCAGCAATCACTCTCCCAGTTCCAGTCTTCCCGAAGGCAGCTCCCAGTCTGGCTTGGAATGCAAGCAATTCATTTTTTTTTCTTTGCTTACTGTTACCATGGTGGCACTTGAGCTATAGAAAAATATGTTTTTCTATTTCTTTACTTTTTAAGCAATCGCGGCACCCGCGCTTTAGCTTACGATGTTTACAGCTAAAGCTCGAGTGCCACAAAGGCTTGTTTAATGCTGCCTCCCCCACGTGACTCCTGCTGGGTTGCTTGTTTTTTTATTGTATACCTGGCCCGTTCATCTGGTGTCCCTTTGTTGCCCTTTTCTTTTGTTTTATGTATACCTTCTGCAGTGCAGGGTGACTGGCAGAAGGTCAGTAACTTGGCCAGAGGGTTAATCAAAATACAGGTTTCCGTTCCAAACCTAAAGCGTTCACTTAAATGAAACTTGACCCCTGCGCAAGTTCACAAGTAAACAAGTATTTTTTTCTAAATGCATCTTCCAGGGTGCGTGTTAAGGTTTTGCAACACTGATCCACTGGTCGCACAGCAACAAGACTGTTTTTAGAGTTCTACTATTAATTTCGTCATCTTCGTCCAGCTGGAATTTAGTTCAAACATATTTATGCACATTTCTCATAGTCATATATTCCAAATACCGTGAGCTTATCTATTAAGTCTGGTTAGCAGTGTTCGACAGAGTAGAAGTCCAGGAGACAAAATGCAAACAGATGTACCGCGAAGTCCGTGTGTACTATAAACACAGCACGAAAACAGCACTTAATATCGCACCGCACGGCTCACACTGATAATGGGCATCAATTAAATACCTCAGTAGCAACGGAAGTAGAAGCAACCTACACTACTGAAACTTGAAAAAAAATTGAGGGGCATATTATCAAGGCCATTTTCGCCGCTTTAGCGGCCGATTTCGGCCGAAAAGCGGCGATTTAAATATCGCACTATTATCAAGGACACGCTAACGCGTGTTTCCTTGATTTAGTAGCCGTTTTTTCTCCATTTTGCATGTCAGCGATTATTATCGCTAATGACATGCAAAGTGGGCGTTCCTCACAATGTCTGCATGATTAATGTGGCAAACACAACTTCGCACTATTAACAATGCGGCCCCAGCGATAAAACAAACCGCGCTAACCGCGGTTATCGCATGAAGTTAACGTCTGCTTTTTCTTATACTTAGCTATGCTGATAATGGGAGGTGGATCGCCATGTTACGACCACACTCCCCTATCAGCAAGCATCTCCATAATCATCGCTGGATTTCAGGCGATATTTCTGTTTCTCGCCGTCTATCGCTGGAATTACATCGCCTGTTCGCAAAGCGTTGATAATACGCCACTAACACGGCGATGTAATTCAGCAATAGACGGCGATAAACAGAAATGCGCTAAGTGCGCTTAGCGATGTTTATCGCTCTTCTTTGATAATATGCCCCACAGTGTGTATCCACATCTGTAGAAGCCTACAAAGCCAAGACATCTCAATCCAGCTGCAAGATGCTATGAGGGACATGACAATATGCAAAGAACATGTATCATAAGCAAACTCGTACTAAAACACAAAGATACAACATTAGTAAGATACTTTGGGAAAAAACTGTAAATGCACAGCCAACCCAATGCTGAATACCTATCAGGACTCTAGGCTGTACTACCAGAAGACACACACAGAACCACACACATAAGTTAAAGTACAAAAAGTGCACCATGACAGAGTCTAACTAGCAACAGAGATCTATAGCTCTACTTACAAAGCTCAATGCCCACTGACTACCGCAATTACCTGCCTCGCCAAAAAGAGAAGCACCGGAGCTGCTAGGTGACACTTCTGGAAGGAACTCCCATACAACTGTGGAATGACAACAGGACACACAGTATCAGTGCAATGCGTGCAGATATACTGATTAGCAATGCGTGCCACAACTACCTTTGGTTCATTATAGTAACCATGCTGTAAAAATCACCACCTCCCACACTAAACTTCGAAAAAGGTGGACCCAGGGCTGGGCACCACGTTTGAAACCAAACGTAAAAATCAATTGCCAAATAATTACAAACTCGTCCTCATGCTACACAATGTATGCACCTTCACCAATACATCTCTAAAGAACTCGTATTGTAAAGTTACCTTACATGGAAGGCCAGCTCTCAAGAAGCAAACATCTGCACATAACTGCACAGCTTCTATTTGCACCCAAACACCACACCCGCTAGGCCCCATCAACTCTACTTCACTGCCACCACTGTATGCTGTTTCCTTCTGCCTTTCCTCGCAAAAAAAGTTACAGTTCTTATATATTCCTGTTTAAAGTTCATGGTAATGCTCAAAAGTATATGTCCCAATCAGTTTATGTGCAGATCTTCATATGAATATCCACAAGACGTCTTTGGGGTTTGTTAACTCCGTTGTCGCTACAAACGTTTGGTTTGCATGGTTCGGTTAAGTAGTTCTGAGCTTGGTTTTAGAGTCATGAAGGCAGAATCCCTTAGCATTTGTATTATGTGACTTCTAGTTCACCTAATTTACATGCAAATACATAAATAAGCATGCATATGTGTAGCTAGATGCATTTTCCCTAACAAGCTATTTTCTTTGTATTTTTCATATGCAGTGTGATCTTGTGTGGTTTCATAGTTTATTTATTGTAACTGGTGTAGCCACATTTGTTGGAAGTATAATTTAATCAGTGTGGTCATTAGCTTGCATGCCCATACAGTTGATATTGGATGTTTCTCTAACAGATGTTGGGCGTGGGAGGCTGTGAGAAGAGGGTCTTGTATAATAATCAATATAGCCTCCAAGAAATTGCAAGTATGCATATTAGTAAGCAGACTACTTGTACGTTTGCGGTCATAGCTGCTATCTGCTTTTGCCATTCATCCATATTGGCCATTGGTGTTAATGTGCAGTTTAATATACAGTACTAACATGGTCGCTGTAAAGATACCAATCCACAACACAAAATACCATTTCACATAAATACACACCATAACACATAAACCCACTGCACATTATCCACTTACTACCACATAATTACTATCGACATAATTCCACAGCACACCATGGCACATAATTCCACTACACACCGCACAATACCACACCACACAATTCCACAACTAACTAATCCAATGCAACCCACATAATTCCACTACACACCACATACATACACTCCGTAACACATAGGTAAAAGACATTGCCATTTACAATGCCAATAGCTCTACTCAAAGAAATACGAGACCTATTGCATTTCCAATGCTTGTCTTATGTGTGTCCTGTCAATGTGTTCAATTGAACAACTAAACCACAACTACAAGACTCAGAATGCACTTGTGTGGTTTGCACTTATGTGGTAAAGGAAAACCTAACATTGGAAACAAATTGTTCTTGTGGTATGTATGGTAGCCCTATTTCCAACCCAGAACCCCCTTTTACAGGTCTTGGTTTTGTCCCGTTAAGTTTTGAGCGCCGAGGTCATCTACTTTACTATGAGAAGCGAAGACACTGCAAGTCTAAACGCATTTTACCGGAGCCCCCAAGATGTCTATGTCCGTCCATGAGTAGGTCATTTAGTCTAGGTTTTTACTTTGCATTCTGGAACTTCTAGTTATGATTCTATAACGGGCTAAACTGGACTACAAGCCCCAGAAAGCAATGCTAAAACCTGGACTATTCATGCACTGCCTACACGTAGGTATTCAACATTCTCTGATCTGCCCTGCATTTTTTTCCAGTGGACTCTACAACAGTGGCGTAACGAAAGTTGAGGGGCCCCCGCTCTGTATTTAATCCGAAGCTCTCAAACCTGAGTACTGTGCTGAGGGCCCCCCCTGCAGCTCCGGGCCCCCCCCACCCCGCACGGCGGGGGCTGCGGGGGCCTGTGTTACGCTCCTGCTCTACAATCTGTGAGTATGCTGGAGGTACCAAATGGCTTTTCTGGGAAGCCTGTCTGTTTCTAGGGGGTGTACCCAAAGCTTACGAAAGGGTTAGCATCCACTGATGGTGTTGCCAGCTAAATCAGACTCAAGGTCACAGGCCTTTTTGGTTTGAGCCTGGGCAGCGCATGCGCTGCACTGTGAGGCATGCTGTATTTGAGTATGGACTTGAAGCTCCACCCACTCTCCCCACACATTTTTCATTGGCTTGTGTTATTGTCCTTTGTAAATGCTGGCTTCTGATTTGCTAATAGGCTGGTTAGTCCCTCCCTATTACCGCCTTGTATTCCTTTGTAACCTCCCATGAGGACTGTCCCTTTTACTTCTGTTGTTACACAACATACTTTTCTGCAACATTCAGTGCGCCATGCACGCTTTCACTTTCCAACCAGACCGGGACAATAGCGGCCGCTTCTTTCAAATTAAATAGGTCTCGCATTTACAAGAGTTTGAGCTATTGGCATTGTAAATGACAATGCCTTTTATTTATGTATTAATTATCAAAAAAGATAAATAAAAGGCATTGTCACCTACAATGCCAACAGCTTAAACTCTCGCAAATGCGAGACCTATTGCATTGCAAATGCTTGTTTATATCGCTACTGCACTAGTTGTTAAATTACTGACATTTATATTAATGTCTGCATAAACAGAGGGGGATATTCTCAAGAACGTGTGTTAACTATCGCCAAATTCGCTTAACGCAACTTCTCACATCGCAGTCTATCGTGGGAAAATAACACCGTGTTAACGCAGTATTCCCAACCCGGCGGCACCATGCGATAGTCACACGATAACGCGACAAATGCCCACGTTAAAATTAACGCGACGCCGAAAAAATGCGAAACGCGAAAAAAGTGCCGATGTCCCCAATGGCGATACAAAAATCAGCGAAAACCAGCGACAGGCCTGCGATTCCCACACGTCATGCGTGAGAATGCACTATAAAAGCAGAGAAAAAAAAGACAAAAAAATGTAACTGCGTAGCACCATGAATGCACCCAGACCGAGTGCAGAGGACAACGCGAACCCACAAGCCCCACAGACGACCAGCCAGGAACCCCGGGGCCGGGGAAGGGCAAGGAGAAGAGGAAGAGGAAGACGGGGTTCAGTCCGCAGGAAAACCGGATCATCGTCACGGAGGTGACAGAACACTACCAACAACTGTGCGTCACCTCCACTGTGTCATCGGCAACACAAACGGAAATATGGCAGTCCATCGTGAACAACGTGAATGCAGTCGGAGTGTCGAGGAGGTCAATGGAGGAGGTCAAGAGGCGCTGGCATGATGTGAAAAGCCAAACCAAGCAGAAACTCGCTGCCAGCCGGAAGGCAGCAACGGCGACTGGAGGTGGGAGTCCTGCGCCACAGGAGGAGCTGGATGAGCTGGAGGAAATGGTGGCCAGAGTCATCAGTGCGGAGACAGTGCAAGGAGTTGAGGGTCCGGACACTGCTCGATATGACCTGACCCAACAGCAACAGGGTGAGTAACGACCAGGGACGGGGGGAGATGGGCACAATGGCACACATGCACAATTATGTGTAGCACACTGCACACCCACAATGACTGTGGAACATGTCCCTGAAGGCCTTGGCACACTGCAGCACACATAGAAACACCAAGTAGGCCGCCGTCCACCATGTGCACAAATGCCCCCCCCTCATCAATCTCACAACCCACCCATGCATGTGCTGAACGCAGCAAAGCAGCGGCTCTGTGAGCCACACTGACAATGCAAGTGACACAGCATGACTGTTAGATTTGGGGGTCTCTAGTTGGCAGAGGTAGGTACCTTTGTCCAAATAGGGACCCTTGAGTCTAGTCAGGGAAAGTAGGTACACTCCTGAAATAACCCCTGCTCACCCTCTTGGTAGCTTGGCACGAGCAGTCAGGCTTAGTTCAGAGGCAGTGTGTAAAGCATTTGTGAACACATACAGTAATCAAGTGACAACACTACAAATGGACACCACACAGGTTATATATTTATAAAAATAGGTATACTTTATATAGATTTATCACAAGACCATAAACGACAAAAATAATCCACAATACTGTCACGAATGCTTAGTTCTGATCAAAAAGGCTTAATTCAAGGTTCTGTGCGAGTCGGTAACCTCCTCCGGCTACGGCGATGTCAAGAACAAACAGTCTAACCAATCCAGCTGACCGCGTTGAGACGGGCCAACACAGCGTAGACAGACTCGGTCACAGTACCTTTTACTTGAAGCGGCAGGCACGGGCATGCGAGCCGGATGGCTGTACGTCGCAGTCGCGATGCAAGATGGAAGCGTTGCAGGACGCGTTGTCCCTCGATGCGGTGCAGGCAGCGGCTCGTTGACGTCGTCGAGACGGAGTCGGTGAGACCAGGGCCGTGCGTTGCAGGGCGAGACGGTGCTTCGATGCGGTGCTAGCAGGTTGTGGTGCAGCGACGGAGCCGGATTCGGGAGCTGGCGTCGATCGGTCCGGACAGTGGTGCGAGTCGGGCGGTGCGTCGCAAAGCGTGCGAGCGGTGCCCAACTCCGGTGCGGTCACCAGACTCGAACTCAGCAGCAGTGACCGTGTTGGTCGGACCAGTTAGATTCGGTGTAGCGAGGCGTTGCGAGGTGCGGTGCTCACAGGTTACGGTGCAGGCAACGGCTCGTTGACGGCGTTGAGACGGAGTCGGTGAGACCAAGGCCGTGCGTTGCAAGATGCGGGCGGTGCTCGATGCGGTGCCTTCAGGACACCGAGCCGGTTGTGAGAGTCGGTCACAGCTCCCTACCTCTGTAGCCACTGAAACAGAGTTTCGAGCAGCAATTCACAAAGGGGGTGAAGTCCAATGGTCCTGGGACTTCGGTCAGGGGGCAAGCTCTCTTCCAAGCCCTTGGAGATCCTTCACAAGTTGATGAAAGTCACAGCAAAGCAAAAGTTCCTTTCTCCTTTCTTTTGGCAGTCAGGCAAACCACTGCAGGCCAATCCCCCAAGCAGCACTTCAGCTTAGGGATAGTCTCTCCACAGTTTCTTCTTGGTTCCGCTCCTCAGCAAAGGTTTCTTCTTGTTCCCAAAAGTGATCTAAAGTTCCTGGGTTTGGGCCCCAGTATTTATACTCCTTTTCTCTTTGTTCTCTGAAGGCAGAGAGGCCTTTGCCTAGTTTAAACCAGTTCTGTGCAGCTTTGGAGCACTCTGTGTACATGTCTCCTTCTTTTCCTTTCAGAATGTGGGGCAGGGTACTCAGACGCCTGGTAGGAGGTGGAGCCAGCATTGTGGCAGGCAGGCACAGCCCTATTCAGACCCAGCTGCAACTCCTCCCTCCACTCTGGATGCAGATCTCTCTAATCAGCCCTGTGCTGCCTCACCCTGTCTCCTGTAGCCACCCCCAGCCCCTGTCACGCACAAACCAGACACACAATACACAAGCTGGCAGAGGCAGGCTGGATAGTTAGGCAAGAAAATACCTACTTTCTAAAAGGGGTATTTTCAAACACAGAATGTTAAAATCAACTTTACTAAAAGATGTATTTTATCATTCTGAGTTCAGGCATACTAAACTCGAATTTCTACCTAGTTCCCTGAGTCAGGTAAGGATTATAAGATGTTATAATCAAAACTGCCCATTCTGGCCTATGGGGAACAGGTAGCCTTGCAATAGTGAAAAACGAAAATGGCTGTAATTCACTATTAGGACATGCCACACATACCAGGGCATGTCCCACCTTATCCTTACAATGCACCCTGCCCGTAGGCCTACCTTAGGGGTGTCTGATATGAAGAAAAGGGAAGGTTTAGGGACTGGTAAGTGGGTGCACTTACCAAGTCGACATGGCAGTCACAGACTGCACGTAGGCTCTGCAATGGCAGGCCTGAGACACACTTTACAAGCTGCTTCTGTGGGTGGCACAACCAGTGCTGCAAGCCCACCAGCAGCATTTGATTCACAAGCCCTGGGCACACTCAGTGCACTGTACTAGGGTCTGACAGTAATTCAAATAAGCCAAACATGGAGTCACTAATTCATAACACAGTTTATAATAGGGAGCACTTGCACTCTGGCACTGATTAGCAGTGGCAAAGTGTCCATGAGCATCTAGTCCAGCAAAAAACATATCGACAACAGTGGAGGCATTATGAAAAAAATGGAAGGGAGACCAACGCCAAGGATGCCAGGTCTAACAATGACCAATAGCATGGCTGCAGTCAAAATACATGACATGGTGCACGCCACGATACGGAGGTGGCCCAGTGTGGATAACATCCTCAAAGGAGCAGGTCACACACTGACACATCCACATGCACATACAACCCCTGACGTCAACAACACATCTGCAGACAAACAATGCACAAGAGTCCAAAATCCGTCCAAGAACACAAATGACCCAAGTAGCCAACATCTCGGCACCGTAAAAGCACACAAGTCAAAGGCACACCACCTCAAAGGGATAAGGGGCCGCTAAATCAGAGCTGCAGGGGCGACTCTCCCACAATGCAGCACACACACATAGCAATCACAGCACATCAACATTGAGGACAATGTGGTACAAAGTGCCACACCTACACCACAGAACAGAGGACACAACTGGTGCCGCATGTGCGTAGAAACAGGCCAACCACATCAGGCATAGCAGGAAACCGTCAGATGATAATGTACGGGTACAACCTCACATCCGTCATGTAGTCGAAATGTCTACTGTCCCCCATCAAATACCCAGCTCCTCCAAAACAGTCACAATGTACATTGTCATGCAGTCTGTATGTAAATATGCACAATGCGTGCACATACATGGAACACACTGTTAACCTGCATCTCCCCTTCACATTGCAGAGGGACAATCAACACCTCCTGCAGAGCAGACCAGACATCTCTTCAGTGATGATGAGGAGGACCCCCTGGCCATCTGCTCCGACACCCTCCAACGGCTCATGGACAGCCTCCGCACCCCACCTCCAGGAGCAGGGCAGCCCAGCTTCATTGAGGTGATCCCACCCCCTGCAGAGACCACACAGCAGGAAGCACCCACCACCACGGCTGGCTCTCAGCACCTCACCGAAGAACACATGGCATTCCAACGCCGTGTGTCAGACTGCCAGAGGGGGCTGGCTGAACAGGTGCGGGTGGGTTTCGACCTCATGGCAGCCAAACTAGATGCCATACGTGGGTGTCTCAGTCCCATCAGGGACCACTTACACTCCCTAACGGACACCCACAGTCCACTCCATGCCCTACAACAATCCTTGGCTGACCTCGCCGGAGCCATTACTCGGATACAAGAACCGTCTAGTCAGACAGGCTCCAGCGACGACAGCACAGAGTTGGCAGAGATGCGCAGGACAATGGAGAACATGGAGTGGATGCAGGCAGGAAGGATGGCTGCCACGACTGAACACCAGCGAGATGTAGCTGGGATCTACCATGCCCTGCAGATCCTCATCTTGCCATTGCTGCCACAGAGCCTGTCCCAGATGACTGCTGCAGGAACTTCGACCCACACATCTCCGCCCCCTGATGTGTCAGTGGCACACAGTGATGCAGCCATGCCACCTCCGCCCCCTGATGTGTCAGTGGCACACAGTGATGCAGCCATACCACCTCCGCCCCCTGATGTGTCAGTGGCACACAGTGATGCAGCCATAACACCAACACACACACCCGGCACACCTGACACAGAAGACATATCAGAGGACGAAGATGTGGATGTTAATGACTCTGTGTCAAAAAGGAGGTTGTAGCATTCATCCCCCGCCATATGGCCTGTTTCTGCTTGGTACAGCCCTCTGCATCATGCCCTGGTACAACACCTTCCACTGTCCCCCGGAACACTCTGCGACATTCACCTGGACCCTGACATGGACTGCCATATCTGCTCTGGTTACCAATGACACAGCAAACCGGCTGCGGACTCAACCCTTCCTCTACCGATGAACTTGTCATCCCCTAAAGAACTCTGTTTGGACCTCCACTGGGCAACCATGTAATGTGGGGTGTGCATGGCCATGTACTGCTCCAGCTCCGATACTCCACAGGATGTGAATAAAACATTCCTAATCACACAGATGTGTCATGTCTATGTTCAATCAAGTATAACAGTATGGATGACTGTAGGGACATTGATTGCACAAAAAGGTACACCCTGGGAAATGACATCAATGCGCATGTTTGACCGTGACACACATGGCCAATTAGATGACTGTGAAGGTGTGAACTAGCTGTGGCCTCATTGATCATGAACAACAATCTCGCAACCCCCAACGTAGCCCCACGTCCATGTATTAAATAGGGCTGTGCTTTCAAAAAACTCAAAGTCGGTAGGAGGCCTAAAGTAGTGTCCCACATCACATGTGTCAACAGAACATCTCTTCGCATACCTACACACACTCAGCTGTGTGGACACAGCCTGGTTTGATGGTACACATTGATCCACATGGCAAGAAGTTGGACACCATACTCACATTGCTGAAGACACGTAAGCGCACAGGTCTACCAGCAACTCTCCCAACCACAATGTCTGGCTCACAGAGGTGGAGCTGGCAATAGGGACCCACCCCTAAGTGAAATGCACCAGTCAGTCCCTCCCTGTGTACGGACAATGCTCATTGAGGCACACGATTTGGCATGCTAATCAACACTCATCACAGTTGAACACTAGTGAAGTTGCGTACACTTTATTAGCATGTGCGTGTCAATACGGGCAAGACAAGGGCCACAACATGCAGACCAATGCATCATACACTAACAGGCAGCAAAGGAACATGTAGGGGTGCAAGACATGGGGAGGCACAAATGAACACCAATCATTACGGATGCCAACGGTCTCAGCCCACCTTGCCTTGCTGGACGAGTCATGTGGTGTTTGGCGAATGCTCATTGCACCGTGTCAGGGGACACCACTCACAGCCCATGGGATCTGCATAGTCCTGTACCACCAGACTGCGCTGACTGTCTGCTCTGCTGACAGTGAGCAGGTGAAGGAGTCCAACAAGGTCACATGTAGTAGTACATTGCCATGTGTGTACTCTCCCTCCAGCGGTGTGTCAGGTTGAGGAACGTTGCCAGGCACCGCTGTCCACTCACCTTCCACAGGTGTGTGTCAACCCGCAGTCTTGCACGCACATGCATTCTGAGTCCAGGCAAATGCAGCCATGTCCACTGTTATGGTGGGATATGTGTCCATTTCTCCAAGATGCAAAAGGGTGTTGGGACCTGTGCCATGGGTCACAATCTTTTGTGGCTGCAGGAACGCAGTTACTCGTCCATGAAAGCGAGCGCAGCTTCATGGGCAATCAGTTCCAAGAGTACGTCGTTGTCGACTTCAACGAACACGGGGGCGAGCCAATCCATTAGCTGGTCCAGACAGATGTGCTCCGTCCATGCCGTTTCACCAATCCGCAACACAGCCCAATAGGGGAGCGCTTCGATGTGGTCACTGCACACGAGGAATTGTGCAATCTCACATGCCCAACTGCCAGCACATACGCCAGATACCAAGGCATCCCATGAACGGGTATCACGGTTACACTCCTGGTCGTGGTCCAACAGGGGGCGCACACACATGTCATAATCCAGTTCAGCTACCGTTGTGTTGGATAGGCAGACATCCATGGGCCACTCGAATATGCATGATCGACAGTGGAACCAGGGCTGGACGCAGGTGACGTATGCAAGACGGAAGCTCAGACGGTAAATGATGCGCAACACTGCCAGTGGCAGTGCCCCCAACAAATGCAGCATACGGTCATGGTACAGTTCCACGTGACAGGCGTTGTGCATGCGCCCGGGATGTTCTGACATTGCGTTGTCCGCTCCCGTAGAACCGGCACTCTTCTGACCTGCGGCTGTTATGTGGATGATATGCCACAGCTCGGAGCAATGAGTCGTATGAGTGTGCAGAGTTTGGACGTATGGGTTGTCCTGTACGTAAGAGTCAAGGCCATTCCATGCAGGAGTACCTCGAGCAAGGACTTCTGTGTGTGGGGTGTGGATACGTTGATCTTTCATTAGCGCTGTGTGTAGTGTGGGAGTCGTCATCATCTGCCATGCTATCTCTCTCAGGGGGTGCTTGCCGCATGCAATTCCAAGGTCAGAGGTGCAGATATCCTTCTGCCTTCTGTATTGAGACAAAGGGGCTTTCATCCCTAATGTTAGTCTGATTACTGCTTGTATCCTGGGAATGTGATGTGGCTTTCGCGCTGCAATTGAGGCTAGGTCTTGGGCTTATGGTGCACCAAAAGCGATGAACACACACAACAGTTGGCATGTATGTGCCAAGACCCTGAGCGGCCTTGCGCTCCTTGTACAATCCCTTAGTGCACGGACGCCCTTCGGGTGCATGCAACATTGCAACATTGTCAATTGCGGGCCGTGTGGCTCAGACACAGCAACAGAGACACACGCATTAGTTGGTTTCCTGTGCAGCCCAGATATGAACCACGCCCAGACGCAAGGGATATTTGTTCACACCCCTACACTGGCCTGGCTTACGCTGAGCCAGCCCACTCGGCTTACGTATAAAGGGGGGAACGACGATGCAACGTGTCCCAGTTCTTCCCCACTGCCTGAGGTGACATGGCTGCGTCCGCCTGCCATTTGACGAGGCTCAATCATATAGGGTCCATGACTTGCGTTGCACGGAGTCGGTGGCACCGGTTACACTGCGGCCGGCACGGGCCTACCGCCACGGGATGGTGACTTTCTGTGCACTGAGGTGCGGGCACCTGAGGTGCTGAGCGGGTGTGCAGCCTGCGATGATGCAGTGTGCACTGGTATGGTCTCTGCCATTGCAATATCAAGACCCAGAATCAAGTGTGCGACCTGGTGGACCGCAGTGTAGGCCTGAGCTAGCGGGCAGCGCGGGCCTACCGCCACGTGGCGTTGCCTCGCGGTTCCCAGAGTTAGTGGCACCTATAGAGCTGAGCGGGTGTGCAGCCTGCGATGATGACGTGTGCACTGATATGATCTCTGCCATTGCAAAATCAAGACCCAGCATCAAGTGTGGGGATGCGTGATGTGGAGGCTGCCAGGGTCGCGGGCCCCGGGCTTGGAGCTTGCACCGGCACGTGGGGGCCCTCTTGGAGACACGCCGGTGGCGGAAGGTGAACAGTGAGGCCTGGGTGCGCAGGGGCGGGCAATCCCCGCTGGGCGGCGGGAGGGGCTGGGGTGCAGCAGCCTGTGTGCACAGGGGCGGCCAAGCGATGTTGCCGTGTGCAATGATATGTACTCTGCTATCATTGGCTGTGGACTCTGTTTCAGATGAGGGACCTGGTGGACTGCAGTGTATACCGGCAAGTGGTTCGAGACACACCGGTGGCAGCAGGTGAGCTGTGAGGCCTGGGTGCGCAGTGTCGGCACTGTCTCTCCCTGTCCCTCTCTTCCTTTCACTGTCTCTCTCTCTCCCTATCTTTCTCTCTCTTTCTCTCTCTCTCTCTCCCTCTCTTTCTTTCACTGTCTCTCTCTCTCTTTCTTTCACTGTCTCTCTCTCTCCCTCTCTTTCTCTCTCTCTCTCTCCCTCTCTTTCTTTCACTGTCTCTCTCTCTCCCTCTCTTTCTCTATCTTTCTCTCTCTTTTTCTCTCTCACTCTCCCTCTTTCTTTCACTGTCTCTCTCTCCCTCTGTTGCTCTCTCTCTCCTTCTCCCTCTCTCCCCCTTTCTCTCTCTTTCTCTCTCTTTCTCTCTCTCCCTCTCTCCATTTCTTTCTCTCTCTCTTTCTCTCTCTCTCTGTCCTTTGTTGAGCGCATGACGCACCTTCTTATCTTCAATTTTGTCTTGCAGGTTTTGACTTGCAGATTGTCCAGAGAAGACCCGCCATGACTCTTCCACTTATTAATGTTGAGTTAGATTTGAATAAAATAATTATTTTTGAAATTCTAAGATGTATGAATGTTTTTAGGTCTCGCCTGAGCCAACGCGCATGCGCTGCTCTGGCGAGACTTTTAGTAAGCGGGTTTTGGAAGTGCAAACAGTGGCTTTTGCTGGGGACTAGCCTGCGTTCACGCGAGCGTGCACGCGCGATCAGGCGCCATATGGCTTCCCTCGCCATCTGGACGCTCGCGTGAACGCAAGCTGGTCGCCAGCAAAAGCCACTGTTTGCACTTCCAAAACCCTTTGCTTGTCTCTGTATTCAGTGAAATAAATGTGCGTGCCAAGCCATTGCTAAATTTGAAGTCTCCGCTCTAAACATTTTGTTAAAAAAATTCTATCTTCAATACCCGTGCAGTAATTTAGTAAAAATGCGCGCTTAGTAAAGCCAAACATATTTAAATCACGTGACTGAGACATAAACATAATGAGGCGAGAAACGCCTTTTGTTTTCGAACGATAAGCCCATTTTCAACAAATACAATCGCCCCAAATAAATCAGTGTTTAAACACCTGCCTGGTCAGTTAGCATCGCTGGGACTCGTAACTTTTTAGAAGTGGTAATGTCTGGTTTATTTATACACGTTTACACGTAGCTGAAGTGGCATTTCTAGAACTTTCTGCCATCTGCTCAGAATGTGCCACCCTTCAAACAACGACTTGTCCTCCTTTTCACTTATTCCGCTGTCTGAAATGTGCCCTCTGTCTTCACACTGGCATGCTTGACGATCTGTTTGACTGTAAAGGTTACGTTAATTTAATTGTCCATTTTTTTCTTACCAGACTAAAAGCACCTATTTTATCGTAAAAATGCATTGCTGCTATAAACTGAGCCTACTTTGCTTTACTGTAATTTCACTAACACAGACTTAATTTAAACTGCTCACCTTAATTTGCATTTCTGTTTTTTTTTTCCTTGACTGCTCCTCTCAGTCAAGCATGTACTTCCTGACAAAATTACCCAAATGAAATAAATTGTGTGCACGGTGATGGCACCATGTTTAAAAGTTGTTTCAGACGCCGGGGCGCACCCCTAGGTCCTCTAGAAGATCCGCACCTGTGTAAAGAATAAACAACTGCTAAACACATCACTTAATTTCAAAGTCTCCGGGCAAGATCACACTCCACATTCTGACTTTGGGGTCCGAGCGCGTGCATTGCTTCAACTACTCCCCCTCGCCCCTGCGCCGACCCCCTCGGTGGAGGGACACTTCACTTTGCAGGCACTTTGTAACCTCGCTGTTTTCCATACATTGGACCTGCATTGATGCCGATGCTTACTGTCAGAAAAGTTGGCAAAATGAACGGGGCTGGATAACGCACCCTCGACCCCGCCGTCTCCTTCTGTTCATCTAAAAAGACCCTGTCGCTTTTTGAGGGCAAAGGACTCCTTATTTTTCGAACATTCAAACTAAATACGCACGCTACCCTTGCACAGTCTACTTTCAAACTTACAGCAACGTCAGCTATACCACTGTATAAAATAGAGCCTGGCACAAGCGTTAAAACCGAAAGCTTCCAAGTGACTCACCGGTCAAAAAGTAAAGCCGCAATGATAAACACCCACAAAAAACACACTCACACGTTTCTGCCAGGGAGAAAACCGGGGGTTCACTTTTAATCATTATGTGCAAGTTAACTTTGCCATCCTCATATTTATTTAATTGACCTTCAGGCTAATACGGACCCGCGCTTATATTTTTTCAAAAAGGTTTGTTTGCTTCGGAAGACGTGCGCTGTTATCCTAGGACGCCTGGTAAAACATGACGACGCCCCCATCTTTAGGTCTCGGCCTGCACCAGCGCTTGCGCTGGTCTGGCCGAGAGTTTTAGTAAGCGGGTTTTGGAAGTGCAAACACTGGCTTTCGGCTGGCGACCAGCTTGAGTTCACGATGGCGTGCACGCGCAGCTACCATCTGTTGTTTCCTATCTCTTCCTCATTTCCTCGTCATGGCTCATTAACTCTCTGGACTCTGATGTTTCAATCGCAGCAGCAGCTCACATTACCAACTGAGGGCCCTGGACTACAGTCACATGAAAAACAACAGCGATTAGCATTGAAATGCAAGCTTTTTTTTGTCTAGTTAGAAATATTGCTTCGGTGGGTTGATTTCACCTTATATCGCTATTTGTTTTATATTGGTAGTCACAGCCTAATTACCAGTATTTTTGTGTCTCACTGTTTTTTTTAAAAATATTTATTCGCGCAAAACACAAAGCTATATTTAAGGTTACTTTTTCCGCGTCACTTCTTCACTCTATTTAAACTACACACCCCCCACTCTTATTGTCTCTCTCCTTCTCTCTCTCTCCCCTCTCTAATTCTCTCTCTACTTAATTAACTCTCCCTCTCTATCTTTTTTAGCCTTTCATTCTCTCTCACCCCTTTATCTGTTTCTCTTTCAAACTCCTTCATTCACTCTCTCTCCCCTTCTTTCTCTCTCTCTATCCCGCTCCACTCTTTATTCTATGTACACCCTTTCTCTCTCTCTCTTTCTCTCTCACCACCCTCTCTAATTGGGCATTATATCTTCACTCTATCTCTCACTCGGCAACACCACAGCATCACTCAGCGCAACCACAGCATCAATCAGAGCCAGCACAGCATCACTCAGCACCAACACAACACCACTCAGCACCACCACAGCATCACTCAGCACCACCACTCAGCACCACCACGGCACCACTCAGCACCACCACAGCACTACTCAGCACCACCACAGCATCACTCAGCACCACCACAGCATCACTCAGCACCACCACAGCATCACTCAGCACAACCACAGCATCACTCAGCCCAACCACAGCATCACTCAGCACCACCACAGCATCACTCAGCACCACCACAGCATCACTCAGCACCACCACAGCATCACTCAGCACCACCACAGCATCACTCAGCACCACCACAGCACCACAACAGCACCACTCAGCACCACTCAGCACCACCACAGCACCACTCAGCACCACCACAGCACCACTCAGCACCACCACAGCATCACTCAGCATCACCACAGCATCACTCAGCACCACCACACCACCACTCAGCACCACCACAGCATCACTCAGCACAGCACCACCACAGCACAACTCAGCACCACCACAGCATCACTCAGCATCACCACAGCCCCACTCAGCACCACCACACCACCACTCAGCACCACTAAGCACCACAACAGCATCACTAAGCACCACCACAACACCACTCAGCACCACCACAGCATCACTCAGCACCACCACAGCATCACTCAGCACCACCACAGCATCACTCAGCACCACCACAGCATCACAGCACCACCACAGCATCACAGCACCACCACAGCACCACTCAGCACCACTCAGCACCACCACAGCATCACTCAGCATCACCACAGCACCACCACACCACCACTCAGCACCACCACAGCACCACC
The DNA here is from genome assembly GCA_963921515.1 of Calotriton arnoldi. Lineage (NCBI taxonomy): Eukaryota > Metazoa > Chordata > Amphibia > Caudata > Salamandridae > Calotriton > Calotriton arnoldi. Next base: position 1,412,641 of record CAWUFW010003991.1, on the reverse strand, counting down.
CCAGCATCACTCAGCACCACCCCAGCATCACTCAGCACCACCCCAGCATCACTCAGCACCACCACAGCATCACTCAGCACCACCACAGCATCACTCAGCACCACCACAGCACCACCTCAGCATCACTCAGCACCACCTCAACACCACTCAGCACCACCACAGCATCACTAAGCACCACCTCAACATCACTCAACACCACCTCAGCATCACTAAGCACCACCTCAACATTAGAATAGGCAGGAAGAAGTTGCCAACATTGCAACGACAAAATAAACGACAAGACCTTTCTTATGTTTATTCTTTTTTAATTGGGTCATTCAGTTGTACATAATGTCGTCTTCGTTATATATAAAGTAACAAAAATGCTTATAAGTCTTTTTTATTATAACTTTTCAACATGCTGCACAGCAGCCACAATGCTCTTAAAAACATTGGCAAAACCAATAGCACTGCCTAAACACTTATAAGGCCCCAAAGGCGAGACCTATTGGCTAATAGGTCTCGCCTTTGGGACCGTATATGTGTTTAACCAGGTGTCAGTTATGCAGCACAATTGTTGCATGGCTAAACACTTATAAGGTCCCAAAGGCGAGACCTATTGGCTATGCCAATGCTTGTTTCTTTTTCTGGCCACACATGAATGTTAATTGTTGTACTTGTGCGACATCAGTTGAATTGTTGTGTTCATGAATTTGTAAGGTAGATGTGAGATATATTAGACCCGGGGGGGGGCCAGGGGTAGGGCCCCGGGGAAGGGTCCGGGGGGGGGGGCCTGGGTGTGGTGGCGGTGGGTGTTGTGGCCCTCTTGGGGCTCCGAGCTGCATGATCAGTAGCTCCTTGGCATCTGTTGTTCTTCTGGTGTGGCTGTGGGCTGGGCTCCCTTTCATGGTGCAGGTTGTCGTCCGACTTAACACCAGGTAGGAGCAGGTGTTAAATCCCTGCTGCTAACGCGCCTTATCGCATGTTTTTGATTCTTATCGCCGATCTGGCTGGTCGTTGAGAATGTTGCGCAGTGGTGTTTCCGCGACTTTTTGCACGGGAACGCCTTCTCTGCATCTCATTAGTGTTAGTTGCCGGTGTCATCCGTGGCGATGTTTTTTGCGGCTGCTATCGCAGGAAAACTGGTGATATCGGCTGTTAGCACCAGCTTGTGAATGGTGCATTGAATTTATCACCACTTTGGCTGCGATAAAGTGCCGCTAACTCGGCGATAAGTCCTTGAGAATATGTCCCAAAATGTTTTTTTTCCCACAAGTTTTTTTTCACACTTTTGGCCCCGGGGACCCCATCCCCCAGGGCCTGAGGATCTTTTATTTTTTTTAAAATTAAAATAAAACGGGAAGGGGGCCGCGTGGCCCCCCTTCCCTGGGCCTATATTGGCCCCAGGGACCCCATCCCCCGGGGCATGCCCTCTTTTTAAAAAAATTTAAATATTTGGAGGGGCCTGCGTGGCCCCCCTCCTCAGGCCATTTAAGGCCCGGGGACCCCATCCCCCGGGGCCAGCCTTTCCGTTTAAAAAAAAAAAAAAAAGAAAACAAATTTATTTTTGGGGAGGGGGGCTGCGTGGCCCCCCTCCCAGGCCACTAATAGCCCCGGGGACCCCATCCCCCAGGGCCTGGCCACTCGTTGGGGACTGTGGGGGGGTCCCCAATCCCCGCACGGTCCCGCCGGCTCCCCGCGTCCTGCGGGAGCCGGCATTGCTTTTCCATAAGGGAGCTGCTGACATGCAGCTCCCCTTATGGAAAGCAATCTGCTTTGCTTCATTGAAGCGAGAGCAGGTTTCCTGCTCTCGCTTCAATGAAGCAAGCAGTTTGCAATGACAGGACGGGAGCCGCGAGGCTCCCGTTCTGCCATTGCAAACAGCAGTGTCCCGGGGTAGGCACCCCGGGACACTGCAGGAGCCGGCCCTGGGGGGTGCTGGTTCCCAGGGCCACCACAGGCTCCAGGAGGAGGGCCGCGCAGCCCCCCTCCCTTCAATTGCACAGCCCCGGGAGGTGGTGGTCCCCGGGCTTCGGGGTCCGAAACGGACCCCCACATTTCTTTTTCTAAGTGCCCCGGGAGGTGGTGGTCTCGGGCGTGTGGGGCTGGAGCCCCCCACACAGGTTATTTAAAATTAAAAAGAAGCCCCGGGGTGGCGGTCCCCGGGGCTGCAGGAGGGCGGAGAGCCCTCCCGCACCACTTTTTATTTAAAGCCCCGGGGGGTGGCTGTCCCCGGGGGCTTGGGGGGCCTTAGAGGCCCCCCTACAAAATATAAATTAAACCCCGCATGCCCCCGGGACTTGGGCCACCCGGGGGCAAAATAGCATCGAAGCGCGGGAGTCCGCGCTTCGATTTTTTTTTTTTATCAGCGGGATTTGCGCACCCTAAGCGCATCCCGCCAATTTTTTTAAAAAAATGCTTTTTTCTGCCCAGGGGGCCTTGTGGGACCCCCTGAGCAGACCTAGGGGGTCAGGGTGTTTCTACCCTGCCCCCTTTGTGCGTTTTGCGCACTTGTTTCTTTTTTTTTTCTCGGCGGGATCCGCGTACCCTAAGCGCATCCCGCCGATTTAAAAAAAAAAAATGCTTTTTTCTGCCCAGGGGGTCCTTGCGGGACTCTAAGGCCCCCCAAGACCCCGGGGCTTTAAATAAAAAGTGGTGCGGGAGGGCTCTCCGCCCTACCGCAGCCCCGGGGACCGCCACCCCCCGGGGCTTCTTTTTTTAATTTTAAATAACCTGTGTGGGGGGGCTCCAGCCCCCACACACGCCCCGGGGACCACCACCTCCCCGGGGGACTTAGAAAAAGAAATGTGGGGGTCCGTTTCGGACCCCCGAAGCCCCGGGGACCACCACCTCCCCGGGGCTGTGCAATTGAAGGGAAGGGGGCCGCACGGCCCCCCTCCTGGAGCCTGTGGTGGCCCTGGGGACCACCACCCCCCAGGGCCAGCTCCTGCTCTCGCTTCAATGAAGCAAAGCAGATTGCTTTTCCATAAGGGGAGCTGCATGTCAGCAGCTCCCCTTATGGAAAAGCAATGCCGGCTCCCGCAGGACGCGGGGAGCCGGCGGGACCGTGCGGGTATTGGGGACCCCCCCACGGTCCCCAACGAGTGGCCAGGCCCTGGGGGATGGGGTCCCCGGGGCTATTAGTGGCCTGGGAGGGGGGCCACGCAGCCCCCCTCCCCAAAAATAAAAATGTTTTTTTTTTTTTTTTTTTTTTAAACGGAAAGGCTGGCCCCGGGGGATGGTGTCCCCGGGCCTTAAATGGCCTGAGAAGGGGGGCCACGCAGCCCCCCTCCAAATATTTAAAATTTTTAAAAAAGAGGGCATGCCCCGGGGGATGGGGTCTTGGGGGGCCAATATAGGCTCAGGGAAGGGGGGCCACACGGCCCCCTTCCTGTTTTATTTTAATTTTAAAAATATCCTCAGGCCCCGGGGGATGGGGTCCCCGGGGCCAAAAGTGGCCGAGGGAAGGGGGGCCACGCAGCCCCCCTCCCATACAAAAAAAAGACCGGCATCGTGCCGGAGGCCCCGCCCCCTCCCTGCAGCAGTCTGCAAACGCGCCCCCTGGCGCGTTTTGAGAAGGGGAAGTAAATCCCCTTGAATACTGGGGGTCCCTGGGGGCCAACTAGCCCACCAGGAACCTCCAGTATGCGCCAGGGAGCTGCGTTGCAGAGAGGTGTACAGAGGCCACGCCCCTTTTTACACCTCTCTGCAACGCAGCTCTGTGGCGCTTTTTGGAGGTACATGGTGGGCTAGTTGGACTCCAGGGACCCTCAGGATTCAAGGGGACTTTATCCCCCAACTTAAAACGCGCCACGGGGTGCGTTTGCACAGTGGTGAAGGGAGGGGGCGGGGCTTCAGGTGACATGTGTGCAAACAGGCCCCGTGGCGCGTTTTAAGATGGGGAATTAAATCCTCTTCAATCCTGAGGGTCCCTGGGGGCCAACTAGCACACCAGGTACGTCCAGAAAGCGCCACAGAGCTGCGTTGCAGAGAGGTGTAAAAGGGGCGTGGCCTCTGAATACCTCTCTGCAACGCAGCCTCCTGGCGCATACTGGAGGTACAGGGTGGGCTAGTTGGACCCCAGGGATCCTCATGATTCAAGGGAACTTAATCCCCCAACTTAAAACGCGCCATGGGGCGCGTTTGCACAGTGGTGAAGGGAGGGGCGGGGCATGTTATTGTTAGAAATTAGCATTTAAAAACCTTTGAAATTCACTTAAAAAACCATAGGTTTCAGGCACGTTATAGTTAGAAATTAGCATTTAAAAAACCGTGGAAATTCACTAAAAAAACCATAGGTTTCAGACACGTTATAGTTAGAAATTAGCATTTAAAAAACCTTTGAAATTCACTGAAAAAACCATAGGTTTTAGGGACAGTTATAGTTAGTTGGACATTGCACTCGTACAAAACCCGTGAAATTCCCCCGTTATAGTTAGTTCAGGTAACTATAACTCGCACCCCCGCAATGCACTGCTGATGACGTCACATATTACATCACTCATGACATGGTCAGTGACATCACTGATGACATCACTGAAGAATGTGCTAGTATTTGTATGAGTAAGTGAGTTGGTGTGTGTATAACTGTATAGGTGAGTAAATGGGTGTGTGCTTAATTTTTTGCATGACTGACTAGGTGTGTGAGTACCTCTATGGATGAGTGGCGGTGTGTGAGTGTTTATATAGGTGTATGAGTGCATATAATAGTCCTGTACTGAGTGACTATAAGTATGAGTGACTATACGGGTGAGTGAGTAGATGTGTGTGTGTAAACCTAAGAATCAGTGAGTGTGTATATAGTAATTGGTGTTGGAGTGTCTATGGTTTTGACAATGGCAGTCTGTAATTTACAGTGGGTGTATCAAAAGTTATATTAGGGTGTGAGAAGATGCATCAAATTATCACACACTGTATTTTTTTTCAAGTTTCAGTAGTGCAGGTTGCTTCTACTTCCGTTGCTACAGAGGAGCTGAGCCAAGAGGTTCCTCCAGGCACTGCAAGCCAAGTCTCAGCTTATAAGGCAGCGTAACTCCTTTTCCTTGGATGTAAACAATGGCCGCCTTTTTCCATTCAACCCTGGTGCATGGTCCCTTCTCCTACTGGACAATTAGGCATTCCATAATCTCCACTTGATGTGTGTATCGGACACAGAGAGGCTCCAACCAACCAAGGGTTCATGCAGGCTTTGGCACTCTTTGCCAGACCTGTGCACAGGAAGCTGCGGATGGGCACTCATCTCATCTCCTTTGTGAATGGGCTTTGACTTTGCCATTATCTTTTCTTGGATGTCCCCCTCTCGAAGGTCACATGCCAGAGCTAGCTTGATTCATGGAAGAACAAACATGAAAACCCATTGAAAGTGATGTGAATCCAGTGCCAGAGACAACACCTGGCTACAATGGCTGATGCAGGGGGGAGCAGCAGAGGGGTACAGAAGGGGTTTTAGAATACCTGGGTACTTGATTTCAAGCTGCACACTGCTACCACAGCTATAGAATTGCAAGATGTCTATGTCCGTCCATGAGTAGGTCATTTAGTCTAGGTTTTTACTTTGCATTCTGGAACTTGTAGTTATGATTCTTTAACGGGCTAAGCTGGACTACAAGCCCCAGAAAGCATTGCTAAAACCTGGACTATTCATGCACTGCCTTAAGAAACTTGAGAGCTCTGTTTGACACGTGGGTTTTCAACATTCTCTGATCTGCTCTGCATTTATTTCCAGTGGACTCTAAAACAGTGGCGTAACGAAAGTTGAGGGGGCCCCCCTGCAAGGTACAAGGAGGGGCCCCCGCTCTGTATTTAATCCGAAGCTCTCAAACCTGAGTACTGTGCTGAGGGCCCCCCTGCAGCTCCGGGCCCCCCCACCCCACACGGCGGGGGCTGCGGGGGCCTGTGTTACGCTCCTGCTCTACAATCTGTGAGTATGCTGGAGGTACCAAATGGCTTTTCTGGGAAGTCTGTCTGTTTCTAGGGGGTGTATCCAAAGCTTACAAAAGGGTTAGCATCCACTGATGGTTGTTGCCAGCTAAATCAGACTCAAGGTCACAGGCCTTTTTGGGTTGAGCCTGGGCAGCGCATGCGCTGAGCTGCGAGGCATGCTGTATTTGAGTATGGACTTGAAGCTCCGCCCACTCTCCCCACACATTTTTCATTGGCTTGTGTTATTGTCCTTTGTAAATGCTGGCTTCTGATTTGCTAATAGGCTAGTTAGTCCCTCCTTAGCACCGCCTTGTATTCATGTAACCTCCCATGAGTACTGGCCCTTTTACTTCTGTTGTTACACAACATACTTTCCTGCAACATTCAGCGCGCCATGCGCGCTTTCACTTTCCAAGCAGCCAGGGACAATGGCGGCCGCTTCTTTCAAATTAAATAGGTCTCGCATTTACAAGAGTTTGAGCTATTTGCATTGTAAATGACAATGCCTTTTATTTATGTGTTAATTATCAAAAAAGATAAATAAAAAGCATTGTCACCTACAATTCCAACAGCTTAAACTCTCGCAAATGCGAGACCTATTGCATTGCAAATGCTTGTTTATATCGCTACTGCACAAGTTGTTAAATTACTGACATTTATATTAATGTCCGCAAAAACAAAATGTTTTTTTTCCACAAGTTACACAACCTTTACTAATATGAGTGTAAGGGGCCCCTTAAGCATATCTTCCATGGGGGCCCCTCACGTTTTCTGACGCTCCCTACTGTTGTCACATTACCAGCAGAGCAATACAGATTGCGTATACTTCTCTTTACTTGGTACCATGCCCTCTGCCTCATGGTTATGCACAGGGCAGGCTCTACCGCAGTTATGTCTGCAACAAACAAACACACTTTTTCCACAGGGTGCATATAGTTAGAAGTAATTAAACTTTTTGGCCACTTAGCCGCACAACACTTTGTATAATTTCATAGTTTTTTTCTTTCGTCCTATTTTAACTTTTTGCAAGTGCAGCTGTTACAGCGGGAACGGAATGGGAACTTTAAAACAACATTCTCGTCTCAGGTGGAAACTTCCCACCCTGTTGTTTAAAGAGTATCCATCAATATGTACAAGTTGATAAAAGCCACATATACAGCTCCTACCAGTGATAACGATCTTTACCAGGAGGCGACATTTCTCTTTATTGTACCACTGCAGACTCCAAATCAAACACATCTACAAACTATGCAAACGTTTCACACCATTCCAGACTTCTTGGCGCATCATTCGGTCTTCTTCCGAAAACAAGGTGTGAACGCATTTCAAACACATTCAACTGCAAAGGTACCATATGCCACAGCAACACTGATAACTATCTTAATTAGAAGGCTAACTTTCAGTTTATTATAGGATTGCTGTTTCCTTTCACAGCAGATTACTAAACCATTTAAAGCTGTTGGGCCACTCCAGACTTTGTGGCACACCGTTTTTATTTTTTATAAAACAACGTCTAAAGTTAACTCAATGCCTTTTTACATTTTGCTTACACAAACATTTACAGGTAAAAATGCAAGTGCAATATGCTTATATCACTATTTTGCTAGCAGAGCAAACATGTCCTCATCATAAAAAGCAGGAACGGAACTGTCTGTTATATTTACTTACAGTGCAAGGGATTTAGCCTTCATTACTCGAAATGTTGTTATTTATTTTGGGAGGTTGCTGTATTGCACCATTAATAATATGCGGACAGGTTGTGACGTGCTTTGATATAGGTACAACTTTGGGATGTTGCTATATTTTACCGTTAGTAATAGGCAGTGAAAATGTAGCTTAAGGGCAACATCTGCAGACTTTATCGCTGGGAAGCAAGGATCTAGTCTTGGCTCGACTTTACATTGTGTGGGTATAAGCAAATGACTTAATCACCATCTGCCGACTAACAAAATATTTATTTTATCCCTCTGTAACGTAACTCGTGCTCATATAAACAGCTGCAATGCGTTTGGGCCCAGTTCTTGCGCTTTAAAACTCCAAAAATCGTTAACATTCCTTTTGGAAAATTGCTTAAATTCCCAATGGAAAAAATGTTAATTAAATTAATGCATATATAGGGAAATCACAAACAAAACAGCATTATCCATGTAGCAAATGGACTTTTTGCTACTTTCACACACAGCATTCTAGTGAAACACGTACTAATGTGAGTGTAAGGGACCCCTTAAGCATATCTTCCATGGGGTCCCCTCATGTTTTCTGATGCTCCCTACAGTAATACACATGCTAGTCCCACACGCTGAATCATTGAAAGCATCAGACCATTGAAAGCAGTACTGTGCCTCCTCGTATACATCATATGCTAGGGTCAAAGGCAAACTTCCCATTTATTGAGGTGAAGTTAGCTGGCATTAGTATTGGGATGGTATGGCAACCACATGCCAGCACAAGCCATAAAACCAATATATTCAATGCAGACGTCACATGCATCTGAATAGCCATCTTTCTATATTGGAGACATTTCTATGTACCGAGCCTGACGCTTGCCTCAGCTTCAGTTTATCTATTAAAAAAATGTAATTCATCCTGTTCACTGCCATGGAGCAGCTTTGCATGTTTGACTGCCCTTAGCTACTGGCATGTTCCAATGTTCCCTAGCCCATATAGGGTAACAGTGAAAAGATTTCGGGGCATATTATCAAGGGCAGTATCGCTACTTTAACGGCACTTTTTGCCGATAAAGCGGCAATATTTTTATCGCCCTATTAGCAAGCTGTCGCTAACAGCTGTTAGCGACAGCTTAATGGCGATAGCTGCCGTTTTGGTGCCGCTTTGCATGTCAGCGATATTTATCACTAATGACATGCAAAGTAGGCGTTCCTGACTTAAACCCCTTTGAAACAGTCGCAAACACGACTTCCCCCTATTATCAATGCCCGCAAAGCGATAAGAAAAGTTGCGCTTATCGCTGGAATTTAACACCTGAAAAAAACTTGACTTAACCATCTTGTCAATGGGAGGTGGATTGTTAGGTTAAGTACACACTTGCCTATTAGCAAGCTTTCCATTAGCGCATTGAATTTATCGCTTGATTTCTCGCGCTATTGCTGGGTTTCGCCGCTATCGCTGGATTTTTTATCGCCTTGGAGATAAGCGTTGATAATAACGCGTTATCTCCGCAATGAAATCCAGCGATAGCCGGCGATAAAAAAAACAGCGCTAAGCGCGCTTTGCGATAATTATCGCAAATCCTTGATAATATGCCCCTTCGGTTTTGCTGTGTTGTGCACTTGTAATTGTGTGCCCATAACATCCATGCATACTGCAATATTTGTGTGCAGTGTACTCCACAGGTGTCAGCTCACCACTAAAGGTCTCGTTTATGTTCCTTCCTCTCCTGTCTCTCCTCACTATAGAGGCTCCTACTCCTTAACCTGTTCTCTTCTTCCCCATCCCTCAGTATCCTTCCTTAAATCATGCCTCCTTCTCTTGTCCCACTCCCTTATGCTCATAACACTGTACCCCTCCCTTGCTTCCTATATACCGGGATCTCTCTATAGCCACAGCAACGTCTCCATAATTGCCCCTCTTTTATCAAATCCCCTTTTATCAGGCGCTGCCGTCCTGTCTTTTTTCTCCTGAACACGCTGCCGTCCTGTCTTTATTGCTTTTTAAATCTGAGAATTAAGGGGCATATTAACAACAGATTGCGATAATTATCGCAATGCGCGCTTAGCGCGTTTTCTCTTATCGCCGTGTTAGCGGCGTATTAGCAACGCTTTGCTGACAGGCGATGCCAAAACCAGCGATAGACGGCGATAAGCTGCATTAACGTTGGAATTCCAGCGATAATGAACAGCTTGATGATAGTCATGTATGGACTTAACCATCCAATCCACCTCCCATTCACAGGGTGGTTAAGTCAGGTTTGAAATAGGTGTTGGATTCCAGCGATAACTGCGCCTAGCGCAGCTTTTTTTGATCGCTTCGCGGGTCCGGGGCCCTGTTGCTAATACGGCGAAGTTGTGATAGCGACTTTCTGAATGCAGTTCATGTAGGGAACGCCTACTATGCATATAATTAGCGATATTTATCGCTGCGTTTCAAGATAGGCTGCTATCGCAGGTTAACATGCGCTAATGCATGTTAGCCTGGCCTTGTTGATAGTCCGTTAAAAATTTCGCCGCTTTAGCACCGGAAAGGGGCGCTAAAGTCGCGATAACATGCTTGATAATATGCCCCTAAGTCTCCGAACACAATAATGTAAAACAAAAAAGCAAAAGCACTTCTAAATAATACTGCTTACGAAAGTGCACCAGTTTCTCATGTAGCTTTACTAAAAATGTACTTTATTTAAAAAAAACCTGCAGTTGCATTCAAAGTATGATTCTTCTTTTTCTCACGTTGCTGTATTGCTTCATTAATAATAAGCAGAAGTTATGACGTGATTTCATATCCATACAAGTTTTGTGATGTTACTGTATTCGGACAACAGTTACACTATCCAAGGATGTAGCCCAATGGTAGCATCTACCAACTTTGGCGCTGCTACTAAGGTTCGAGTCTTGCCGTCTGCCTCATATCCGCAGGCTTCTGGGCAAATGACTTATTCTCCCCCGGCCTACAAACATAATTGGATCCCTTTGTAACATAGCTGGAGCTCATTTAACATGTTCCAATATCTTCGGGTCCAGTTTATCTAATTAAAACTGCGGAACAAATGCTGACACACGAATTTCTCAACACACATTATTTAACATTTACTTTTCCTCATTAAAAAACAGAAAAAAAAAATGCAGTTGCATTTTACCACATCAAAGCACACTTTTAATTTAATTTACGTATTGTGTACCATATTAAGCTTGACTATATTTATCAAATAGTCTGACACTCTACATAATACCTTTCATTAGATGTAAACAGGTGATTTTATTATCTGCATGGACCATGTTGCTACACTCTACCAACAAATACCCTTTCCTTGTCAGCCATGTAACAAAGGCCCATGAAGCCCCCAAAGTGCGGTGGGAGCCCAGGCTTACCCATCATGGAGGGGGACTCCCCAACCCTACTAATGTGAGTGTAAGGGGCCCCTTAAGCACATCTTCCATGGGGGCCCCCTCACGTTTTCTGATGCTCCCTACTGTTGTCACATTACCAGCACCTGTCCTACAGTAGTACACATGCTAGTCCCAAACGCTACCCTGCTGGATCATTCAAAGCATCACATCAGTGAAAACAGTACTGTGCTTCCTCGAATACATCATATGCTAGGGCCAGCAGAGGTCTTCAATCTGTGGGGCGCGACCCCCAGGGGGGCCGCGGAGGCCAGGGAAGAGGGTCGCACATTCCCCAGCTTCACTTGTGCCTGCAATCCAAAACGTTTGCTTTCGTTTTGGATAAAGACAGCAGTCCTGGGAAGGCTAATTTAGATCTTTATCAGCTGAAGTTCCATCAATTGAGTCTCTTGTGCTGTGAAAAGTTTTGGTGCAGGGTGTGGGCTTGGCTAAGTGAAATGCAAATGTGCCTAAGTTAATCTGCAAGTGTAAAGGGTGCTTGGGGGCTGATTCTCCCTTTATTTGATCAAATCACTCCAAGTTTTGTGATGACAAAGATTTGGGTTTTTTAGTGGTAGTGCAAAGAGTTAATAACTGAGCTGTGAAGTGTGTGCTTTTAATTTTAACTGCATTTACAGAGCCCTTAGTTCCTCCAAAGGTGTGTTGAACGGACAGTTGTGTAAAAAGAAAATTGCATTACATATGCTCTGGTATCACTAAAATCTACATTTTGGAAGCACCATTTTACTGAAAAACTATTTGCATGTTTTGCAGCACTCTGTCTTACACTGTGATGTCCTACAGTGCCTTTCCCACTGAGTAACAATTTTTAAAATTTATTTTTCATTGACGCTGCCCATTATTTTATATGTAGATACCTGATAATGAAAAACCTAAAAACGTACAGAATATTTTGGGGCTTATTTATGAGAGGCTTTCATCACCAGAGCATCTCTTTTTATGCTCCGGTGGCGCAAGCATCTCAACCATACCTATGAGGCTGTGCAAAGTCACCCTGCATGGCTTTGCATGGCCTCATAGATATGGAGTAAGACATAGCAGCGCAAGTCACTGCGTTGCCTTACTCTGCGTCAAGGAGGTGTTCTTTGGGCTTTGTGTGGGGTTCCCACGAACACTCATGGATTTCGATGCTGCTCCATATTTACAAAATCACGTAAACCTGGGGCAGCTCCAAAAACAGACGCCTCCCCAGCGGAGGTGTAACGAGGAGAAATGTTTTCATTTCTTCTCGTTTTTCCTTATTCCATGTGTGCTGCATTCTGCAGCTCATATCGAAAGAGGAAAACACCTCTCGGGATTGTTTTCTTGAAGGAAGGTGCCCCTTCCTGTACAAAAACAATCCTGTCTATGTTGGTGCTAGGCAGCAATTTATGCGCCAACGCAAAGGAAAAGGACAAGAATGCACCGAATTTCATAAATACTGTGCATTCCTGCCCTTTCACATCGGCATAGGGCAACGCAGCAAGAAGACTTGCGGCGCTGCCCTTCTCCAATTCCTCATAAATAAGGCCCTTTGTTTTTAGCTACACCTTTGAATACACCCCCACGCTCACTGACCTTTTGTTTGCTAAACAGTGTTTAATATTATTTCCCCACCGTAAAAATTATTTGCTGTGGAAATTGGGGGTGTTTATGGTTGTCGATAGTTGTCTATGATGAGGAGTACCAGGTTCTAGAAATTTTCATCAGAAGGGGGTTCTTACGCCTAAAAACGTTTGACAAGGGGGTCTCGGCATCAAAAAGTTTGAAGACCTCTGTGCTAGGGTCATAGGCAAACTTCCCATGTTAACGAGGTGAAGTTAGCTGTCATTAATACAAGGCAATCTTTTTGATTACATTTGGACTTCATTTTAGCCTTGTATAATTTTAGTTAATAAATATATTAACATTTACAATGCCAATAGCTCTAACTCAAACAATTGCGACACCTATTGCATTTTCAATGCTTGTTTATTCTTGTCTTTCCCTTGTATATTTTCATAGTCTGTGTTTAGACCAATTATCTGCTGTACACACACATCACATGCAAATAGACACTCAAAGCATGGCCCTACGTCTCAAAGCACTGCCCTAAGTGGCAAAGCACTGGCCTACGTCTCAAAGCACTGCCCTACGTCTCAAAGCACTGCCCTACGTCTCAAAGCACTGCTCTACGTCTCAATGCACTGCCCTATGTCTCAAAGCACTGCCCTACGTCTCAAAGCATTGCTCTACGTCTCAAAGCACTGCTCTGTCTCAATACACTGCCCTACGTCTGAAAGCACTGCCCTACGTCTCAAAGCATTGCTCTACGTCTCAAAGCACTGCTCTGTCTTAATACACTGCCCTACGTCTCAAAGCACTGCTCTATGTCTCAATGCACTGCTCTATGTCTCAATGCACTGCCCTATGTCTCAAAGCACTGCCCTACGTCTCAAAGCACTGCTCTATGTCTCAATGCACTTGCGCTTGAATAGTTCCTTTCTAGGATTATTATGTCCCTACTATGTTGGATCACTGATTAATATATTTATATACTATTGTTCTATGCTGCATTTTTTGTATCTTTTGATATCAAACTATAAATTAATTTTTTGAAATCTGTGAGATCTTTGATTAAGACTGGCTCTTGGGCTAATCTGTTTTATATTAATGCCCTATGGTAACTTGAATTTTTAGCATTTTTTCAGATATATTTGGTATGTCTTTATTTGTGGTATGAGTGAGGACGATTGGGTATGATTTTGTATGCATGTTGGGAGTCGTGGATGAGAAATGGGGTCTGTTTTCTTTATGTTTTCTTTATGTTTTCTTTATGATTTTTTCATGATATGATATTTATTTGTGACAGATTAATGTGTTTAAAATGATTCAATGTGTTCAAAATGAATAAATAAAATAAAATTATGTTTAATTCAACTTGTCAGTGGTGAAGAATTTGGTCATTTGGGTCTAGCCAGAGTGGTCTATTAATAGTTGATGTACAGCTTTTCTGATAGTACCTAGGTAGGGACTTTTCTTTGTATATTCAGTTTGAATTTTTTCCCCTGCATCCCTACCTTGTATCACGTTCAGGGGTCCCCTTGTTTATGAGAAGCTGTCTCAATACACTGCCCTATGTCTCAAAGCACTGCCCTATGTCTCAAAGCACTGCTCTATGTCTCAATGCACTGCCCTATGTCTCAATACACTGCCCTATGTCTCAAAGCACTGCCCTACGTCTCAAAGCACTGCTCTATGTCTCAATGCACTGCCCTATGTCTCAAAGCACTGCCCTACGTCTCAAAGCACTGCCCTACGTCTCAAAGCACTGCTCTATGTCTCAATGCACTGCCCTATGTCTCAATGCACTGCCCTATGTCTCAAAGCACTGCTCTATGTCTCAATGCACTGCTCTATGTCTCAATGCACTGCCCTATGTCTCAATGCACTGCCCTATGTCTCAAAGCACTGCTCTATGTCTCAATGCACTGCTCTATGTCTCAATGCACTGCCCTATGTCTCAAAGCACTGCTCTATGTCTCAATGCACTGCTCTATGTCTCAATGCACTGCCCTATGTCTCAAAGCACTGCCCTATGTCTCAAAGCACTGCCCTACGTCTCAAAGCACTGCTCTAAGTGGCAAAGCACTGCCCTACGTCTCAAAGCACTGCCCTATGTCTCAAAGCACTGCTCTATGTCTCAATGCACTGCTCTATGTCTCAATGCACTGCCCTATGTCTCAATGCACTGCCCTATGTCTCAAAGCACTGCTCTATGTCTCAATGCACTGCTCTATGTCTCAATACACTGCCCTATGTCTCAAAGCACTGCCCTACGTCTCAAAGCACTGCTCTATGTCTCAATGCACTGCCCTATGTCTCAAAGCACTGCCCTACGTCTCAAAGCACTGCCCTACGTCTCAAAGCACTGCTCTATGTCTCAATGCACTGCCCTATGTCTCAAAGCACTGCTCTATGTCTCAATGCACTGCTCTATGTCTCAATGCACTGCCCTATGTCTCAAAGCACTGCCCTATGTCTCAAAGCACTGCCCTACGTCTCAAAGCACTGCTCTAAGTGGCAAAGCACTGCCCTACGTCTCAAAGCACTGCCCTACGTCTCAAAGCACTGCCCTACGTCTCAAAGCACTGCCCTACCTCTCAAAGCACTGCCCTAAGTGGCAAAGCACTGCCCTACGTCTCAAAGCACTGCCCTACGTCTCAAAGCACTGCCCTACGTCTCAAAGCACTGCTCTACGTCTCAATGCACTGCCCTACGTCTCAAAGCACTGCCCTACGTCTCAAAGCATTGCTCTACGTCTCAAAGCACTGCTCTGTCTCAATACACTGCCCTACGTCTCAAAGCACTGCTCTATGTCTCAATGCACTGCCCTATGTCTCAAAGCACTGCCCTACGTCTCAAAGCACTGCTCTATGTCTCAATGCACTGCCCTATGTCTCAAAGCACTGCCCTACGTCTCAAAGCACTGCCCTACGTCTCAAAGCACTGCTCTATGTCTCAATGCACTGCCCTATGTCTCAAAGCACTGCTCTATGTCTCAATGCACTGCTCTATGTCTCAATGCACTGCCCTATGTCTCAAAGCACTGCCCTATGTCTCAAAGCACTGCCCTACGTCTCAAAGCACTGCTCTAAGTGGCAAAGCACTGCCCTACGTCTCAAAGCACTGCCCTACGTCTCAAAGCACTGCCCTAAGTGGCAAAGCACTGCCCTACGTCTCAAAGCACTGCCCTACGTCTCAAAGCACTGCCCTACGTCTCAAAGCACTGCTCTACGTCTCAATGCACTGCCCTACGTCTCAAAGCACTGCCCTACGTCTCAAAGCATTGCTCTACGTCTCAAAGCACTGCTCTGTCTCAATACACTGCCCTACGTCTCAAAGCACTGCTCTATGTCTCAATGCACTGCCCTATGTCTCAAAGCACTGCCCTACGTCTCAAAGCACTGCCCTACGTCTCAATGCACTGCCCTACGTCTCAAAGCACTGCTCTATGTCTCAATGCACTGCCCTATGTCTCAATGCACTGCCCTATGTCTCAAAGCACTGCTCTATGTCTCAATGCACTGCTCTATGTCTCAATGCACTGCCCTATGTCTCAAAGCACTGCTCTATGTCTCAATGCACTGCTCTATGTCTCAATGCACTGCCCTATGTCTCAAAGCACTGCCCTATGTCTCAAAGCACTGCCCTACGTCTCAAAGCACTGCCCTACGTCTCAAAGCACTGCTCTATGTCTCAATGCACTGCCCTATGTCTCAAAGCACTGCTCTATGTCTCAATGCACTGCTCTATGTCTCAATGCACTGCCCTATGTCTCAAAGCACTGCTCTATGTCTCAATGCACTGCTCTATGTCTCAATGCACTGCCCTATGTCTCAAAGCACTGCCCTATGTCTCAAAGCACTGCCCTACTTCGCACAGCAGTGCTCTACATTTCAAAGCACTGCCATGCATCTCAAAGCACTGTCCTACGTCTCAAAGCACTGCCCTGCATTTAAAAAAGCACTGTCCTGCGTCTCAAAGCACTGTCCTGCGTCTCAAAGCACGGCCCTGCGTCTCAAATCACTGCCCTGCATCTCAAAGCACGGTCCTGCGTCTCAAAGCACGGCCCTGCGTCTCAAATCACTGCCCTGCATCTCAAAGCACTGCCCTGCGTCTCAAAGCAATACCCTACGTGTCAAAGCACTGCCGTATGTCTCAAAGCACTGCCCTACGTCTCAAAGCACTGCCCTCCAGTCTTAAAACGAAGTTGCAATCCTTAGGACTCATGGAAGCTGAGTAAAACTCCGACAAAGAGTGCATGCGTGAAGAACAAAAAAAACAAAACAGAAAAAGCATTGAAAATCTACAACCTTTCATTAACTTAAAAAGTTTGTATTGTTTGTTTTTGAATTAAATATAATATATGTTGATATGTGTATATGATGTTTACGCAGTAGCGGCTCCTAGAGGGAGTGCTGCGTGGCGGTGGGGCGGGGCGGGGGAGGGCCAGGGTGGGGGTGAGTTAAGTACATAAATAAATAAATAAAACGATTGCATTGCGCGCTGCATCGCAATCGGCGATGCAGCGCGCAATATAATTCGTTTTATTTATGTACTTAACTCAGTTTGGCCGTAAGCCGGAGTTTACTACCCCCCACCCTGCCACTCCCCCGCCCTACCCCCCACTGCCCGCAGCACTCCCTCCAGGAGCCGCTACTGTTTACGTGTTTCTGTATTTTTGTGTATGTTAGAAATGGGATTTCTGGTTGGCTAAGGCTTGCGCCAAAGCCAGGCAGAAACCACCACTCTAGTCAGGGCGAGGGAGTTACACACCCAAGATAACCCCTGCTCACCCCCTTGGTAGCTTGGCACGAGCAGTCAGGCCTATCCCGGAGGCAATGTGTAAAGCGTTTGCGTAACACACACATACAGCAGCAACACACTAGGCACACTACAAAAGGAACTCCACACAAGGTTATATAAAAAATAGCCTTTGTATTATCATAAAACACATTAGAGACGTAATCACATATTTACACTGTGCCAACTGGCACGGGCAATATTCACAGGGGAATTATATACAGGACCAGGCCAATCGGGCCACGGTCAGAACCATCAGATCAGGTAAGTAAATGCAAATATAAAACACAACCAGTAACTACTGGTACCATAATGACCTAAGCATTATCCTATTAGCATTAGACATAAACCCACATTAGGCCCAAACCTCATTAGCATAAACACATTACGCAAATAGGGACTACCTCAAGACATAACATGACATTAGGCATAACCACATTAGGCCCAAACCTCATTAGCATAAACACATTACGCAATGGGCCTCACCTGCATAAACACATTATGCAATAACCTCATAAGCATAAACACATTACGCAAATAGGCACTACCTCAAGACATCATAACATGACATTAGGCATAACCACATTAGGCCCAAACCTCATTAGCATAAACACATTACGCAATGGGCCTCACCTGCATAAACACATTATGCAATAACCTCATAAGCATAAACACATTACGCAAATAGGCACTACCTCAAGACATCATAACATGACATTAGGCATAACCACATTAGGCCCAAACCTCATTAGCATAAACACATTACGCCATGGGCCTAAATCATTCTTGGCAACATTCAGAGTAGGCATAAATACATTACGTAATCCTGTAGAGCCTGGCGCTCTTCCAATGTCACCAACCTGCCCCCAGGCCAACTGGCCTTCCACAGGGGGCTCAAATGCCCAATGTCCCAATGTCAGGGCGCACTGCCAAGGCAGCGGAAAGTCAAGGGTGCGCACTCTGCGCTGGCCTAAACGATGCAGCTGCCCACTACTTGCTGGGCAGCTGTGACCACAACTTGTAGGTACTGGCACTCACTGTGCCACATAAGCCCCAGTCTAATCACATGCCCACCATTGCAGCTGCCTGCACTTTCGCAGGGCAGCTGGGGTTCCCTAATCAGCCCTGGCACAACTGTGCCCTCGGGGCCTTCACTGGGGATCTGCAAATCTCAATTGCCCTCTCGGTGCAGCTGCCCTCTGCCAGGCGGGGCAGCTGTAAACAGAACCAAGAAGAAATTAGGCACCGGCACCCCTGGCCCTCAGGACCCCCACTGGGGCCCTTAAACTACTGTGCCCCTCGTTGGAGCGGCCCTCTGTCAGGTGGGGCCGCTCGGACTAACAAAAGCACCGGTAATGTGCCTCGAACGGCACCAACGAGGAAGAACTGCAGCCCCACTCACCGGGGCTGGTATCTGCCCCTCTCCTGAGCCGGCGATGGACAACCCAGAGCCCCCACTCACCGGGGACTCCCTCGTGGTCTCCGCTCCTCCGGGCATCAGGGCAGGACTCTGTTCTTCACCCGGTCCCTCTCCTGGGACCGGGACTTCTGCAAGGAGCCTGCAAGGCTCTGGATGTCCTGGGCTGCTCGCGGAGCTCTTCCCACCGGGGGGGGGGGCTCCCTCTACCATACGGGGGCCCCCCTGTGACTCCGTGGCAGTGCTGCTGGACGCTCTTCGCCCGGTCCCCCTTCCTGGGACCGGGACTTCTCCGGGACCCCTGCGAGGCTCTGCACGGCTTCCCCCAGGCAGGGGGAAGCGGAAATGGAGCTCACCAGGCCCCGCCCACAGTCAGGCGCGGGTGCCTGACTTCCGTTTTTGGCGCTAAGGCTGCTCGGTAACTTCTCTCCTCGGTGCAGTGCGGGGTGGGCTCCCGCCTGCCTTCAACACACACAAGCAAGGTGGGCACCCGCCAACTAGCGCCGCATGCGGGGTGGGCACCCGCCATTTAAAAAAAAAATGCATAACGCAGGGTAGGCTCCCGCGCAGAGCAGGCAAAATGCGGGGTTGGCACCCGCTCTTCCCACGCACTGTGAGGGAATCCCCATGTCGGGATTCCCTCGGAAACGATCGCAGCTTAGCGCTGCAACGCCCATGCACTCCTCTCTCCTGGGGATTAAAAATCAGAGCGCTCACGAGGCGCTAGGAGCACAACCAAAGTCCCCAGGTCCTGGGAAAAGAATAAATCCATGGAGATAAAGGGGGCAATGCAGGGCCCAGGGAGGCAAGCCCTCATGGCAGCCCCCCTTGGGCCCCAGCAGCAGCACGTCCCCTCTGGAACAGCTGCACCTCTGAACCGTTTCATGGGGTCACAGCCCCTATTTTTATACCCTAAATCCCTTTGTGTCACAGCACAGGGCTTGGGGATACCAGACGCAACTGGTTTGGGGGAGCTTTGGAGCACTTTGTTGTGCTCAGCTCCTCTCTCCATTGTCAGGTGGGGGCTAGGTGCTCAGACGCACCACAGGGGGCGGAGCCAGCATTGTGGAGGGAAGGCACAGTCCTATTCAGGTCCCAGGTGCAACTCCTCCCTTCCATCTACATGCAGATCTCCCTATTCAGCCCTGCGCTGACTCACCCTGCCCCTCCTGGAGCCACACACACCTCCCAGCCCCTGTCACTCACAAGCCAGACATGCAATTCACATCAGGCAGGCAGACACAGCGCACACATAAATGCCAACTTCTAAAAGTGGCATTTCTACACCAGTCACAATAAATCTGCGCACACCATTGCGCAGCATTTATTCTCACAAATTCATACATACCAGACTTGACCACACTGCTCCTCTCATACCAGGAATTACCATGGACACACTTATCCCCCATGCATTCCTATGGGAGGGCAGGCCAATCTCACCACAAGTACACAGAGAGCGCACGCACTTTCCACTGGACCACAGTGCCAAAGTGCTCAGAGGCCTAAAATCACCAACACTAGGTTACAGACAAGGCAAAAAGTTTAGGGGTGAACCTGACAAAAAAAGCCAAGTCCAACAGTGTCGTTTTAAAAAATGAAATTGGTTAGGGGGGTCTTCGACTTCCAGTAGTGAATCACTTGGCATCCACAGAAGTTTAAGACCCGCTGCTGCAGAGCCCCTCAGCCATATTTTTCACCCTTTTGCTATTATTTTATTGTGTAACAGATGTGAACCAACCCGACCTCCACGTCCATTCTTCAGTTCTCTTAGGCTGCTCTTCTTTGCCCTCCTTAGGACTTTCAAAAATCTGTACTTACACAGTAAAGAATGGTAACATTCCTGGTTCTTGTAGCGCGATTACCACTGAAATGTGAATTATTACGAAACATTCAGATAACAGCTTGGATAGTTGGTGCATTCATTCCTCACTTAAGAAAATGTATTTAGGCAGGGAACCCATCTTCACCAACCATGCCAAGATCCCACTGCCTACCATCAATCAATCAGGATTTATACAGCAAGGCTAATCATGCGATAGGGTATCCAGGCGCTTACCGGCTCCAGAGGCTTATTCAAACAGCAAGGTCTTGAGGGCTATTCGGAATTCTGGAAGGAAGTGAGGTGATGGTCCGGAGGTGCGATGGGAGGCTGTTCCAGGTCTGTGCTGCAATGTGGGTGAAGGAGCATCCTCCAATTCTGCTTTGGTTCTTGCAGGGAGTATGAGCAAGTGAAAAGGAGGCGGAGCATAGACTTCTCGATGGTTGGTGGAATTCCAAGTGGTGGTTAATGTATGCAGGTTCTTGATTGTGTAGAGCCTTGTGTGCCTAGGTCAGCAGATTGAATTGGCATCTCTTCTGTAAAGAGAGACCAAGGATGAGTCTGGCTGTGGCATTCTGCAGGGTCTGAAATCTCTGTAGATGGTGTGCGGCGATTCATAAGTAGAGGGCAGTGCCGTAGTCCAGCTGGCTGGTGATGAGGGCCTGTGTCATAGTGCGTCTTCTGTGTAGGGGTATTCACATGAAGATCATCTTACATAGCATGCGCAGAGTGAGGTAGCAGGTGGAGGAGACAGAGTTGATCTGTGATAATGTGATGTCAATGATGAGTTTAGGTTTTTGTCATGGTTGGAGGTAGTAGGTGTGGATCCCAGGTCTGATGGCCTCCAAGAGTAGTTCCATGTGTTGCTGCTGTTGCCAAAGATCAGTACTTCCGTCTAGTCCAGAGGTCTTCAAACTTTTTGATGCCGAGACCCCCTTGTCAAACGTTTTTAGGCGTAAGAACCCCCTTCTGATGAAAATTTCTAGAACCTGGTACTCCTCATCATAGACAACTATCGACAACCATAAACACCCCCAATTTCCACAGCAAATAATTTTTACGGTGGGGAAATAATATTAAACACTGTTTAGCAAACAAAAGGTCAGTGAGCGTGGGGGTGTATTCAAAGGTGTAGCTAAAAACAAAGGGCCTTATTTATGAGGAATTGGAGAAGGGCAGCGCCGCAAGTCTTCTTGCTGCGTTGCCCTATGCCGATGTGAAAGGGCAGGAATGCACAGTATTTATGAAATTCGGTGCATTCTTGTCCTTTTCCTTTGCGTTAGCGCATAAATTGCTGCCTAGCACCAACATAGACAGGATTGTTTTTGTACAGGAAGGGGCACCTTCCTTCAAGAAAACAATCCCGAGAGGTGTTTTCCTCTTTCGATATGAGCTGCAGAATGCAGCACACATGGAATAAGGAAAAAACGAGAAGAAATGAAAACATTTCTCCTCGTTACACCTCCGCTGGGGAGGCGTCTGTTTTTGGAGCTGCCCCAGGTTTACGTGATTTTGTAAATATGGAGCAGCATCGAAATCCATGAGTGTTCGTGGGAACCCCACACAAAGCCCAAAGAACACCTCCTTGACGCAGAGTAAGGCAACGCAGTGACTTGCGCTGCTATGTCTTACTCCATATCTATGAGGCCATGCAAAGCCATGCAGGGTGACTTTGCACAGCCTCATAGGTATGGTTGAGATGCTTGCGCCACCGGAGCATAAAAAAAGAGATGCTCTGGTGATGAAAGCCTCTCATAAATAAGCCCCAAAATATTCTGTACGTTTTTAGGTTTTTCATTATCAGGTATCTACATATAAAATAATGGGCAGCGTCAATGAAAAATAAATTTTAAAAATTGTTACTCAGTGGGAAAGGCACTGTAGGACATCACAGTGTAAGACAGAGTGCTGCAAAACATGCAAATAGTTTTTCAGTAAAATGGTGCTTCCAAAATGTAGATTTTAGTGATACCAGAGCATATGTAATGCAATTTTCTTTTTACACAACTGTCCGTTCAACACACCTTTGGAGGAACGAAGGGCTCTGTAAATGCAGTTAAAATTAAAAGCACACACTTCACAGCTCAGTTATTAACTCTTTGCACTACCACTAAAAACCCAAATCTTTGTCATCACAAAACTTGGAGTGATTTGATCAAATAAAGGGAGAATCAGCCCCCAAGCACCCTTTACACTTGCAGATTAACTTAGGCACATTTGCATTTCACTTAGCCAAGCCCACACCCTGCACCAAAACTTTTCACAGCACAAGAGACTCAATTGATGGAACTTCAGCTGATAAAGATCTAAATTAGCCTTCCCAGGACTGCTGTCTTTATCCAAAACGAAAGCAAACGTTTTGGATTGCAGGCACAAGTGAAGCTGGGGAATGTGCGACCCTCTTCCCTGGCCTCCGCGGCCCCCCTGGGGGTCGCGCCCCACAGATTGAAGACCTCTGGTCTAGTCTGTGTTCAGCTGCAGGCAGTTGTTGTTCATCCAGTCGGTGGCATTTGTCATGCATCTGTAGAAGTTGGTTCTGGTGGTGTTGGGGTCATTGGTGAGTGAGCCTGTTGGCCGCGGGGTCATTTATGCATTGAAGAGCATGGGGCTGAGGGATGAGCCTTGCGAGACACCGCAAGTGATCTTGGGTTCAGAGGTGAAAGGTGGGAGGTGTATTCTCTGGATTCTTCTGGTGAGGAAGGAGGTGATCAATCTGAGCGCGTACCCATGGATGCTAATGTAGTGGAGTCTTTCAATCAGTCTGTGGTGGGATACGGTGTCGAAGGCTGCTGAGAGGTCGAGAAGGGTCAAAGCTGCTGTTTTCTCTCTGTCAAGCATGGTTCGGATGTCATCGGTGGCTGAGATCAGGGCGGGCGGTTTCAGTGCTGTGATTGCTGTGGAAGCCAAATTGGGAGGCGTCGAGTAGCTGATTCTGCTCAAGATGTGTTGTTGATGGCCTTTTCCAGCACCTTTGTTGGTAATGGGAGCAGGGAGATTGGCTGGCAGTTTTTGAGTTTGCTGGGGTCGGCAGATGGTTTTTTGAGTAGTGGTCTGACTTCGGTGTGTTTCCAGATTTCGGAAAATTTTGCAGTGGTAATAGAGGTGTTGAATAGGGTGGTGAGTTCCTGGCCGATCCTTTGATTTGTGGGCATGGGTCTGAGAGAGCTCCCGGGTAGATGGATTTCACAGTGGAGGTAGTGTCCTGGGTGGACAGGATGTTTCAGGTGGTCAGCATCAGGCCTGGGCATAGTTCGCGGAGTTTCGGTATGTGGAACTCCACGACTTGACAAAAAAACTCAGCGGAGTTCAGCAAGTGGCGGAGTGCAGTGCGAACAGCCATTTGCGCTGGTCTTCCTGCCGCTCGGGTAGAAATTCTACCGAAGCGGCAGCTGGTGAACGTACCGTTAGCGAGCGCGAGCAGGGAAAAAACTCCGCTGCACTACGCGGAGTGGAGTTTTCTGCACTCTGCGAGCTCCGGGGAGTGCAGAAAACTCTGCAAACTCCGCGAACAGAGCGGAGTTCACTGCCCAGGCCTAGTCAGCATGTGGTTTGTGTTGGTTCCAGTGGTGGCATATCTGTCAAGGAAGTCCATAGTTGTTGGTTGGGGCTTGAAGTTTCTGTATATGGTTACAATCTTGTCCTGGAAGAAGTGGGCGAGGTTGTCGCACAGCTCCTGTGAGGGTGTGATGTTGTTTTCGCTAGCAGCCGGGTTGGAGGATTCCTTAACGATGTTGAAAAGTTCCTTGGTGTTTTTGGGGCTGGTTTCAATGCGTGCGGCAAAGGCTGTCTTCTTTGTTGCCCTCAGCAGGCAGTGGTAGAGGTTGAGGGAGGTCTTGAAAGCTGCCCTGTCGGAGGTGTCCATGCTAGTGCGCCATATCCTCTCCAACTGTTTGCTGTCTCGTTTCGCTGTTCTGAATTCTTGGGTGTACCAGCTGACCTTTTTGAAGGATTTTCTATGGATGTTGCTCTTGATAGGGACAATGCTTTCCGCGCAATTGGTGATTCAGGCATTGAAGTTTTTCACTCCCTGTTCGAGGTTGGTGGAGGTAGCAGGGTTGGAGGTATTGAGGGCGTTCGCCCAGCTGGTCTCTGAGGTTTTGTTTCTCCTCCAGTGGGGGCATTGGTCATCTTGGGGGTGGCGGTGTGGGGGCTGGACATTGGACCATTACCAATACAAACCACCAAACTAAGCACATCAAGATCTGTCTGCCATTGCTGCCAGCAACCATGTCTGCACTAGGTTCGCCCTAACAACATGATGGTTCACTCCCTGATTCTACAGACAGCGAGCATGTCCACACCAACCACACAGAGTTCCTCCTCCCTGCTGTCATTGACAATGACTGCGTCCACACCAACCATATCACTAACCCACTCCCCCACCATTTCTGACAGCAACCACATCCACACTAACCCCCTCTCTGCAGTTACTGACAGTGACCACGTCAGCACTAACCATGTCATTAACCCGCTCCCCGCCATTGCTGACAGCAACCACATTCACACTAACCCCCACCCTGCAGTTACTGACAGTGACCGCGTCCACACTAACTGTGCCAAGTTCTTCCTCCCTGCTGTTACTGGCAGTGACGGCATCCACACCAACTATATCATCAACCTGCTCCCCGCCACTACTGATAGCAACCATATCCACACTAACCCCAACCCTGCAGTTACTGACAGTGACCGCGTCCACACTAACTGTGCCAAGTTCCTCCTCCTTGCAGTTTCTGACAGTGACCAAGTCCAAACTAACTGTGTCATCAACACACCAATGTTGACAGCAACCACATCGACACTAACCACCAACCTGCAGTTACTGACAGTGACTGCAATTGAATTAACCATGCCAAGGTCCTGTACCCTGCCATTACTGACAGGAATCACTTCAACACTAACCACATCAAGGTCATGCTCCCAACCATTACTGAGAATATAGAATATTACAACGCGATTTATCACATCATGTGCTTTTGCAACGCGGTTGTTACCACGACCGCGTTGTTAGTACATGATACCTTTACATCGCAAGTCATTACAACGACTTGCAGTAGGGGGCGCGCTGTACTTAGGAATAGTATTATTTACTATTCCTACTCCAGTTTGCGCAACAGTAGGGAAGGTGTTGGAATTCATTTCCAATACCTCAGCGCCCCCTACAGCAAGTCGTTGTAATGACTTGCGATGTGAATGCATTGCGTACTAACAACGCGGTTGTTGTAACGACCGCGTTGTAATAGTACTGCGATGTAATGACAGCGTTGTAAATGCTGTTTCCCATTACTGACAGCAACTGCTTCCACTCTAACCATAGCACAGTCCTCCATACTGCAACTACTGCCAGCAACCGTGTCCACAGTAAACACACCAAGGTTTTCCTTCCTGTTGTTACTAACAGAGACTGTGTCCCCACTAAGACAACAATAACTGCATCA
This sequence comes from Calotriton arnoldi, assembly GCA_963921515.1. Lineage (NCBI taxonomy): Eukaryota > Metazoa > Chordata > Amphibia > Caudata > Salamandridae > Calotriton > Calotriton arnoldi. The sequence goes on along the minus strand of CAWUFW010003991.1, from coordinate 1,386,667 downwards.
ATTCCCTTCCTTACCAATAAGGACAGCAAAGCCGTTCACACTAAGGACTCCCCCACCATTACTGACAACAACTGCTTCCACACTAACCATGTCATAGTCCTCAGCAATGCAGTTACTGACACCAACTGTGTCCACACTAACCACACCAAGGTTCTCCTCCCTGCTACTAGTGACAGAGATCGTGTCCACACTAACCGCATCAATTCCCCTCCCCACCAATAAGGACAGCAAAGATGTTCACCCCAACCACACCAACTACTCGCCATTCCCTCCCTCGCCATTACTGACAGCAACAGCTTCCACAATAAACATGTCAAGATCCCACTTCCCGCCATCGCTGACACCGAATACTCCCACACCAACCAAGTCAAGATCCCACATCCCGCCACTACTGACAGCAACTGCTTCCACACTGACCACATCAAGGTCCTCTTCCCCAGCATTACTGTTAACAACTCCACCCACACTATACACACCAAGGACCTCCTCCCGCCATTTCTGACAGCAACCACACCCACATTAGTCATATCAAGATTCCTCTCCCCAGCATTACTGACAGCAACTGAATTCACATGAAACACGCCAAGGTCTCCCATTGACCCTCTCATTACTGACAGTGGCTTCATCCATCCCACCTACACCATGGCTCTGCTCCCTGCTTTTACTATCAGTGACCACCTCCATACTAACCACTCCTATGGCTTCCTTTGTGCCATTACTGCCAGTGACCACCTCCACACTAACTACTCCTATGGCTCCCTTTGTGCCTTTACTACAAGTGGCCACCTCCACACTAACCACACCTATGCCCCCCTTTGTGCCTTTACTACAAGTGGCCACCTACACACTAACCACACCTATGGCTCCCTTTGTGCCTTTACTACAAGTGGCCACCTCCACACTAACCACTCCTATGGCTCTCTTTGTGCCTTTAATACAAGTGGCCACCTCCTCACTAACCACACCCATGGTTCCCTATGAGCCTTTGCTACAACTGGCCACCTCCACACTAACCACACCCATGACCCCCTTTGTTCCTTTACTCAAAGTGGCCACCTCCACACTAACCACACCCATGTCCCCCTTTGTGCCTTTACTACAAGTGGCCACCTCCACACTAACCACACCCACGGCCCCCTTTGTGCCTTTACTACAAGTGACCACCTCCACACTAACCACACCCATGGCCCCCTTTGTGCCTTTACTACAAGTGGCCACCTCCACACTAACCACACCCATGGCTCCCTTTGTGCCTTTACTACAAGTGGCCACCTCCACACTAACCACACCTAAGGCCCCCTTTGTGCCTTTACTACAAACGGCCACCTCCACACTAACCACACCTATGGCCCTCTTTGTGCCATCACTGCCAGTGACCACCTCCACACTAACCACACCTATGGCCCCCTTTGTACCATTACTGCCAGTGACCACCTCCACACTAACCACACCTATGGCTCCCTTTGTGCCTTTACTACAAGTGGCCACCTCCACACTAACCACAACTATGGCTCCCTTTGTGCCTTTACTACAAGTGGCCACCTCCACACTAACCACACCTATGGCTCCCTTTGTGCCTTTACTACCAGTGACCACCTCCACATTAACCACTCCTATGTCTCCCTTTGTGCACTTGCTACAAGTGGCCACCTCCACACTAACCACACCTATGGCTCCCTTTGTGCCTTTACTACAAGTGGCCACCTCCACACTAACCACACCCATGGCTCCCTTTGTGCCCTTACTACAAGTGGCCACCTCCACACTAACCACACCCATGGCCCCCTTTGTGCCTTTACTACAAGTGGCCACCTCCACACTAACCACACCCATGGCTCCCTTTGTGCCTTTACTACAAGTGGTCACCTCCACACTAACCACACCCATGGCCCCCTTTGTGCCTTTACTACAAGTGGCCACCTTCACACTAAACACACTCTCTTTGTGCATGTACTGCCAGTGGCCACCTCCACACTAACAACTCCTATGGCTCCCTTTGTGCCTTTACTACAAGCGGCCACCTCCACACTAACCACACCCATGGCTCCCTTTGTGCCCTTACTACAAGTGGCCACCTCCACACTAACCACACCCATGGCCCCCTTTGTGCCTTTACTACAAGTGGCCACCTCCACACTAACCACACCCATGGCTCCCTTTGTGCCTTTACTACAAGTGGTCACCTCCACACTAACCACACCCATGGCCCCCTTTGTGCCTTTACTACAAGTGGCCACCTTCACACTAAACACACTCTCTTTGTGCATGTACTGCCAGTGGCCACCTCCAGACTAACAACTCCTATGGCTCCCTTTGTGCCTTTACTACAAGTGGCCACCTCCACACTAACCACACCCATTGCCCCCTTTGTGCCTTTACTACAAGTGACCACCTCCACACTAACCACACCTATGGCCCACTTTGTGCCTTTACTACAAGTGGCCATCTCCACACTAACCATGCCTATGGCTCCCTTCGTGCCTTTACTGCAAGTGGCCACCTCCACACTAACCACACCTATGGCCCCCTTTGTGCCTTTACTACAAGAGGCCACCTCCACACTAACCACACCTATGGCCCCCTTTGTGCAATTACTGCCAGTGACCACCTCCACACTAACCACACCTATGGCTCCCTTTGTGCCTTTACTACAAGTGGCCACCTCCACACTAACCACACCTATGCCCCCCTTTGTGCCTTTACTACAAGTGGCCACCTACACACTAACCACACCTATGGCTCCCTTTGTGCCTTTACTACAAGTGGCCACCTCCACACTAACCACTCCTATGGCTCCCTTTGTGCCTTTAATACAAGTGGACACCTCCTCATTAACCACACTCATGGTTCCCTTTTGTGCCTTTGCTACAAGTGGCCACCTCCACACTAACCACACCCATGACCCCCTTTGTTCCTTTACTACAAGTGGCCACCTCCACACTAACCACACCCATGTCCCCCTTTGTGCCTTTACTACAAGTGGCCACCTCCACACTAACCACACCCATGGCCCCCTTTGTGCCTTTACTACAAGTGACCACCTCCACACTAACCACACCCATGGCCCCCTTGTGCCTTTACTACAAGTGGCCACCTCCACACTAACCACACCCATGGCTCCCTTTGTGCCTTTACTACAAGTGGCCACCTCCACACTAACCACACCTAAGGCCCCCTTTGTGCCTTTACTACAAACGGCCACCTCCACACTAACCACACCTATGGCCCTCTTTGTGCCATTACTGCCAGTGACCACCTCCACACTAACCACACCTATGGCCCCCTTTGTGCCATTACTGCCAGTGACCACCTCCACACTACCCACACCTATGGCTCCCTTTGTGGCTTTACTACAAGTGGCCACCTCCACACTAACCACACCTATGGCTCCCTTTGTGCCTTTACTACAAGTGGCCACCTCCACACTAACCACACCTATGGCTCCCTTTGTGCCTTTACTACCAGTGACCACCTCCACATTAACCACTCCTATGGCTCCCTTTGTGCACTTGCTACAAGTGGCCACCTCCACACTAACCACACCTATGGCTCCCTTTGTGCCTATACTACAAGTGGCCACCTCCACACTAACCACTCCTATGGCTCCCTTTGTGCCTTTACTACAAGTGGCCACCACCACACTAACCACACCCATGGCCCCCTTTGTGCCTTTACTACAAGTGGCCGCCTCCACACTAACCACACCCATGGCTCCCTTTGTGCCTTTACTACAAGTGCCCAGCTCCACACTAACCACACCCATGGCCCCCTTTGTGCCTTTACTACAAGTGGCCACCTCCACACTAACCACACTCTCTTTGTGCATGTACTGCCAGTGGCCACCTCCACACTAACAACTCCTATGGCTCCCTTTGTGCCTTTACTACAAGTGGCCACCTCCACACTAACCACACCCATTGCCCCCTTTGTGCCTTTACTACAAGTGACCACCTCCACACTAACCACACCTATGGCTCCCTTCGTGCCTTTACTGCAAGTGGCCACCTCCACACTAACCACACCTATGGCCCCCTTTGTGCCTTTACTACAAGTGGCCACCTCCACACTAACCACACCTATGGCCACCTTTGTGCAATTACTACCAGTGACCACGTCCACACTAACCACACCTATGGCTCCCTTTGTGCCTTTACTACAAGTGGCCACCTCCACACTAACCACACCTATGCCCCCCTTTGTGCCATTACTACAAGTGTCCACCTACACACTAACCACACCTATGGCTCCCTTTGTGCCTTTACTACAAGTGGCCACCTCCACACTAACCACTCCTATGGCTCCCTTTGTGCCTTTAATACAAGTGGACACCTCCTCACTAACCACACTCATGGTTCCCTTTGTGCTTTTGCTACAAGTGGCCACCTCCACAGTAACCACACCCATGACCCCCTTTGTTCCTTTACTACAAGTGGCCACCTCCACACTAACCACACCCATGTCCCCCTTTGTGCCTTTACTACAAGTGGCCACCTCCACACTAACCACTCCCATGGCCCCCTTTGTGCCTTTACTACAAGTGACCACCTCCAAACTAACCCCACCCATGGCCCCCTTTGTGCCTTTACTACAAGTGGCCACCTCCACACTAACCACACCCATGGCTCCCTTTGTGCCTTTACTACAAGTGGCCACCTCCACACCAACCACACCTAAGGCCCCCTTTGTGCCTTTACTACAAACGGCCACCTCCACACTAACCACACCTACGGCCCTCTTTGTGCCATTACTGCCAGTGACCACTTCCACACTAACCACACCTATGGACCCCTTTGTGCCATTACTGCCAGTGACCACCTCCACACTACCCACACCTATGGCTCCCTTTGTGGCTTTACTACAAGTGGCCACCTCCACACTAACCACACCTATGGCTCCCTTTGTGCCTTTACTACAAGTGGCCACCTCCACACTAACCACACCTATGGCTCCCTTTGTGCCTTTACTACCAGTGACCACCTCCACATTAACCACTCCTATGGCTCCCTTGTGCACTTGCTACAAGTGGCCACCTCCACACTAACCACACCTATGGCTCCCTTTGTGCCTTTACTACAAGTGGCCGCCTCCACACTAACCACACCCATGGCTCCCTTTGTGCCCTTACTACAAGTGGCCACCTCCACACTAACCACACCCATGGCCCCCTTTGTGCCTTTACTACAAGTGGCCGCCTCCACACTAACCACACCCATGGCTCCCTTTGTGCCTTTACTACAAGTGGCCACATCTACACTAACCACACCCATGGCCCCCTTTGTGCCTGTACTACAAGTGGCCACCTCCACACTTTCCACACATTTGGCTCTCTTTGTGCATGTACTGCCAGTGGCCACCTCCGCACTAACAACTCCTATGGCTACCTTTGTGCCTTTACTTCAAGTGGCCACCTCCACACTAACCACACCCATGGCCCCCTTTGTGCCTTTACTACAAGTGACCACCTCCACACTAACCACACCTATGGCCCCCTTTGTGCCTTTACTACAAGTGGCCATCTCCACACTAACCACACCTATGGCTCCCTTTGTGCCTTTACTACAAGTGGCCACCTCCACACTAACCACACCTATGGCCCCCTTTGTGCCTTTACTACAAGTGGCCACCTCCACACTAACCACACCTATGGCCCCATTTGTGCCATTACTGCCAGTGACCACCTCCACACTAACCACACCTATTGCTCCCTTTGTGCCTTTGCTACAAGTGGCCACCTCCACACTAACCACACCAATGGCTACCTTTGTGCCTTTACTACAGTGGCCACCTCCACACTAACCACACCTATGGCTCCCTTTGTGCCTTTACTACAAGTGGCCACCTTCACACTAACCACACACATGGTCCCCTTTGTGCCTTTACTACAAGTGGCCACCTCCACACTAACCACACCCATGGCTACCTTTGTGCCTTTACTACAAGTGGCCACCTCCACACTAACCACACATATGGCCTCCTTTGTGCCATTACTGCCATTGACCACCTCCACACTAACCACACCTATGGCTCCCTTTGTGCCTTTACTACAAGTGGCCACCTCCACACTAACCACACCCATGGCTACCTTTGTGCCTTTACTACAAGTGGCCACCTCCACACTAACCGCACCTATGGCCCCCTTTGTGCCATTACTGCCATTGACCACCTCCACACTAACCACAGCTATGGCTCCCTTTGTGCCTTTACTACAAGTGGCCACCTCCACACTAACCACACCTATGGTCCTTTGTGCCTTTACTACAAGTGGCCACCTCCACACTAACCACATCCATGGCTCCCTTTGTGCCTTTACTACCAGTGACCGCCTCCACACTAACCACTCCTATGGCTCCCTTTGTGCCTTTACTACAAGTGGCCGCCTTCACACTAACCACACCATGGCTCCCTTTGTGCCTTTACTACAAGTGGCTGCCTCCACACTAACCACACCTATGGCCCCCTTTGTGCCTTTACTACAAGTGGCCGCCTCCACACTAACCACACCTATGGCCCCTTTGGTGCCTTTACTACAAGTGGCCACCTCCACACTAACCACACCTATGGCTCCCTTTGTGCCTTTACTACCAGTTACCACCTCAACACTAACCACTCCTATAGCTCCCTTTGTGCCTTTACTACAAGTGGCCACCTCCACACTAACCACATCTATGGCCCCCTTTGTGCCTTTACTACAAGTGGCCACCTCTACACTAACCACACCTATGGCTCCCTTTGTGCCTTTACTGCCAGTGGCCACCTCTACACTAACCACTCCTATGGCTCCCTTTGTGCCTTTACTACAAGTGGCCACCTCCACACTAACCACACCTATGGCTCCCTTTGTGCCTTTACTACCAGTGACCACCTCCACACTAACCACACCTATGGCTCCCTTTGTGCCTTTACTACCAGTGACCACCTCCACACTAACCACTCCTATGGCTCCCTTTGTGCCTTTACTACAAGTGGCCACCTCCACACTAACCACACCCATGGTTCCCTTTGTGCCTTTACTACCAGTGACCACCTCCACACTAACCACTCCTATGGCTCCCATTGTGCCATTCCTGCCAGTGACCACCTCCACACTAACCACACCTATGGCCCCCTTTGTGCCATTCCTGCTCACGCCATGAAGAGTGATGGATTCAATGTTTGCTGTGAGTGAAGCAATAAAGTCTGAAAGGCTAAACGAAGCAATTACCGTTTCATTGGCAGCCTGAAGAGCAACCAGCTGCTTATTATCAATGGTCTGTAACCAAGGTCAAGGGGAGGCGGCCATCAAGGCATGCACGAGGCTTCCCATGGAGCCAGAAAGACATTTAATTTGTTAATTATGAGGTGAAGTGTGGTGCTAGAAAGTGAAGTAGGTTTAGTGATCCATCTAGTATTCCTATCATATTCTAGGTGGAGGGGAGGGGTGTACAAGGCACAGGACACATTTAGACAGATTCTGGGATATTCATATATCGATTGCTCGGGGGTTGACAATGCAACCAGTCAGATGCCTGCCCAAGAGTAACTGTCAAACAATCTACTCCATCAGTATTACCTAAAATCCCTTCCTAAGAAATTGCTACTGGCAGATACAAGCATTTGTCAATCAACCTGTGCCTCCATGCCAGCCACAATAATACAAGGAGCAGGGTTGTTGATTCAAAATTGCTTGTCGCAGTATCCATGTACCTTCCGGCCCCTCGTATAATCATGCTGCCAAACTTAGTATACATTTGGGTACAGGTGTAACATGTCCTGAGTCCCCTGACATGTGCTCTACATGATTTATGTGTTGCCCCAAAGCAGTGTTATGTAGTCTGCCAGACTGTGGGGTCCAACCTGGGTAGAACTTGATTGAAAGCAAGCTGGTAATGAGATGAAGATTAGTTATCAGCCTGGGAGGGTCCCCTCAATGAATATTGCCCCAGAGTTGTAGCGTGTACACGTGGAATGTTGTATTCAGAAAGACCCCGAATCTGAGTCAGGCATAGCAAAATGAATGAATGGAGATTCACCCCACCTGATTTCACCCAGTTTTCCAAATGTGGGTGAACCATTCCTGATTTTTTTCAGATGTTAATTTCAGCTGGAAAAATCACACCAAGCTTTGGCTACAGCAGCTGCCAAGCCTCATTCCCTCATTTTCTTTTTTCTTTGACAGGGGGGGAGCATAAAATGTTCCGCTGCTAGAAAAAACAACCGTGCCCGTCCTTCCCCTGCTCTTCCACTCCTACCCCCAAGTCTCTATCCCCTCCCACCAAGAGCTCCCAGCATACCATTTCCACCTGCTCACAGCAAGTGGCACACTTATGCATTTCAGCCCTAAGGAATTGGGAATTCTGTGTGGTTTTATAACTGGACAAATCGGTCCCACATGGTAATTACACATTATCTGGGGTTTTACTCATAATTGCAAATTAGTGAATTGGGTTTACTGCTCGATGACGGTAAAATTACATGCAATTCTATAGCTGTAGTAGAAGTGTGCAGCTTGTAATCAGGCCCCAGGTATTCTAAAGCCCCTTCTGTACCCCTGTGCTGCTCCCCCCTGCATCAGCCATTGTAGCCAGGTGTTGTCTCTGGCACTGGATTCACATCACTTTCAATGGGTTTTCATGTTCGTTCTTCCATGAATCAAGCTAGCTCTGGCATGTGACCTTCGAGAGGGGGACATCTAAGAAAAGATAATGGCAAAGTCAAAGCCCATTCACAAAGGAGATGAGATGAGTGCCCATCCGCAGCTTCCTGTGCACAGGTCTGGCAAGGAGTGCCAAAGCCTGCATGAACCCTTGGTTGGTTGGAGCCTCTCTGTGTCCGATACACACATCAAGTGGAGATTATGGAATGCCTAATTGTCCAGTAGGAGAAGGGACCATGCACCAGGGATGAATGGAAAAAGGCGGCCATTGTTTACATCCAAGGAAAAGCAGTTACGCTGCCTTATAAGCTGAGACTTGGCTTGCAGTGCCTGGAGGAACCTCTTGGCTCAGCTCCTCTGTACTACTGCTGTGATTACCAGATTGATGAACAGCTGACATCACTGTAGAGTCACTAGTGCTGCCAGCCCAGCCACTAAGACTGCATTACAACAACAAAAAATGTGCCAGTTTCTCATCATTATCTCCCAACATGAAAGAGACCCCATGATAGAAGTGGTGCATTAAGATGAGAGAGAGATATCTCAAGAAGCCAAGCGGGGCTATGGCTGAGGAGCTCATGGAGTAGGACGTGCTCTGTGGTGGCTTCGGATCCCCGCAGCCTTCCAAAGCTCCTAAAGACACTGGAACCATGACTACTTGGCATCGCAATGATGGGGGCACCTGTGTTCTGTGCCCCGTCGGTGTGGAAGAGCTGCTGAACATGGAGTGTGATGCCTGAACGGGAAACCCTGTGCCGGTGGCGGTGGCCTTTGCTTGGCTGATGGCCGCGCCATCTTGTTTCACCTGGGATGTGGACCACCCCACTTGGGGCCCCTGCTTGGACCGGACTGCCTAGGGCTTTGGCTGCAGCTATGGGGGGCGAGGGGGCTCACCTGCAGCAGCGCCTCCACCCCACGTGTTTGGGCAACCTTGCGGCACTTGTCTTCCTCGGGAACGGCCTGCCGGAGGAGGCCACCATCTTGCAACAGGCGGGGCCCACAGCTGCACCCGAGCTCATCCTCCTGACCTTCCTGACACCAGAGGGCCCCCTGGTGACATCTGCAGTGCCAGACCCTGCCGCTGCTTGTAGGGCCCCTCCAGCCATGCTTCACTCCGCCCACCAGCCTTGCCTCTCCTGAAAAAGGGAGCCCCAACCTACAGACCACAGATCGCCACAGAGTACGGCAGACACTTTGCTGACTCGCCCAGGCGACGCCGCAACCTCGCCTCCTATGGACCTCTGGTCAGCCGTTTCTCAGTGAGAGCGGGCTGGACACGGGTCCCTCTTCCTCCTGTTGGAGACTCCCTGGAGCCTGCCCGGTGGACAGCAGAGCGATTGTTCGGGGTCTGAGGGAGGGGGGAAATCAGGCTGCAAACCTGCAGCCTCTCCAACTTCCACCGCCTACCGGCTTTGAGCGTTGGGTTTCTTTGCCCTGGGGCCTTGCCTGCTTATGGCCTAGATCTGTGCACGGGGCAGACAGACATCTTCATGCGCCCCCTGCCCTTCCTCCATGCTCAACAACAATAGTGATCGGCCCTTTGACCGATGTGGGCCTACATCCTCTGCTCCACCAGCCCGCACTATTTACTCTCTGGTTCCCATTAGATCTGGAGAGCATCAGTTGCCGCACATGGAACCTGGGCCTTCTAACACCACCTTGCTTGAAACAATGGGACTGGGACTCACATCGAGACCCCTAGCTTGCGTGGGTGCCTGGAATCTGGCTCGGGAGGCTGATCTCAACTTGCATCTGTAGACCCTCTGCTTCCCAGGACCAGTGCCTTGTCCCTGCGGTGCTCTCTGAGAAGGGAGCAATGCCGCAGCCTGTGACATCTATTAATTAATTGCTTGCAATGCTCGCCCAGGCCCCCCAATCTTGCCTGGTGTTGACGGCACAGGGAGGCCTCTTGGACCTGCCTGACTCACACTTTCATGTATAAGTAGGGTGACCAGATCTTGAGAACCAAAAACCGGGACATTTGGGGAAAATAGAAGAAGGACTACAATTTTCCATCCACGGAATGGCGCAGAATGACAGCTGTCATCAACATAGGATCACAGAAGATGCATTAAGAAAGTAAATACAATGTAATTTCTACAATCAAAATTATACCTATTAATTAAATTGCTTACTTATAACAGTTGCGAACTAGCAAAGCTTTAGAACACCCAAAAAAGTGCCTCTCACTGTTTTCAGTCAACCCCTTCTAAAAACCGGGACATGAGACAAAATTGCCGAAATCTGCCCGGACAGCTGGTGAAAAACCGGGACTGTCCGGGCAAATCGGGGACGTCTGGTCACCCTATGTATAAGGATGTTTCCCGGGGTGAGAGGTAATAAGCACATAGAGAGATACTGGGGGTCCTCTCTGCCTCTCTCTTCAACTGCTTTTGATTCTGGGGGGCACCCGGGAGGTTGCTGGGATGCCCTCTAACCCCTCTATGATACAGGGTTGGGGCCAGGATCTGTCTCTGGCAACATCAGGGCTGGAGCCTGATTCTATGCTCCTTGCACCAACCTTGGCCCCATCAATTTTGATCCTGCTTGAGAGGGTATTCTTGGAGGCCCTGTCCCATCTGCCCTGACTGCTGCAACTTCAACAAATCCTTCAAAGTCACTCACCACACGATCCTCTTGGCCTAACTGGAAACAGTGGTAGTATTTGCCAGAGTGATTGTGAGTGCCATTCCGTTCTGCTGTGTCAATTTTAGCCCTGCACCTTCCACTGGTGGATACCATGCCTCATGGCAAAACAGCGAAGTACACGCCTGCAGGATCTACTAGGGACAATCCAGTTATCTTGCTATGGAATAAAACGCCTGTGCCAGATATGGGCTCTGTCGCTCCCACGCTCTCTGGTGTGGATGGAGACACAGCATCGATATCCATTTCACAGCAGGCCTCCATGGACGTTTCCTGCAAAAAATCCATACTGAAATTGTCTCCCTCAAAACGGATTTTAAATCCTGCTTTAAAGACCTCCAACCTGAGGTCACTGACTTAGGAGGAAGGGTGGATGATCTGAACGCACGGTCAATGCACATGTCGAGGACCAAAAAATGCTCTGGTGGAGAGTGGCGACACTGGAAGAATAGCACATTGAGTTTCAAAAGAAGCAGGAGGACCATGAAAATCGAAGTCAGTGGAATAACATCTGTATAAGTGGGGTGACGAGGGGGGGGCAGAGGGTAGTGACATTATGGCCTACACTGCTGAACTCTTCCATACCATTCGCAGGGATGACACAGCTTCTCCTCCAGCACTGGATAGAGCCCACTACATCCCCCCCCATAGACGTTCAGAGTCTGCTCCAGATTTCCTGACATGGGTCAATTTTTTGTTGAAAAAGAGGCTACATAGAAGGCTTTGCAGAGCAGGGTGGATCTTGTCTTCTGTGGTTACACTATTCAACTATTTCAAGATCTCTCCCCTGTTACCCTTTGTCGTTGTAGAGTCTTCCAGCTAGTCATGGACAATTTGCTCCCTAACAGAAGCTAAACAACTTCTCAAACTTCAAGCAGATCCACCTCAGACGCCCTACAGAGAATCCCTACGACCCATCTGCTCCCTAATGCTGCTGCTCCGATAAAAACCATAAGGCCACGGCTTCTCAGGAAACAAAAGGGGACATTATTAAACATCTCCACAATATGGACAAGAAACCCTCCCCAACTTCATCGGCCACAGACTCTCTGTGACTTGCCTCAGTGTCTTCAAGACTCAGTTTGAGTAATGTCTTGCGGGACTTGCCTTGCTAGAGAGCCCCAGTCTCGTGAACTGGCTCCGGAACCTTTGGGGTTATGCAGCCACACAACATGCATTTGTACTTTCATTTAGTGACTTAGACCTGGAGCAACTGTAATGCAATAGATCACCCTACTGTCTAAAAATTGGCATGCCCTTCACTGGGATCCTTTTTGACCTTGAAGGTACATGGACATTTGGCGGACACACATGTCTCCTCTTTGATTCTTGTTCTGGTTCCTGAAGGCTGTGGGGGTCTGGGGCCTGCAGAGGACATCACTGCTATGCTGTCTTACCTGCTTTGCAGAGAATGTGCTCCCTGCTGTCCAATGATCCCATACCACCGATGGCTATCCGCCATCTAGTCACACTCTTGGAGAGTGACTTCTCCCTTCTCTCCGGCGTATTTCCTTGCTGACCAAAACAGGACTCGAAAGGAGTTACTGAACTGGGTATATAGGTCTACAGGCGCTCGTATGGATATCACAAATAATGTAATAGAATGTCAAAATCAATTTTATAGCGGTGCCTTTAGAATGGGGAGATACACCCTACTTCCCCCAACTATCAATCCAAGATTGAAAGAAGCAATTTACAAAATTCGAAGCACACGCTCCTCAAGCCAAATTATAGTACAATACACTGTACAAAAAATATATCACAACACAGCAAGCTTCTGTATCTTCTCATATGCTTTTTATTCCATCCACTTTTAGCCAACGCGTTTCGTCGCAATGGGGCAATACCCCTACGACTTCCTCAGGGCTAAAAGTAATACAAATACCAATGTTGTAATACACACACGGTATACAATATGAGTACATGAATTTTGAAATCCCTGTGCAACATTAAAAGAATCAAGTGTTGAGAGTAACCAGTGAAGTGGTAGACACCTTTGCAAAAACTCTTGAAATTATTATTTACAATCCAAAGCATATTATTCATGCACTTATTCAGCTAAATAAAAATCAGCTGACCATATTATCAAAGCAGTTGGTGACAAGCCTCGTGACACACCTAGAGATTCTAGGTAAACCAAAGATATAAGATCTATATGTGTCTATAATGTGTCGCCCCTATTCAGAAGGGATTCTTTAAATTAAAACCAATCATGTGATGAATGCAGTATTCAATCTATATTGCATTGAATAAACACCTCCTCATAAACGGTAAAACAAGGAGGCATGCTATACCTTAAGTTTCAATAGGATCCAGTAATTCGTACCTGTGAGAGCCAGAAAGGACACATGAAATGAAATAAGGACCACATTTTGGTCAGGATTTGCAATAATGGAAAAAATATATATACAAATGAAACCCTGTGTGGGGCTTACCTCCTAAAATCGCGTTCGATATTGGAGGTCAATTCCAAAATTTCTTTATATAAAAATGTAGGGGGATGTCCTCGTTATATCCAAGGACTTCCAAACGTTATACCGAAGTGTAAAATTTGAAGTTAAGGCCAATACTTTTAAGAGTTAATGGGGTATTTAAACAAGACCATAAAAGAAAAAGCAAGTAAACACTTACCCAATGTATAGGGTTGTTAGTCTTGTTAAATATATTTTAGGTACGCTTCGCTCTAAATTTAGGTCCCAGATTGGGGTTACCTATGGATATAAGAAATGAGTACTAACATTAGTTAGATGGGATGCATATGGCAATACTAGTGTACAGATCCCACATAGACTTTGCAACAGCCTTACCTGTTATGAAGCGGCCGCCTTCGAACACGTTACACCGTCAACCAATTACAGGTAATGCGAACGCCGGCTCTCAACTTGCTTTAACAAGGTGTAAACAAAAGCGAGAAGGGACTACCCAATCGTGTGTTTTAGATGAGCGCCATCTTTAAGAGGTTAACCGCTCATAATTAATGTTCAATACAATCACAAAAAGATATTTATATTAATAAAATATGCTCACATAAATAACTTCGAATACATTGCACCGTGACCCATTTACCGGTGATACGTATGCCGGTTCCCGGTTCACTCGAACAGGGTGTAAACAAAAGCGAGATAGGACTCGCTACACATATCATTTAGGTGGGTGCCATCTTAAGGAGATAAATTGCTCATGGTTAATGTTGAATATTATCAGAAACCTTTGTTTAGATTAATATAATATGCCATCCTAGATACACGAGGCATATTCATAGCACAGGGTAACCAAAGGCGAGTTTGAACCCGCCAAAAATGCTTTCTAATGAGTGCCATCTTTTAAGAATAGTACGCCCTAAAAAATATATTAAGATCATATTTCATGAATAATATGCTTTGGATTGTAAATAATAATTTCAAGAGTTTTTGCAAAGGTGTCTACCACTTTACTGGTTACTCTCAACACTTGATTCTTTTAATGTTGCACAGGGATTGCAAAATTCATGTACTCATATTGTATACCTTGTGTGTATGACAACATTGGTATTTGTATTACTTTTATCCCTGAGGAAGTCATAGGGGTATTGCCCCATTGCGACGAAACGCGTTGGCTAAAAGAAGTGGATGGAATAAAAAGCATATGAGCAGATACAGAAGCCTGCTGTGTTGTGATATATTTTTTGTACAGTGTATCGTACTATAATTTGACTTGAGGAGCATGTGCTTCGAATTTTGTAAATCACTCGAAAGGAGTTGTTAGACTCTTCAACATCGTGAAGGAACTCTCCAACCCCAGCTCCAACACCAACGACATCCAGCCGTCGCGAGACCTGTGCGACTCACTGGCCACCTTCTTCCACCGCAAAATCGCCGACATCCACGACAGCTTCAACACCACGACCGCCCCGGCAACCACCGAGACCACTGCCCCCACAACCACCAACCGCCTGCTCTCCTGGACCAACATCAACGACGAGGACACCAGCGAGATCATGAACACCATCCACTCCGGTTCACCGCTAGACCCGTGCCCTCACCACATCTTCAACAAAGCCAGTACAGCCATCGCGCCCCATATCCGGAAAATAATCAACATCTCCTTCGAGACAGCAACCTTCCCGGAAAGCTGGAAGCACGCCGAGATCACCGCCTTACTCAAGAAACCCAAGGCAGACCCCAAGGACCTCAAGAACTTCCGACCCATCTCTCTGCTCCCGTTCCCCGCGAAGGTCACCGAGAAAATCGTCAACAAACAACTGACCCGCTACCTCGAGGAGAACAACATCCTGGACCCTTCCCAGTCCGGCTTCCGCAGCAACCACAGCACCGAAACCGCCCTCATCGCCGCCACCGATGATATCAGGACCCTGCTAGACAACGGAGAAACAGCAGCCCTCATCCTCCTGGACCTATCAGCCGCCTTCGACACGGTCTGCCACCACACACTACGAACATGCCTTCACGACGCCGGGATCCAAGAGAAGGTCCTGGACTGGACCACATCCTTCCTTTCCGGCAGAACACAAAGCGTCCGCCTCGCCCCCTTCCGATCCAAGGCCACCAAGATCATCTGCGGCGTACTCCAAGGCTCCTCCCTCAGCCCAACGCTGTTCAACATCTACATGGCACCCCTCGCCCACGTCGCCCGACAGCACAACCTCAACATCATCTCCTACGCCGACGACACCCAGCTGATCCTCTCCCTCACCAAAGACCCTCACACCGCCAAAGCCCACCTCCACGAAGGAATGAAGGCCGTCGCCGAATGGATGAGGACCAGCCGCCTGAAGCTGAACTCGGACAAGACGGAGGTCCTCATCCTTGGTTCCAACCCTTCAGCCTGGGACGACTCCTGGTGGCCAACATCACTGGGAACAGCCTCGCCACCCACCGACCACGTACGCAACCTAGGGGTCATCCTCGACCCCACCCTCTCCATGACTAAGCAGGTCAACGCCGTTTCCTCATCCTGCTTCAACATCCTCCGAATGCTCCGCAGGATCTTCAAGTGGATCCCCACCGAAACAAGAAAAACAGTCACCCAGGCCCTCGTCACCAGCAGGCTGGACTACGGAAACGCCCTCTACGCAGGAACGATGGCTAAGCTCCTGAGACGGCTGCAACGCATCCAGAACGCCTCTGCACGTCTTATCCTCGACATCCCCCGACGCTGCCACATCACACCCCACCTGAGAGACCTGCACTGGCTCCCTGTCAACAAGAGGATAACCTTCAAGCTCCTCACCCACGCACACAAAGCACTCCACAACTCCGGACCAGCCTACCTCAACAGACGACTCAGCTTCTACACCCCCACCCGCCAGCTCCGCTCGACCAGCCTCGCCCTCGCCACAGTCCCCCGCATCCGGAAAACGACCGCCGGCGGCAGATCCTTCTCCCACCTCGCCGCCAAGACCTGGAACACCCTCCCCACCAACCTCCGACAGACCCAAGACCTACTGGCCTTCAGAAGACTCCTCAAGACCTGGCTCTTCGATCAGTAGCAGCACCACCCCCCTCTTCCCCCAGCGCCTTGAGACCCTCGCGGGTATGTAGTGCGCTTTATAAGTGACATGATTGATTGATTGATTGATTGTTGGCCTCATGGTGTTTTTTTTTTCTTCTAACCTTTCTTTTTTTCTGGTCCACTACATTGCTGGGGAGGCCTTCCTCATTGTCCCCGCACACCCCACCAGTATCTAACTCTTACTGACACTTACGCCACATTACAGGCACTTCAGTAACTCGAGTTGTTGATATGGCCTCAACCCTGACTATCCCCTGGTCTAAGACCCTCGTTCAGGTGATCTTTCTCCGATGGGCTATTTCCGTACTCCTTTCAGATATATTCTTACATGCATCCCCGATAGCCCAAACACTATTTCTACTCCTTCATACAATGACCACCACACGACATACCAAATTACTCTCACTTAATATGAGGGGATTGAACTCCCCTAATAAGAGAAGGCAAATATAGCAACATCTCCTATTACAGGACCCTGGTGTTATCTTCCTCCAGGAGACTCACCTTCTGAGGGAGGATGCTCCTCATATGATCCACCCAAAATATCCCCACCGCTTTAGCACACATGTCCCTACTAAGACAGCGGAAGTGACCATCATGTGCAAGGCAGGTTTCTGCACTCAGATAATAAAGACAGTGCATGATGTCAATGGTCACTATGTGAAACTTACTATGCAATGTGGTTCCCACCTACTTCCACTTTTAAATGTTTACTCCCCTAACCAGGCACAATACCTTTTCCTTAGGGAATTATTACGGGAACAGCTAGTAGCTGTGAGTGGAGACATAATTATGGGTGGGGATTTGAATCTAGTGTGGGACCCCCAGCTGGACCGTACTGCCACCTCCTTCCAGGGTACTGGGGATATGTCTGCAGCACTCAAAAGAGAACTTACAGACCCGGGTTTGGTAGATGCTTGGAGGTATAGACAGCCTGACACTTGTGAATATTCGTTCTATTCGCATTTAAACACATCTTATTCCAAAATAGATCACCTCTTCCTCACCCACTCTCTGTTCCGAGAGCTACAATCTAGCTCCATCTTGGACATTTCCATATCTTATCATGCTTATGCTGAAATTGTATGAAACTGGGTTGGAAACTCTCGACAGGGTCAGCCGTGCTCGCAGTTTTCTCCACACCTTCTTAGGGACCCGGTGGATGTTGCCGAAATTCAAAAATGGATCATGGATTACTTTGAGCTCAATGATCTTCCGGAGCCTATGGGCCACACCCTCTGGGATGCCTTAAATCAACTAGGAGGGGTGTCATCTCCTCTATTGCAATTGACTGCGCAAGGGAATTCAGTTTGGTCGATACAGGTTTAAGTTCGGAGATTAAAGCTCTTGAGCAACTTGATCAGTTTGTCCCCTCCCAATGCAATAGGAGGCAGCTGGCTCTCTTGCCCCTGCTGTTTGCCGTAGCGGTGGAACCCCTCACCATCACTATCTGGCAGACAGAGTCCATTGTCAGCATTCCTATTGATGTATTTGCTCATAAATTGAGTATGTTCACAGACGACATATTGCTCACATTCACCCGGCTAGTTACTTCCTTCCCTACAGTAGTTCATGCTCTGATGATTTTGAACAGGTCTCCAGTATTAAGGTTAATGTCTCCAAGTCAAAAGCCCTAAATCTCACGATCCCCAAACTGGACCTTCCTGCCATACAGACTCTTGCACCCTTTAAATGGGCTCCACATACAGTCTGTCATCTGAGTCTCAATTTGACCTCCACCTTATCGACTTGGACAAGAGCTAATTGGGCATCCAATCGCAAATCCATCTTAGATGACTTTCATTGCTGGCGGTCCCTGCATGTGTCCTGGCTGGAACGACTTAACGGTGTCAAAATGTCCATCCTCCCTAAGATCCTCTACCTGTTTCAAATGCTGCCAACCTCTGTCCCACAGGATGACATCATACACCTTCAGCGAGACATCCGTGCCTTCGTCTGACCCAGATTCTCGAACTCTGTTTTGATGCTCCCTAGGGATTGGGGGGGAGGGGACTCACTAGCTCCAATCTCCTTGAATACTATTGAACGTCAGACCTCTGTTTTGTATCTGAATGGGCAGCGTGGGAGAGCGAGAGGCACTGGTGCACATGGTTCGAGCAGTCGCCTGCAGACCCCATTAGGGACCTTGTTTGGCTCCCTTGTCACGCACGACTGCAGAGTGCCTACATTGCGACCGCCCCCAGGACTGTCCTAGAGATTTGGGATAAGATTGCGCTTACATAACATAACATGTGTATTTGTAAAGCGCACGTTCACCCAGACGTCTCTTGGCGCTGAATAACAGATGTTTATTGTTACCCAACGGTACTCGTTTTATCGACCTCAGATGGATGAAAGGCTGAGTGGACCCGCCGGGATTTGAACCTGTGACCATGAGGTCGAACACAGGGCCTTGCAGTGGATGCATTAGTCCACTGAGCCAGCAGACCCGGCTTAAGCGTGGACTCACTATGTTTCTCTCCCCAAACACTTCCCTGACCCAAAACCCGGATTTCACTCCGGCCCTAGAACCTCACTCATTTCCCTATTGGGAGGAGGGAGATTGTTGCACCTTGCGCGATCTGTTTACAGGGACCTCTATTAAAACATTTGAACAACGCAAACAAGAATTCCAAATGCCTGAAACAGTTTTCCTATAATATTGTTAGCATCGTCACTGGTCACTACACCCTATGAATATTCAAGGGGCGACAAGACGATTTACTCCTTTTGAAACATTGGTCGGGGCTTATGATGGCACGAGAGGTGTAATATTCCATACCTACCAGGTCCTTCAACACTCGAGCCCAGTACATCTGCATAAATATCAATTACAATGGCACGCTGATACCACTGGGGTATCTCCCAGAAGCAGTGGAAGACGCTCTGGCAAGATATCCCCAAGAATTATCGCAGTATACAACAGCGCGAGACAGCATGCAAAATGATGACATGGTGACATTACACACCGAAACGCCTTCGCACCATTTATCACACCACATCCGATCACTGCCCCTGGTGATTTTCAACACAGATGGTGGTCATGCTCTGTTATTTCCAGTTATTGGAAAGAAATCCTAGGCCACATTAAAGGTGTGCTCGGCTACCGTCTTCCTGCTTCCTATATCACATTGGTTTTGAGCATCCGCCCCATAGAACAAGAGGCCATGACACACACAGATTGGAGTGTTGTGGGCCACATGCTGGGTGCAGGCAACTTAAAGCTTTCCATTGGAAGCAACCCTCTGCTCCCTCTGTGGCCTTATGGTTTACACTGCTTTGGCACGTTATGGCCATGCAGCTTTCGTTACAAAGAATTGCACATTTCAATATAAAATTTACTCGCATCTGGCAGCCTTTGATTGACTATTTCACATGCCTGGAACATACCTGCTTCAATCCTCACAAACTTTAAATGCTCCAGATCTTCGACTGAGTTGCACCTGGGTGGTAGTGGCACGGCCCTAGCGCCTCTGACATGCCCTTCATTCATTCTTCCTCCCCGCCCGACCCCCCCAACATCTAACCATACCTCACAAATACCTACCTTTTCATGTGGACAAGATACCTCCCTGACAACAGGCTCTTAAACATCCTGCCTTCTCGACCTTTTGTATTTTGTTTTGTAAGTTCCATTGTTTTGTAATAATCACCGGTTCATGCAAAGATTACAAATTTGCTTGTCTTTCCTGCTGTCATCTTGTTGTGTACGGGGAGTTTATCATTACACGCCTTCTCTGCTTATTACATTGATTTACTCTCTGCTGTTTCCTTGTCTACAACGAGATTGATGTCATTATGCATGAATAGTGACATGCTTCAACTGCTACGTTGATGTATGAAAACAAATTCAATAAAAAAGATTTGAAGTAGAAAAAGAAGCCAAGTGGAGTGGGAGGACCAAGTGGGAGAAATCTAAGCCAGGAAGTCCCAGGACAATCAGACGTTTCTTAGCCTCAAGTTTGGCAACTAGATTTCTTCACTTCTGGGGTCCTGGGATTCCATACTGTGGACCCTCAAACCAGATACCAAGCACCCATTTTAAATCTTAATTCTCTGGGAAGCTAGGCAGAGCAGTCCAATCTTGATTCAGGGAGGTGCTGTGGACTAGAAACTCTAAACTCATCAAAGCAACAAATAACGATTAAACAATGTGGTCAGTGTCATTAACTTCAAAAATGAAAAGTGCTGTAATACATGTAAAGCTAAATCTATGCAAAAAAATACAAATCAGCAGAAATTCACAATGGCAAAACCAACTGAAACACTCTAGAGAGCCTTGTGATCTACATTGGGTGCACCGTAAAAGAAGATCCTAGTTCTCAGCTAACTCTGAAAGCAGACTATACCCCTAGGTCTGAGGCACCTTTAATGATTTGTGTGCCAGAATACCATACCCACCAGAACCACAATCTGCCCATATATGCCTGGAGCAAATCATGTCTGGTATGCAACTATAAAAAGTCAGGCTTTTTCAGTTTGACAAAAGATGTTCACAATAAAACAGGATAGTGAAAAATGTACATTTCATTTTCAATAAAACCTTTTATTATTGCTAATATAGAATTATGGATTTTTTTTATCTCTCACTATTGGAAAACAGCCTCATATGCTTGGATATACTTTAAAAATAAACATTTCATAGCAATTGACATTTCGATGAAGCACTATATTTCAGTTTTTTTAACCATGCTGCCTAGCATCCTCTCAGGACAAAACATAATAGTTTGCCACAAAATGTATGCCTGCCAGGATTTCACAGAAAGACTCCTGAGTCATAAATGTTTCTATTGCTATCCAATTATCTGCCTTGAGTTGCTAGTAGTAAATACAAGGCAAGTATTGGGAGTAGAAGGAGCCAGCCAAGTTTGTGAATTCATAGAGACCTGTATATATATATATATATATATATTATCTACTGGCGGTCGCCAGTAGATAGTTATAGTTAAAACCTATTATCCATAGGAAATCCGCGACATTCTATTTGAAATAACGTTGGCGCCGGTTGACGAATCTTCGCGAAAGTTTCCAACTTGTTGGGGCGCTCCGGTCCGCTCCTATCCTGAAAGTCTTGGGGTGATACGTCAAGCGGGGGCCGAGAAAAAGGGGGTCCCAAAACGCGTTTTCCCCATTCATTTTTCCATAGGAACCTTTAGTCGCAGCTACAGCCCGAACTGCTGAACGGAATTACACCAAATTTGGCAAAGAGGTAGCCCTTGGTTCAGTGTCGTGCCTTTTGCTTAAATGGTGTAAATCCGTTCCGTAGTTCCTGAGAAAATCAAAAGTAAAGTCACATATATATCTGGGCGGAGCCTAACCACACATGTCATCGTGAGATCTGATTGGCTGTCAGCACTTCATCCTGGAATTGCTGGCAGCCATCTTGGGACCAATATAAATGATAGTACCTCATTGAAATGCATTGTAGTGAATAGAAGATTTTGAGGTTCACCAAAAGGAGAACTATAAAGGGTGATAACAGGCTTTAGTTACATTAGAATTTATTTGTTGATGGTACCATACTAATTTTAGGAATTGTGGTGTATTCTAAGGTGATTTTACCATGTGAAAAACCTTCTGCTGGGATATCATGAATCATGTTTGAGAGAACACTATTTTCACATGCTTGTCCCATGGAGGTTTGGAAGGTGCTCCAGAAGCTAAAATGAGAGCATATTTTCTGTAAATTCACTTTATCTTTCTCACTCATGTGAGAATGAAGTCTGACATTCTCAGTAAAACATGTACATCCAACAAGGGCAGAGACTGTCAGTTGATTCCTTTGTGTTCTACTGCAGCTTCCCAGAGTGTTCTAAAGAACAACTAGAGTGCTAACAGCCTTACTTATGACAAAAGTATGGCACACCTGAAGCCATCTTGATTGGAATAAACTGGTAACACTTAAACAATTTAATTTAAAAAGGAACAAAATGATGGGGTTCATTTTGTCATAGAAATTATGGTTAGTGCTGTAGAAAGAAAAATTAGGACATGTTTCAAGTGTGATCTCAAATATCTTCCTGTTATATTTCAACAGGAGCAGCCTGCCAGTTGATGCCTTTGTGTTCTACTGCAGCTTCCCAGAGTGTTCTAAAGAACAACTAGAGCGCTAACAGCCTTACTTATGACAAAAGTATGGCACAACTGAAGCCATCTTGATTGGAATAAACCGGTAACACTTAAAACATTTAATTTAAAAAGGAACAAAATGAGGGGTTCTTTTTGAAATAGAAATTATGGTTAGTGCTGCAGAAAGAAAAATGAGGGCATGTTTTAAGTGAGATCTCAAATCCTCTTCTATTTCATTAAAAAATTCTGACATGCAGACTGAAACAATCACTTTCAATACCAGCAGCAGACTGCCAGTTAACTCCCTGGTGAGCAGTAGCTTTACTCCAGTGATCTAATGAGCAACTAGAGTGCTAACATTCTGAATTTATGGCAGATGTGAGACACATCTGAATGCCTTCTTGATGGAATCAAAGTAAAAACTGAAAGCATTTCCTACTGAGGAGACTGCAGTAAATGAAGAAATTAGGAAACTTCATAACAAAGAAGTCTTCCAAGATGGCCACCAGTGAAAAAAGAGCCCAAATGTAGCACAAATATTACCCAGATGTAGCCCACATATAGCCCAATGACAAAAGTGTGCAAAACACTTTTTATTTTTAGTTTTTTTGCAGTTTTATGTAGTGCAGACTGGTCAGGTATTGGAGCATTG
The DNA here is from genome assembly GCA_963921515.1 of Calotriton arnoldi. Classification (NCBI taxonomy): domain Eukaryota; kingdom Metazoa; phylum Chordata; class Amphibia; order Caudata; family Salamandridae; genus Calotriton; species Calotriton arnoldi. Next base: position 1,363,157 of record CAWUFW010003991.1, on the reverse strand, counting down.
CATCTTAAAACATGACCCCCCTACACTACAAAAACACCACTGCACTACCTTAAACCCTAAAACACTACCCCAGCACGACCCCCTACACTACACAAGCACCACTGCACTATCCTAAACCCTAAAACACTACCCCCAGCACGACCCCCTACACTACCCAAACACCACTGCACTACCCTAAAACATGACCCCCTACACTACACAAACACCACTGCACTACCCTAAACTCTAAAACACTACCCCCAGCACGACCCCCTACACTACACAAGCACCACTGCACTACCCTAAACCCTAAAACACTACCCCCAGCATGACCCCCTACACTACACAAACACCACTGCACTACCCTAAACCCTAAAACACTACCCCCAGCACGACCCCCTACACTACCCAAACACAACTGCACTAACCTAAATCCTAAAACACTACCCCCAGCACGACCCCCTACACTAGCCAAACACCACTGCACTACCCTAAAACATGACCCCCTACACTACAGAAACACCACTGCACTTTTCCTAAACCCTAAAACACTACCCCCAGCACGACCCACTGCACTACCCTAAACCCTAAAACACTACCCCCAGCACGACCCCCTACACTACCCGAACACCACTGCACTGCCCTAAACCCTGAAACACCAGCCCCTGCATGACCCCCTACACTGCCCGAACACCACTGCACTGCCCTAAACCCTGAAACACCACCCCTAGCACGCCCCCTACACTGCCCGAACACCACTGCACTGCCCTAAACCCTGAAACACCACCCCTTCACGACCCCCTACACTGCCCAAACACCACTGCACTGCCCTAAACCCTGAAACACCACCCCCAGCATGACCCCCTACACTGCCCGAACACCACTGCACTGCCCTAAACCCTGAAACACCACCCCCAGCATGACCCCCTACACTGCCCGAACACCACTGCACTGCCCTAAACCCTGAAACATCACCCCCAGGAAGACCCCCTACACTGCCCGAACACCACTGACCTAAACCCTGAAACACCACCCCCAGCACGACCCCCTACACTGCCCGAAAACCACTGCACTGCCCTAAACCCTGAAACACTACCCCCAGCATGACCCCCTACACTGCCCAAACACCACTGCACTGCCCTAAACCCTGAAACACCACCCCCAGCATGACCCCCTACACTGCCCGAACACCACTGCACTGCCCTAAACCCTGAAACACCACCCCCAGCATGACCCCCTACACTGCCCGAACACCACTGCACTGCCCTAAACCCTGAAACATCACCCCCAGGAAGACCCCCTACACTGCCCGAACACCACTGACCTAAACCCTGAAACACCACCCCCAGCACGACCCCCTACACTGCCCGAAAACCACTGCACTGCCCTAAACCCTGAAACACTACCCCCAGCATGACCCCCTACACTGCCCAAACACCACTGCACTGCCCTAAACCCTGAAACACCACCCCCAGCATGACCCCCTACACTGCCCGAACACCACTGCACTGCCCTAAACCCTGAAACACCACCCCTAGCACGCCCCTACACTGCCCGAACACCACTGCACTGCCCTAAACCCTGAAACACCACCCCCTTCACGACCCCCTACACTGCCCAAACACCACTGCACTGCCCTAAACCCTGAAACACCACCCCCAGCATGACCCCCTACACTGCCCGAACACCACTGCACTGCCCTAAACCCTGAAACACCACCCCCAGCATGACCCCCTACACTGCCCGAACACCACTGCACTGCCCTAAACCCTGAAACATCACCCCCAGGAAGACCCCCTACACTGCCCGAACACCACTGACCTAAACCCTGAAACACCACCCCCAGCACGACCCCCTACACTGCCCGAAAACCACTGCACTGCCCTAAACCCTGAAACACTACCCCCAGCATGACCCCCTACACTGCCCAAACACCACTGCACTGCCCTAAACCCTGAAACACCACCCCCAGCATGACCCCCTACACTGCCCGAACACCACTGCACTGCCCTAAACCCTGAAACACCACCCCCAGCATGACCCCCTACACTGCCCGAACACCACTGCACTGCCCTAAACCCTGAAACATCACCCCCAGGAAGACCCCCTACACTGCCCGAACACCACTGACCTAAACCCTGAAACACCACCCCCAGCACGACCCCCTACACTGCCCGAAAACCACTGCACTGCCCTAAACCCTGAAACACTACCCCCAGCATGACCCCCTACACTACCCGAACACCACTGCTCTGCCCAAAACCCTGAAACACCAGCCCCAGCACGACCCCCTACACTGCCCGAACACCACTGCACTGCCCTAAACCTTGAAACACCAGCCCCTGCACGACCCCCTAAACTGCCCGAACACCACTGTACTACCCTAAACCCTGAAACATCACCCCCAGCACAACCCCCTACACTGCCCGAGCACTACTGCACTGCCCTAAACCCTGAAACACCAGCCCCAGCACGACCCCCTACACTGCCCGAACACCACTGCACTACCCTAAACCCTGAAACACCAGCCCCAGCACGACCGCCTACACAGCCCGAACACCACTGCACTGCCCTAAACCCTGAAACACCAGCCCCAGCACGACCCCCTACACTGCCCGAACACCACTGCACTGCCCTAAACCGTGAAACACCAGCCTCAGCACGACCCCCTACACTGCCTGAACACCACTGCACTGCCCTGAACCCTGAAACACCAGCCTCAGCACGACCCCCTACACTGCCTGAACACCACTGCACTGCCCTAAACCCTGAAACACCACCCCGTGCATGACCCCCTACACTGCCCGAACACCACTGCACTGCCCTAAACCCTGAAACACCACCCCCAGCGCGACCCCCTACACTGCCCGAACACCACTGCACTGCCCTAAACCCTGAAACACCACCCCCTGCACAACCCCCTACACTGCTCGAACACTACTGCACTGCCCTAAACCCAGAAACACCATCCCCAGCATGACCCCCTATACTGCACGAACACCACTGCACTGCCCTAAACCCTGAAACACTACCCCCAGCAAGACCCCCTACACTGCCCGAACACCACTGCACTGCCCTAAACCCTGAAACATCACCCCCAGCAAGACCCCCTACACTGCCCTAAACCCTGAAACACCACCCCCAGCAAGACCCCCTACACTGCCCGAACACCACTGCACTGCCCTAAACCCTGAAACACCAGCCCCAGCACGACCCCTACACTGCCCGAACACCACTGCACTGCCCTAAACCCTGAAACACCACCCCCTGCACGACCCCCTACACTGCCCGAACACCACTGTACTGCCCTAAACCCTGAAACCCCACTCCCAGCATGACCCCCTACACTGCCAGAACACCACTGCACTGCCCTAAACCCTGAAACACCACCCCTGCACGACCCCCTACACTGCCCGAACACTACTGCACTGCCCTAAACCCTGAAACACCAGCCCCAGCACGACCCCCTACACTGCCCGAACACCACTGCACTACCCTAAACCCTGAAACACCAGCCCCAGCATGACCGCCTACACTGCCCGAACACCACTGCACTGCCCTAAACCCTGAAACACCAGCCCCAGCACGACCCCCTACACTGCCCGAACACCACTGCACTGCCCTAAACCGTGAAACACCAGCCTCAGCACGACCCCCTACACTGCCTGAACACCACTGCACTGCCCTGAACCCTGAAACACCAGCCCCAGCACAACACCCTACACTGCCCGAACACCACTGCACTGCCCTAAACCCTGAAACACCACCCCGTGCATGACCCCCTACACTGCCCGAACACCACTGCACTGCCCTAAACCCTGAAACACCACCCCCAGCGCGACCCCCTACACTGCCCGAACACCACTGCACTGCCCTAAACCCTGAAACACCACCCCCTGCACAACCCCCTACACTGCTCGAACACTACTGCACTGCCCTAAACCCAGAAACACCATCCCCAGCATGACCCCCTATACTGCACGAACACCACTGCACTGCCCTAAACTATGAAACACCAGCCCCAGCACGACCCCCTACACTGCCCGAACACCACTGCACAGCCCTAAACCCTGAAACACTACCCCCAGCAAGACCCCCTACACTGCCCGAACACCACTGCACTGCCCTAAACCCTGAAACATCACCCCCAGCAAGACCCCCTACACTGCCCTAAACCCTGAAACACCACCCCCAGCAAGACCCCCTACACTGCCCAAACACCACTGCACTGCCCTAAACCCTGAAACACCAGCCCCAGCACGACCCCTACACTGCCCGAACACCACTGCACTGCCCTAAACCCTGAAACACCACCCCCTGCACGACCCCCTACACTGCCCGAACACCACTGTACTGCCCTAAACCCTGAAACACCACTCCCAGCATGACCCCCTACACTGCCAGAACACCACTGCACTGCCCTAAACCCTGAAACACCACCCCCAGCACGACCCCCTACACTGCACGAACACCACTGCACCGCCCTAAACCCTGAAATACTACCCCCAGCAAGACCCCCTACACTGCCCGAACACCACTGCACTGCCCTAAACCCTGAAACATCACCCCCAGCAAGACCCCCTACACTGCCTGAACACCACTGTCCTAAACCCTGAAACACCACTCCCAGCAAGACCCCCTACACTGCCTGAACACCACTGCACTGCCCTAAACCCTGAAACACCACCCCCAGCAAGACCCCCTACACTGCCCGAACACCACTGCACTGCCCTAAACCCTGAAATACCACCCCCAGCAAGACCCCCTACACTGCCCGAACACCACTGCTCTGCCCAAAACCCTGAAACACCAGCCCCAGCACGACCTCCTACACTGCCCGAACACCACTGCACTGCCCTAAACCCTGAAACACCAGCCCCAGCACGACCCCCTACACTGCCCGAACACCACTGCACTGCCCTAAACCCTGAAACACCACCCCTGCACGACCCCCTACACTGCCCGAACACCACTGCACTGCCCTAAACCCTGAAACACCACCCCCTGCACCGCCCCCTACACTGCCCGAACACCACTGCACTGCCCTAAACCCTGAAACACCACCCCTGCACCGCCCCTACACTGCCCGAACACCACTGCACTGCCCTAAACCCTGAAACACCAACCCCAGCATGACCCCCTTTACTGCTCGAACACCACTGCACTGTCCCAAACCCTGAAACACCACCCCCAGCATGACCCCCTACACTGCCGAACACCACTGCCCTAAACCCTGAAACACCACCCCTGCACGACTGCCCGAACACCACTGCACTGCCCTAAACCCTGAAACACCACCCCCTGCACGACCCCCTACACTGCCCGAACACCACTGCACTGCCCTAAACCCTGAAACACCACCCCCAGCACGACCCCCTACACTGCCCGAACACCACTGCACTGCCCTAAACCCTAAAACACCACCCCCAGCACGACCCCCTACACTGCCCGAACACCACTGCACTGCCCTAAACCCTAGAACACTACCCCCAGCATGACCCCCTACACTACCCGAACACTACTGCACTACCCTAAACCCTAAAATACTCCCCAGCACGACCCCCTACACTACCCGAACACGACTGCACTGCCCTAAACCCTGAAACACCAACCCCTGCACGACCCCCTACACTGCCCGAACACCACTGTACTGCCCTAAACCCTGAAACCCCACTCCCAGCATGACCCCCTACACTGCCAGAACACCACTGCACTGCCCTAAACCCTGAAACACCACCCCCTGCACGACCCCCTACACTGCCCGAACACTACTGCACTGCCCTAAACCCTGAAACACCAGCCCCAGCACGACCCCCTACACTGCCCGAACACCACTGCACTACCCTAAACCCTGAAACACCAGCCCCAGCACGACCGCCTACACTGCCCGAACACCACTGCACTGCCCTAAACCCTGAAACACCAGCCCCAGCACGACCCCCTACACTGCCCGAACACCACTGCACTGCCCTAAACCGTGAAACACCAGCCTCAGCACGACCCCCTACACTGCCTGAACACCACTGCACTGCCCTGAACCCTGAAACACCAGCCCCAGCACAACACCCTACACTGCCCGAACACCACTGCACTGCCCTAAACCCTGAAACACCACCCCGTGCATGACCCCCTACACTGCCCGAACACCACTGCACTGCCCTAAACCCTGAAACACCACCCCCAGCGCGACCCCCTACACTGCCCGAACACCACTGCACTGCCCTAAACCCTGAAACACCACCCCTGCACAACCCCCTACACTGCTCGAACACTACTGCACTGCCCTAAACCCAGAAACACCATCCCCAGCATGACCCCCTATACTGCACGAACACCACTGCACTGCCCTAAACCCTGAAACACTACCCCAGCAAGACCCCTACACTGCCCGAACACCACTGCACTGCCCTAAACCCTGAAACATCACCCCCAGCAAGACCCCCTACACTGCCCTAAACCCTGAAACACCACGCCCAGCAAGACCCCCTACACTGCCCGAACACCACTGCACTGCCCTAAACCCTGAAACACCAGCCCCAGCACGACCCCTACACTGCCCGAACACCACTGCACTGCCCTAAACCCTGAAACACCACCCCCTGCACGACCCCCTACACTGCCCGAACACCACTGTACTGCCCTAAACCCTGAAACACCACTCCCAGCATGACCCCCTACACTGCCAGAACACCACTGCACTGCCCTAAACCCTGAAACACCACCCCCAGCACGACCCCCTACACTGCACGAACACCACTGCACCGCCCTAAACCCTGAAATACTACCCCCAGCAAGACCCCCTACACTGCCCGAACACCACTGCACTGCCCTAAACCCTGAAACATCACCCCCAGCAAGACCCCCTACACTGCCTGAACACCACTGTCCTAAACCCTGAAACACCACTCCCAGCAAGACCCCCTACACTGCCTGAACACCACTGCACTGCCCTAAACCCTGAAACACCACCCCCAGCAAGACCCCCTACACTGCCCGAACACCACTGCTCTGCCCTAAACCCTGAAACACCAGCCCCAGCACGACCCCCTACACTGCCCGAACACCACTGCACTGCCCTAAACCCTGAAACACCAGCCCCAGCACGACCCCCTACACTGCCCGAACACCACTGCACTGCCCTAAACCCTGAAACACCACCCCTGCACGACCCCCTACACTGCCCGAACACCACTGCACTGCCCTAAACCCTGAAACACCACCCCTGCACCGCCCCCTACACTGCCCGAACACCACTGCACTGCCCTAAACCCTGAAACACCACCCCGGCACCGCCCCCTACACTGCCCGAACACCACTGCACTGCCCTAAACCCTGAAACACCAACCCCAGCATGACCCCCTTTACTGCTCGAACACCACTGCACTGTCCCAAACCCTGAAACACCACCCCCAGCATGACCCCCTACACTGCCGAACACCACTGCCCTAAACCCTGAAACACCACCCCTGCACGACTGCCCGAACACCACTGCACTGCCCTAAACCCTGAAACACCACCCCTGCACGACCCCCTACACTGCCTGAACACCACTGCACTGCCCTAAACCCTGAAACACCACCCCCAGCACGACCCCCTACACTGCCCGAACACCACTGCACTGCCCTAAACCCTAAAACACCACCCCCAGCACGACCCCCTACACTGCCCGAACACCACTGCACTGCCCTAAACCCTAGAACACTACCCCCAGCATGACCCCCTACACTACCCGAACACTACTGCACTACCCTAAACCCTAAAATACTCCCCCAGCACGACCCCTACACTACCCGAACACGACTGCACTGCCCTAAACCCTAAAACACTCCCCCAGCACGACCCCCTACACTACCCGAACACCACTACACTGCCCTAAACCCTAAAACACTCCCCCAGCACGACCCCCTACACTACCTAAACACCACTGCACTGCCCTAAACCCTAAAACACTACCCCCGCATGACCCCCTACACTACCCAAATACCAATGCACTTCCCTAATCCCTAAAACACTTCCCCCGCACAACCCCCTACACTACCCAAAGACCACTGCACTACCCTAAACTCTAAAACAATACCCCCGCAAAACTCCCTACACTACCCAAAGACCACTGCACTACCCTAAACCCTAAAACACGACCTCCTACACTACACAAACACCACTGCACTACCCTAAACCCTAAAAAACTACCCCAGCACGAACCCCTACACTACCCAAACACCACTGCACTACCCTAAACCATAAAACACTACCCCCAGCAGTACCCCCTTCACTACCCAAACACCACTGCACTACCCTAAACCCTAAAACACTACCCCCAGCAGTACCCCCTACACTACCCAAACACCATTGCACTACCCTAAACCCTAAAACACTACCCCCAGCAGTATCCCCTACACTACCCAAACACCACTGCACTACTCTAAACCCTAAAACCCTAAAACACTAACCCCAGCACGACCCCCTACACTACCCAAACACCACTGTACTACCCTAAACCCTAAAACACTCCCCCAGCACGACTCCCTACACTACCCAAACACCACTGCACTACCCTAAATCTACCCCCAGCATGACCCCCTACACTACACAAACACCACTGCACTAGCCTAAACCCTAAAACACTACCCCCAGCATGACCCTCTTCACTACCTAAACACAACTGCACAATTTGTTACAGGCGTTGCAACGCAGGCCTGTGGTGCTTACTGGAAGTACCTGGTGGGCTAGTTGGGCCCCAGGGACTCTCAGGATTCAAGGTGACCTAATCCCCCAACTTAAAACGCGCCACGGGGCGCGTTTGCACAGTGGTGAAGGGAGGGGGCGGGGCTTCAGGTGACATGTGCGCAAACACGCCCTGTGGTGCGTTTTAAGTTGGGGAGTTAATTCTCTTTGAATCCTGGGGGCCAACTAGCCCACCAGGTACCTTCAGTAAGCACAACAGAGTTGCGTTGCAGAGAGGTGAAAAAGGTGCGTGGCCTCGGAACGCCTCTCTGCAACTCAGCTCTGTGGTCCTAACTGTAGGTACCTGGGGGGCTAGTTGGGCCCCAGGGACCCTCAGGATTCAAGGGGACTTAATCCCGCAACTTAAAACGCGCCACGGGGCGCGTTTGCACACATGTCACCTCAGGCCCCCCTCCCTTCACCACTGTGCAAACGCGCACTGGCTCTGGTTAGTCAGAGTCAGTTACCACCAGTACCCGTCTGAAAAAGTTGTGGGCACAGGATGATTTTGCGACAAGGCCTCTTTCTGCTCCTCTGTTGGTTCTTTCTGCACATCTTTTGCTTCTTTCTGTGCGTTTTTTCTTCTTTCTTCACATGTCCTACCTCTGTTGGCATAGTTAGAAACTAGCATTTAAAAACCTTTGAAATTCACTTAAAAATCATAGGTTTCAGGCACGTTATAGTTAGAAATTAGCATTTAAAAACCTTTGAAATTCACTGAAAAAACCATAGGTTTCAGGCACGTTATAGTTAGAAATTAGCATTTAAAAAACCTTTGAAATTCACTGAAAAAACCATAGGTTTTAGGGACAGTTATAGTTAGTTGGACATTGCACTCGTACAAAACCCGTGAAATTCCCCTGTTATAGTTAGTTCAGCTAACTATAACTCGCGCCCGCAATGCACTGCTGATGACGTCACATATTACATCACTCATGACATGGTCAGTGACATCACTGATGACATCACTGATGACATCTCAAATGACATCACTGATGACATCATCCATGTGATAATTTCATGCATCTTCTCACACCCTAATATAACTTTTGATACACCCACTCTAAATTACAGACTGCCATTCTCAAAACCATAGACACTCCAACACCAAAAACTACATACCCACTCACTGATTCTTAGGTCTACACACACATCCACTCACTCACCTGTACAGTCACTCATACTTACAGTCACTCAGTACAGGACTATCATATGCACTCATACACCTATATAAACACTCACACACCGCCACTCATCCATAGAGGTACTCACACACCTAGTCAGTCATGCAAAAATTAATCACACACCCATTTACTCACCTACACAGTTATACACACACCAGCTCACTTACTCATACAAATACTAGCACATTCTTACGCTCTTATACAATAACTGATACAAGCACACACGCATCCATACAGCCACTCTCACAATAACACACTCTCACTTATAGCCATTTAAATACTCTAACACACATATATACTGCCTTTTACATATGTAGTTACTCGCACATGTACCACTGAGATATACATTCACTCACTAACACACCCATACACACACTCACCCACCCAAGCAGTCCATCACAGATGCACTCTTGAAATCATGCACCCAGTGAATCACCCACTCACACATCTATGTATAGAGTCACACACACCCCACCCACACAAACACTCAGGCAGCCATACAGATACTCAGAGAACCAATCAATAACCCATATAGACACTCATGTAGCTATTCGCAAATCCATGCATCCACTTACACACCAACAAACAGACGGATACAGACATTCACACAGTGTAGTCACTAACCCATGCATTCAGTAAGATACGTTTAATCACTCACTTGTAGAGTCAGTCACTCACGTACTAAATCATCCATTCAGACACTTATACACCCACTCATTCTTCAATACGCCTTTCCCTATATATATTAAACATATTTAAACTTTACAGAAACACACAGTCACTGGATGATGTCATCAGTGATGTCATCAGTGATGTCATTTGAGATGTCATCAGTGATGTCATCAGTGATGTCACTGACCATGTCATGAGTGATGTAATATGTGACGTCATCAGCAGTGCATTGCGGGGCGCGAGTTATAGTTAGCTGAACTAACTATAACAGGGAATTTCACGGGTTTTGTACGAGTGCAATGTCCAACTAACTATAACTGTCCCTAAAACCTATGGTTTTTTCAGTGAATATATATATATATATATATATATATATATATATATATATATATATATAAATTCACTGAAAAACCACAGGTTTCAGGGACGTTATAGTTAGTTGAACATTTCACTCGTACAAAACCATAGAAATTCCCCCGTTATAGTTAGTTCAGCTAACTATAACTTGCGCCCCCGCAATGCACTGCTGATGACGTCACATATTACATCATTCATGACATGGTCAGTGACATCACTGATGACATCTCAAATTACATCACTGATGACATCATCCAGTGACTGTGTGTTTCTGTAAAGTTTAAATTTGTTTTATATATATGCCAAGCTGTATTGAAGAATGAGTGGGTGTATAAGTGTCTGGATGAAGGATTTAGTAGGTGCGTGACTGACTGTATAAGTGAGTGATTAAATGTGTCTTACTGAATGCATGGGTTACTGACTAAACTGTCTGAATGTCTGTATCAGTATGTCTGTTGTTGTGTAAGCTGCTGCATGGGTTGGTCAGTAGCTACGTGAGTGTCTATATGGGTTATTGATTGGTTGCCTGATTCTTTGTATGGGAGACTGAGTGTGTGGATGGGTCGGTGGGAGGTGTGTGACTCTGTGCATAGATGTGTGAGTGGTTGATTCACTGGGTGTATGAGTTCAAGAGTGCATTTGGAAACAGCTGTATGGGTGGGTGAGTGTGTGTATGGGTGTGTTGGTGAGTGAATGGATGTCTCAGTGGTACATGTGCAAGTAACTACATATGTAAAAGGCAGTATATGTGAGAGTTGGAGTATATAAATGACTATACGTGAGAGTCAGTGATTGTGAGAGTGGCTGTATGGATGAGTGTGTACTTGTATCAGTGATTGTATAAGAGAGTAAATATGCGTTAGCATCTGTATGAATAAGTGAGGTGGTGTGTATATAACTGTATAGGTGAGTAAATGGGAGTGTGATTGATTCTTTGCATGACTGTCTAGCTGTGTGAGTAACTCCATGGATGAGTCGTGGTGTGTGAGTGTCTCTATAGGTGTAAGAGTGCATATGATAGTGTTGTATTGATGAGTGACTGCATGTATGAGTGATTGTATGGGTGAGTGAGTGGATGTGTGTGTAGACCTATGAATCAGTGAGTGCGTATAAAGTAACTGGTATTGGAGTGTTGATGGTTTTGAAAATGGTAGTCTGCATTTTACAGTGGGTGTATCAAAGGATATATTAGAGTGTGAGGAGGTGCATCAGATTTCCATGTGGATGATGTCATCAGTGATGTCATCAGTGATGTAATTTGAGATGTCATCAGTGATGTCACTGACCATGTCATGAATGATGTAATATGTGACGTCATCAGCAGTGCATTATGAGGCGCGAGTTATAGTTAGCTGAACTAACTATAACAGGGGAATTTCTATGGTTTTGTACGAGTGAAATGTTCAACTAACTATAACGTCCCTGAAACCTGTGGTTTTTTCAGTGAATTTCTAAGGTTTTTTAAATGCTAATTTCTAACTATAACGTCCCTGAAACCTATGGTTTTTTCAGTGAATTTCTAAGGTTTTTTAAATGCTAATTTCTAACTATAACGTCCCTGAAACCTATGGTTTTTTCAGTGAATTTCAAAGGTTTTTTAAATGCTAATTTCTAACTATAACATCCCTGAAACCTATGGTTTTTTCGGTGAATTTCAAAGGTTTTTTAAATGCTGATTTCTAACTATGCCTACAAAGGTAGGACATGTGAAGAAAGAGGAAGAAAAGCGCAGAAAGAAGCAAGACAAATGCAGAAAGAGGCAACTGTAGTCCAGAAAGACGAAGAAAAGTGCAAGAAGAAGGAAGAGATGTGTAGAAAGAACCAACAGAGGAGTAGAAAGTACTCCTGTGCCCCCAACTTTTTGCTGATGGGTTCTGGTGGTAACTGACTCTGTCTCTGGTGGTAAAAGACACTTAGAATACAGTGAAAACACCTACATACACTAGGGAACACTATGCGTTGGGGTACCCCTGTGATTAGCATCACCTCCTCTGTATTTGCCATGAGTTAGTGCCTGGGTCATTGGATGAGTACATGGGTACTGACTGGATGATTAGAGTACTGCAAGGAGAGTGGATGGTAAATTTATAAGTGCTTGTGTTTTGGCGGAGTGATTGGATAAGTACATGGTGCTCGCTGGTTGATTGGAGGAGTGCATGGGTAGTGACAGGGCGATGGCTGGACTGCATCAGTAGTGCTCAGGGTAAGTTGGAGGATTCATTCCCCTTGAATCCTGAGGGTCCCTATTTGATAAAAGCCGTGGCGGTCCCCGGGCTTAGGGGGCCTTGGAGGCCCCCAAACATTAAAAAAACAAGCCCCGGGAGGTGGCGGTCCCCGGGCCGCGGGGCCCACGCGGGCCCTGCATATATTTGTTGGCAATGTCCCCGGGACCTGGCCCACCCGGGGTCTCAATTAAATGAAGCGCGGTATCCCGCACTTCATTTTTTTTTACATTTCGGCGGGATTCGCGACCCCAGTGCGAATTTCGCCAATTAAAAAAAAAAAAATGTTTTTTTGGGCCCTGGGGGTCCTTGTGGGACCCCCTGAGCAGGCCTAGGGGTCAGGGTGTTTCTACCCTGCCCCCTTTTCTTCTTTTTCACCTTTGTTTCCCTGTTTTCTTGTGACTCGGTTCTACCGAGTCACAAGATGGCTGCCAACACTTCCTGGTTTGGAGTGTTGGCAGCCAATTAAAATGAAGCTCGTGGTCGGGAGGGTTTGCGGATCCACCGCGCCTCTAGATATCGATATTTGGTTTTTTACAATTTCTCAGCAACTACCGAACGGATTTACACCATTTTTAAAAAGGTCGCTTTCTGAGCCAAGCAGTTCTCAAATAGCGACAAAGCACTTTTGAATTATTTGTTATCTCTATGTTTTTTTATCCAGTTGACCACTTGATTAAATGTTACACTTAGGGGAGAAAATGTGGTGTTACCAAGTTGGAGTTTCTGCTTCAGCTCGTCATTCTGTGATTCTGGTCAAATCACTTAATCTCCCCATGCCTACAACCAAAATGAGTTTGTCCTTGTATGATGTAACCAATGCTCATGTAAAGCACTCCAATATCTGACCAGCCTGCACTATATAAAACTGCAAAAAAACAAAGGATAAAAAGTGTTTTCCACACTTCTGTCATTGGGCTATACGTGGGCTACCTCTGGGTGATATTTGTGCCTCATTTGGGCTCATTTTTCTCTGATGGCCATCTTGAGAGACTTCAATTACATTCATTAAACTTTATTCGATCTGATTTAGAAACATAGATCATAAAAGTGTACATAAAAACAGTAAATCCTCTTTCTTAATACAATACAGTGAGAATTAATTAAAACCAGTAGGTAAAAACGGGTGTTACAAAGCCCGGTTCAGAGCAACTTCAGGTTAACAGAATAGTAAAGTTCAATGTTTCGCAAGATCAATCTCAGGTCCAAGCAAGATGCAACGCTCCAATACCTGACCAGTCTGCACTATATAAAACTGCAAAAAAACTAAAAATAAAAAGTGTTTTCCACACTTCTGTCATTGGGCTATATGTGGGCTACATGTGGGTGATATTTGGGCTACATTTGGGCTCTTTATTCTCTGGTGGCCACCTTGGGATACTTATTTGTTATGAAGTTTCCTAATTTCCTCATTTACTGCAGTCTCCTCAGTAGGAAATGCTTTCAGTTTTTTACTTTGATTCCATCAAGAAGGCATTCAGATGTGTCACACATTTGCCATAAATTCAGAATGTTAGCACTCTAGTTGCTCATCAGATCACTGTAGTAAAGCTACTGCTCACCAGGGAGTTAACTGGAAGTCTACTGCTGGTATTGAAAGTGATTGTTTCAGTCTGCATGTCAGAATTTTCTAATGAAATAGAAGAGGATTTGAGATCTCACTTAAAACATGCCCTAATTTTTCTTTCTGCAGAACTAACCATAATTTCTATGGCAAAATGAACCCCCTCATTTTTTTCCTTTTTAAATTAAATGTTTTATGTGTTACCAGTTTATTCCAATCAAGATGGCTTCAGGTGTGCCATAATTTTGTCATAAGTAAGACTGTTAGCGCTCTAGTTGTTCTTTAGAACACTCTGGGAAGCTGCAGTAGAACACAAAGGAATCAACTGGCAGGCTGCTCCTATTGAAATATAACAGGAAGATATTTGTAATCTCACTTAAAACATGTCCTAATTTTTCTTTATACAGCACTAACCATAATTTCTATGACAAAATGAACCCCCTCATTTTGTTCCTTTTTAAATTAAATGTTTTAAGTGTTACCGGTTTATTCCAATCAAGATGGCTTCAGGTGTGCCATACTTTTGTCATAGGTAAGGTTGTTATCGCTCTAGTTGTTCTTTAGAACACTCTGGGAAGCTGCAGTAGAACACAAAGGAATCAACTGACAGTCTCTGCCCTTGTTGGATTTACATGTTTTACTGAGAATGTCAGACTTCATTCTCACATGACTGAGAAAGATAATGTGAATTTACAGAAAATATGCTCTCATTTTAGCTTCTGGAGCACCTTCCAAACCTCTGTGGGACAAGCATGAGAAAATTGTTTTCTCTCAAACATGATTCATGAAATCCCAGCAGAAGGTTTTTCACAGGGTAAAATCACCCTAGAACACACCACAATTCCTAAAATTAGTATGGTACCATCAACAAATGAATTCTAATGTAACTAAAGTCTGTTATCACCCTTTATAGTTCTCCTTTTGGTGACCCTCAAAATCTTCTATTCAGTACAATGCATTTCATTGGGGTGCTATCATATATATTGGTCCCAAGATGGCTGCCAACACTTCTTGGATGAAGTGCTGACAGCCAATCAGATCTCACGATGACATGTGTGGTTAGGCTCCGCCCAGATATATAAAGTTCTTTTTCCTTTAATATTTAAAAAACTACCAAACGGATTTACACCATTTTTGGAAAGGTCGCTTTCTGAGACAAGCAGTACATTTATGCCAAATTCGGGGTAAATCCGTTCAGCAGTTTCCGCTGTAGCCTTGCACAAAGTTCCCTATGGGAAATTGATTTTTTGACTCTTATTTTTTGAATTTCTCAGCAACTACTGAATGGATTTACACCATTTAACAAAAAGAGCTCTTTAAGAACCAAGGGCTACCTTTTTGCAAAATTTGGTGTAATTCCGTTCAGCAGTTCGGGCTGTAGCCGTGTCTAAAGTTTCCTATGGAAAATTGCATGGGGAAAACACGTTTTGGGACCCCCCTTTTTTCTCAGCCCCCGCTTGCCGAATCACCCTGAAACTTTCAAGATAGGAGCGGACCGGAGTGCCCCACGAGTTTTGAAAATTTCGTGAAGATTCATCGACCGGCGCCAAAGTTATTGGGAATAGAATGTTGCGAATTTTCTATGGAAAATAGGTCCTAACTATAACTACCTACTGGCGACCGCCAGTAGGTAATATATATATATATATATATATATATTACCTACTGGCGTTCGCCTGAGGGTCCCTGGGGGACAACTAGCCCACTAGTTACCTCCAGTAAGCGCCACAGAGCTGCGTTGCAGAGTGGTGTAAAAAGGGGCGTGGCCTCAGACCACCTCTCTGCAACGCAGCTCTGTGGCCCATATTGGAGGTACTTGGTGGGCTAGTTGGCCCCCAGGGACCCTCAGTATTCAAGGGGAATTAATTCCCCAACTAGCAACCCGCCAGGGGGCGCGTTTGCAGAGTGGTGGAGAAAGGGGGCATGGCCTTTGTCTACATCTCACCAATCCCACTGTGTGGGGCTTACTGGAGGTAAAAGGTAGGCTAGTTGGCCCCTAAAGGACCCCCAGCAGTGAAGGTTACTTCAATCCCCATCCAAGAGCGCGCCAGGGAGCGCGTTTGTAGAGTGGTGGGCAAAGTGGCGTGGCCTGGTACGAGAACTTACCAGTGCTGCTGTGTGGGACTGACTGGAGGTAATAGGAGGGGAAGTTGACCCCAAGGATGTCCTTGGGGGCCAACTACCCCTCTTGTTACATCCAGTAAGTCCCACACAGTGGGATTGCTAAGACGTCTTCGGAGCCCATGGCCCCCTTTCTCGACCACTCTGCAAACGCGCCTCGTGGCAGACTACGGGATGGGGGATGAAGTCCAATTTAGTCCTGAGGGAGTTTGGGGGCCAAGAATCCCTCCTGGTACCTCCTGCAAGTCCTACGCAGCGGAATTCCTGAGCGCTGGTCGGACGCCCAGCACCCTTTCTCCACCACTCTGCAAATGTGACTACTACTTAAAGAAGCATCTTTCTGCACCTCTGACTTAGACGTAATTTATTATGTACTAGGGCCTTACAGAGGAGGTCATGCTAATCACAGGGGTACCCCAACGCATAGTGTTCCCTAGTGTATGTAGGTGTTTTCACTGTATTCTAAGTGTCTTTTAGCATAGCACTGGCTCTAGGCCTGGTTAGTCAGAGTCAGTTACCACCAGTACCCGTTAGAAAAAGTTGGGGGCACAGGATGATTTTGCAACA
Source organism: Calotriton arnoldi (assembly GCA_963921515.1). NCBI lineage: Eukaryota > Metazoa > Chordata > Amphibia > Caudata > Salamandridae > Calotriton > Calotriton arnoldi. The sequence continues at coordinate 1,345,767 of CAWUFW010003991.1, read as the reverse complement.
AGGCCTCTTTCTGCTCCTCTGTTGGTTCTTTCTGCACATGTCTTGCTTCTTCCTGCACTTTTCTTCGTCTTTGTGGACTTCTGTTGCTTCTTTCTGTATTTCTTTTGCTTCTTTCTGTGTGCTTGTTCCTCTTTCTTCACATGTCCTACCTCTGTAGGCATAGTTAGAAACTAGCATTTAAAAAACCTTTGAAATTCAATTAAAAAAACCATAGGTTTCAGGCACGTTATAGTTAGAAATTAGCATTTAAAAAACCTTTGAAATTCACTGAAAAAACCATAGGTTTCAGGCACGTTATAGTTAGAAATTAGCATTTAAAAAACCTTAGAAATTCACTGAAAAAACCATAGGTTTTAGGGACGTTATAGTTTGTTGGACATTTCACTCGTATAAAACCATAGAAATTCCCCCGTTATAGTTAGTTCAGCTAACTATAACTCGCGCCCCCGCAATGCACTGCTGATGACGTCACATATTACATCACTCATGACATGGTCAGTGACATCACTGATGACATCACTGATGACATCTCAAATGACATCACTGATGACATCACTGATGACATCATCCATGTGATAATTTGATGCATCTTCTCACACCCTAATATAACCCTTGATACACCCACTCTAAATTACAGACTGCCATTCTCAAAACCATAGACACTCCAACACCAATAACTACATACCCACTCACTGATTCTTAAGTCTACACACACATCCACTCACTCACCCGTACAGTCACTCATACTTACGGTCACTCAGTACAGGACTATCATATGCACTCATACACCTATATAGACACTCGCACACCACCACCCAGTTACTCACACACCTAGTCAGTCATGCAAATAATTAATCACACTCCCATTTACTCACCTATACAGTTATACACACACCAGCTCACTTACTCATACAGATACTAGCACATTCTTTCGCTCTTATACAATCACTGATACAAGCAAACACTCATCCATACAGCCACTCTCACAATCACACACTCTCACTTATAGCCATTTATATACTCCAACACACATATATACTGCCTTTCACATATGTAGTTACTCACACATGTACCACTGAGATATACATTCACTCACTAATACACCCATACACACACTCACCCACCCATACAGTCCATCACAGAAGAACTCTTGAAACCATGCACCCAGTGAATCACCCACTCACACATCTATGCACAGAGTCACACACACCCCACCCACACAAACACTTAGGCACCCATACAGATACTCAGACAACCAATCAATAACCCATATAGACACTCATGTAGCTATTCTCAAACCCATGCAGCCGCTTACACAGCAACAGACAGACGGATACAGACATTCACACAGTTTAGTCACTAACCCATGCATTCAGTAAGATACGTTTAATTACTCACTTATAGAGTCAGTCACGCACCTACTAAATAATCCATTCAGACACTTATACACCCACTCATTCTTCAATACGCCTTGGCCTATATATATTAAACATATTTAAACTTTACAGAAACACACAGTCACTGGATGATGCCATCAGTGATGTCATCAGTGATGTCATTTGAGATGTCATCAGTGATGTCATCAGTGATGTCACTGACCATGTCATGAGTGATGTAATATGTGATGTCATCAGCAGTGCATTGCGGGGGCGCGAGTTATAGTTAGCTGAACTTACTATAACGGGGGAATTTCTATGGTTTTGTACGAGTGAAATGTCCAACTAACTATAACGTCCCTAAAACCTATGGTTTTTTCAGTGAATTTCTAAGGTTTTTTAAATGCTAATTTCTAACTATAATGTGCCTGAAACCTATGGTTTTTTCAGTGAATTTCAAAGGTTTTTAAAATGCTAATTTCTAACTATAACGTGCCTGAAACCTATGGTTTTTAAGTGAATATATATATATATATATATAGATATATATATATTCACTGAAAAAACCATAGGTTTCAGGCTACGCTATAATATCCCTGAAACCTATGGTTTTTTAAGTGAATATATATATATATATATATATATATATATATATTCACTGAAAAACCATAGGTTTCAGGGATGTTATAGTTAGAAATTAGCATTTAAAAAACCTTAGAAATTCACTGAAGAAACCCAGGTTTCAGGGACGTTATAGATAGTTGGACATTTCACTCGTACAAAACCAGAGAAATTCGGCCATTATAGATAGTTGAGCTAACTATAACTCGCGCCCCCGCAATGCACTGCCGATGACGTCACATAATACATCATTCATGACATGGTCAGTGACATCACTGATGACATCTCAAATTACATCACTGATGACATCACTGATGACATCATCCACGTGATAATCTGATGCACCTCCTCACACCCTAATATAACCTTTGATACACCCACTCTAAAATACAGACTACCATTTTCGAAACCATAGACACACCAAAACCAGTTACTGCATACCCACTCACTGATTCCTAGGTTTATACGCACATCCACTCATTCACCCATACAGTCACTCATACATGCAATCACTCATCAATACAGCACTATCATTTTCACTCATACACCTATACAGACACTGACATACCGCCACTCATCCATAGAGTTATTCACACACCTAGTCAGTCATGCAAAGAATCAATCACACTCCCATTTACTCACCTATACAGTTATACACACACCACCTCACTTATTCATACAGATACTAACACATACTTACTCTCTTATACAATCACTGATACAAGCACACACTCATCCATACAGCCACTCTCACAATCACTCGCTCTCACATATAGTCATTTATATACTCCAACACTCACATATACTGCCTTTCACATATGTAGTTACTAACACATGTACCACTGAGACATCCATACACTCATCGACACAGCCATATGCATACTCACTCAACCATACCGTCCCTCACAGACGCACTCATGAACCCATATACCATGGGATTCACCCACTCATACATCCATGCAGGGAGTCACACAGCCACTCATCCTCCCACACAGACACTCAGGCACCCATACAGGTACTCAGACAACTAATCAATAACCCATATAGACACTCATGTACCTACTCACCAACCCATGCAGCCAGTTACACACCAACTGACAGACTGATACACACATTTACACACATTAGTCACTCACCCATGCATTCACTAAGACATGTTTAATCACTCACTCATACAGTCAGTCACATACCCAAGAAATCATCCATACAGACACTCATACACCCACTCATTCTTCGAATACACCTTGGCGTATATATATATGTAAAACATATTTAAACTTTACAGAAACACATAGTCACTGGATGATGTCATCAGTGATGTCATCAATGATGTCATTTGAGATGTCATCAGTGATGTCATCAGTGATGTCACTGACCATGTCATGAATGATGTAATATGTGACGTCATCAGCAGTGCATTGTGGGGTGCGAGTTATAGTTAGTTCAACTAACTATAACGGTCGAATGTATCTGGTTTTGTACGAGTGAAATGTCCAACTAACTATAACGTCCCTGAAACCTGTGGTTTTTTCAGTGAATTTCTAAGGTTTTTTAAATGCTAATTACTAACTATAATGTCCCTGAAACCTATGTTTTTTTTAGTGAATTTCAAAGGTTTTTTAAATGCTAATGTCTAACTATAACGTTGCTGAAACCTATGGTTTTTTCAGTGAATTTCAAAGGTTTATTAAATGCTAATTTCTAACTATAACGTCCCTGAAACTTATGTTTTTTTCAGTGAATTTCAAAGGTTTTTTAAATGCTAATTCCTAACTATAACGTCCCTGAATCCTATGGTTTTTTCAGTGAATTTCAAAGGTTTTTTAAATGCTAATTTCTAACTATGCCTACAGAGGTAGGACATGTGCAGAAAGATGAAGAAAAGTGCAGAAAGAAGCAAGAGAAATGCAAAAAGAGGCAACAGAAGTCCAGAAAGACAAAGAAAGGTGCAGAAAGAAGCAAGAGATATGCAGAAACAACCAACAGAGGTGCAGAAAGAGGCCTTGTTGCAAAGTCATCCTGTGCCCCCAACTTTTTGCTGACTGGTACTGCTGGTAACTGACTCTGACTAACCAGGCCCGGAGCCAGTGCTATGCTAAAAGACACTTAGAATACAGTGAAAACACCTACATACACTAGGGTACACTATGGGTTGGGGTATCCATGTGATTGGCATGACCTCCCCTGTAAGGCCCTAGTACATAATAGGGCAGGGGGATTAAAACTATCTCTAAGTCAGAGGTGCAGAAAGAGGCAAGAGAAGTGCAGAAAGAAGCAACAGAGGTGCCGAAACAGGCAATAGAAGTGCAGAAAGAAGCAAGAGAGGTGTAGAAAGAGGCAACATAGGTTCATAAATAGTCAGGAGGGGTGCAGAAAGAAGGAAGAGAAGTGCAGAAAGAGGCAAGAGAATTGCTGAAAGAAGCAACAGATGTTTAGAAAGAAGCAAGAGAAGTGCAGAAAGAGGCAAGTGAGGTGCAGAAAGAAGCAAAAGCAGTGCAGAAAGAACCAACAGAGGTGCACAAAGAGTCAAGGGGGTGCAGAAAAAGGTAGGGGAGGTGCAGAAAGAAGGAACAGAGGTGCTGAAAGAGGCGCGAAGGGTGCAGAAAGAGCAAGAAAAGTACATAAAGATGCAAGAGAGGTACAGAAACAAGCAAAAGAAGTGCAGAAAGAGGCAAGAGAATTGCTGAAAGAAGCAACAGAGGTGTGGAAAGAAGCAAGAGAAGTGCAGAAAGAGGCAAGTGAGGTGCAGAAAGAGGCAACAGAGGTGCAGAAAATAGCAAGAGAAGAGCAGAAAGAGGCAAGAGGGATGCAAAAAAGGGAAGAAGGGTGCAGAAAGAAGCAAGAGAGGTGCAGAAAGAAGCAAGAGAAGTGCAGAAACAGACAAGAGAAATGCACAAAGAGGCAAGAGAATTGCAGAAAGAGGCAAGTGAGGTGCAGAAAGAAGCAAGAGCAGTGCCGAAAGAACCAACAGAGGTGCAAAAAGAGGCAAGAGGGGTGCAGAAAGAGGCAAGAGAAGTGCAGAAAGAGGTACTTGAGGTACAGAAAGAGGAAAGAGAGGTACAGAAAGAGGCTCGAGAAGTGCAGAAAGAGGCAAGAGAAGTGCAGAAAGAGGCAAGAGAGGTGCAGAAGGAAGAGAGTGAGGTGCAGAAAGAGGAAAGTGAGGTGCAGAAAGAGGCAAGAGAGGTACAGAAAGAGGCAAGGGAACTGCAGAAACAGGCACGAGAAATGCACAAAGAGGCAAGAGAGGAGCAGAAAGAGGCAAGAGAGGTGTAGAAAGAAGCAAGAGAAGTGCAGAAAGAGGCAAGTGAGGTGCAGAAAGAGGCGAGAGAGGTGCAGAAAGAGGCAAGGGAGGTGCAGAAAGAGTCAAGAGATCTGCAGAAAAGCAACAGATGTGCTAAAAGAGGCAAGTGAGGTGCAGAAAGGGGCAAGAGAAGTGCAGAAAGAGGCAAGTGAAGTGCAGAAAGAAGAAAGTGAGGTGCAGAAAGAGGAAGAAGGGTGCAGAAAGAAGCCAGAGAAATGCAGAAAGAGGCAAGAGAGGCACAGAAAGAAGAGAGGTTTGTGCACCATTAGTACCAGTTTAACACCCACAACACCCAAGTAACACGTGACCATTCCAGCTTTGAAAAGGGCTTTCCACCACGCTGTAACACATGACGCTGCATTTTTGGGAACATTTGAGCTGTTTGAGCTAGAAACAAGGCTTTTTTTGTTCAAATCTGCAGATTAGGCAGCAGATGTTGGAATATTTGGCAAATGCAGAAAATGTTTAATTATGTGAAAATTGGTGCAGCCAAACACTCACATAATTACAGTGGCCCTGCTCATACCTCCGACTAGGTCCAGAAGTGCTCCTCAGTGGTTCCTTCTTTTACTGTGTCTCATTGAGTTTATAGTTTAGCTTCTATGGAAACGAGGAAGACTAAACCTGAGGTTACCACTCCACAACACAGACTACAATACCACATAATTACTCTCCAAAACACATAACCCCACTCCACATAATTCCTATACACTAAATACCACATACTTTCTATTCACATAATTTCACTGCACAACATACCACATAATTCCAATACACACAACGTACATCCACTCTACACCAAAAAACATTAGTAAAAACTTTTACATTTACAACGCCAATAGCTTTAACTCTCGCAAATGCGAAACCTATTACATTGCAAATGCTTCTTTAACTAATAGTCGCGTTTGCAGAGTGGTGGAGAAACGGTGCTGGACCTCCGACCAGCGCTCAGAAATTTCGCTGCGTAGGACTTACAGGAGGTACCAGGAGGTCCTCAGGACACAAGAGGACCTCATCACCCCACCAGCAGTGTGCCAAGAGGCGCGTTTGCAAAGTGGTGTAAAAAGAGGTGTGGCCTCAGACCACCTCTCAGCAATCCCACTGTGTGGGGCTTACTGGAGGTACCTGGTGGGCTAGTTGGCCCCTAAGGACCCATAAGATTCTAGGGGACTTCCTCCCCCAACCCAAAATGCGCCAGGAGCCGCGTTTGCAGTGTGGTGCAGGGAGGGGGTGGGGCCTCTGCGAAATGCCGGCTTTTGGTTGGTTTTTTTTGTTAGAAGGGGGGCTTTGTGCCCCCCCTTCTCTTAACATTTTTTGGGCCTTGAGAATTTTTTTAGGAAAAAAAAAAACGGGATGGGGTCGTATGGCCCCCCCTTCCCGGGACCACTATTGGCCCCAGGGACCCCATCCCCCAGGGCCTGGCCTAATTATATTTTATTTATTTTTGCCTGGAGGGGGGCCGTGTGGCCCGCTCCTCTGGGCCACTTCTTGCCCCGGAGACCCCATCCCCCGGGGCCTGGCCTAGTTTGTTTAATTTTTTGTGGAGGGGGGCCGCGTGGCCCCCCTCCTATGGCCAGTTATGGCCCCGGGGACCCCATCCCTCGGGCCGGCCTTTCGTTTTTAAAAATAAATAAATTAATTAAAGGGAAGGGGGTCTGAGTGGCCCCCCTCCCGGGCCACTTCTAGCTCCGGGGACCCCATCCCCCGGGGCTGGCCCTCAAGTTGGGGACCGTGGGGGGAGCCCCAGTCCCTGCCGCCTCCCCGCCTCCTGCGGGAGCTGACATTGCAATTGGGCAAGGGGAGCTGCTAACATGCAGCTCCCCTTGCCCAAAAGCAATTCTGCTTTGCTTCGTTGAACCGAGAGCAGGTTTCTTGCTCTTGCTTTTACGAAGCAAAGCAGTGTTTGCTATGGCAGGGGGGGAGCCGTGCTCCCGCCCTGCCATAGCAAACGGCAATGTCCCAGGGTGGGCACCCCGGGACATTGCAGGAGCCGGCCCTGGGGGGTGGCAGTCCCCAGGGCCAAGGAGGGCTCCAGGAGGGAAACAAGGTCCTAACTATAACTACCTACTGGCGACCGCCAGTAGGTAATATATATATATATATATCTATATATAGTAATATATATAATATATATCTATTACCTACTGGCGGTCGCCAGTAGGTAGTTATATTTAGGACATTGTTTCTATTCAAAAAGCGTTTTTTCTTTTCCCAATATCTTTGGCGCCGTTTGACGAATCTTCGCAAAATTTGCAAAACTAATGACCAGCTCCGGTCAGCTCCTGTCTTGTAAGTTTCGGGGTGATTTGTCAAGCGGGGGCCGAGAAAAAAGGGGGGTCCCAAAACGCATTTTCCCCATGCTAATTTCTATAGGACATTTTGGAACAGGCTACAGCCCGAACTGCTGAACGGAATTACACCAAATTTGGCAAAAAGGTAGCTCTTGGTTCAGAAAGCACCCTTTTTTTTTTAAATGGTGTAAATCCGTTCAGTAGTTCCTGAGAAATTCAAAAAATAAAAATGTATATATCTCAGCTCCGAGGATGATTCGCGAATCCTCCCAAGCACGAGCTTAATTCTGATTGGCTGCCAACACTCCAAACCAGAATGTGTTGGCAGCCATCTTGTGACTCGGTAACCGAGTCACAAGAAATCAGTCGAAAAAAAGATGAAAAACCAGAAAAGGGGGCAGGGTAGAAACACCCTGACCCCCTAGGCCTCCTCAGGGGGTCCCAAGAGCACCCCCAGGGCCCAAAAAAGCATTAAAAGGAATAAAATCGTCCGAATTCACGCTGGGTGCGCAAATCCGGACGAAAAATACAAAAACGAAGCGCGGGCTCCTGCGCTTCGTTTTCCTTAAGCCCCCGGGTGGACCAAGTCCTGGGGGCAATGCCCAATTATTTAGCGGGGGCCTCCAGAGCCCCGGGGGCCTCCACAGCCCCGGGGACCGCTTCATTCATAATATGCGGGGGCATGCAGCCCCCCGCAGCCCCAGGATCCGCCACCTCCCCGGGGCTTATTTATATAACAAATGCGTGGGGGGGTGACTGCCCCCCCATGCTGCCCCGGGGACCACCACCTCCTGGGGCTTTGATAATTAAACACAGGGGGCACGCAGACCCCCCGCAGCCCCAGGGACCGCCACCTCCCCGGGGCATAAATAAATGAAGTGCGGGGTTCTGTTGCGGACCCCCGGGCCCCGGGGACCACCACCTCCCCGGGGCTTTAAAGAGTTGGTAGGGGGCCGCACGGCCCCCTCCTGGAGCCCTCCTTGTCCCTGGGGACTGCCACCCCCCATGGCCGGCTCCTGCAATGTCCCGGGGTGCCCACCCCCGGGACATTGCCGTTTGCTATGGCAGGGCAGGAGCACGGCTCACGCCCTGCCATAGCAAACACTACTTTGTAGTCGTTGAAGCGAGAGCAGAAACCTGCTCTCGCTTCAACGAAGCAAAGCAGAATTGCTTTTGGGCAAGGGGAGCTGCATGCTAACAGCTCCCCTTGCCCAAAAGCAATGCCGGCTCCCACAGGAGGCGGGGAGCCGGCAGGGACCGTGGGGGTATGGTACTCCCCCCATGGTCCCCAACTTGAGGGCCGGCCCCGGGGGATGGGTCCCCGGGGCCATAATTGGCCATAGGAGGGGGGCCACGAGGCCCCCTCCACCAAAAATTCCAGGCTGGCCAGGCCCCGGGGATGGGGTCCCCGGGGCCAGAAGTGCGGCCCTCCTCCCGGTAAAAATGTAAACAAACTAGGCCAGGACCCAGGTGATGGGGTCCCCGGGGCCAGAAGTGGCCCTGGGGAGGGGTGCCACATGGCCCCAATCCCGGCAAAAATAAATTTTAAAAATGAGGCCAGGCCCCGGGGGATGGGGTCCCCGGGGCAAATAGTGGCCTAGGGAAGGGGGGCCACGCTGCCCCCTTCCTGTTTTTTATTTTTTATTTAAAAAAATGGTCAGGCACTGGGGGATGGGGTCCCCAGGGCCCAAAAAAAGTTAAGAGAAGGGGGGCCACACAGCCCCCTTCTAATAAAAAAACAAAAACAGAAGCCGACATTTCGCGGAGGCCCTGCCCCCTCCCTGCACCACTCTGCAAACGCACCTCCTGGCGCGTTTTGGGTTGGGGGAGGAAGTCCCCTAGAATCTCATGGGTCCTTAAGGGCCAACTAGCCCACCAGGTACCTCCAGTAAGCCCCACACAGTGGGATTGCTGAGAGGTGGTTCGAGGCCACGCCCCTTTTTACACCACTCTGCAAATACGCCTCTTGCGCACTGCTGGTGGGGCGATGAGGTCCTCTTGTGTCCTGAGGACCTCAGGACACAAGTGAACTTTATCCCCCGAGCGCAGTGCGCCAGGAGCTGCGTTTGTAGAGTGGTGTAAAAAGGGGGCGTGGCCTTTGAGCACTCTCAGCAATCCAGCTGTATGGGGCTTAGTGGAGGTAACAGGAGGGCTAGTTGGCCCCTAGGGACCCTCAGGAGGAAAGGGGACTTCATCCCTCAACCAAGAGCGCGCCAGGAGGTGCGTTTGCAGAATGGTGGAGAAAGGGGGCGTGGCCTGTGTCCACCTCTCAGCAATCCCACTGTGTGGGGCTTAATGGAGGCAAGAGGTAGGCTAGTTGGCCCCAATGTACCCCCAGCAGCGAAGGGGACTTCAATCCCCATCCAAAAGCTCACCAGGGAGCGCCTTTGCAGAGTGGTGGTCAAAGGGTGCGTGGCCTGCTGTGTGGGACTTACTGGAGGTAATTGGAGGGGTAGTTGGCCCCCAAGGATGTCCTTGGGGGCCAACTACCCCTCTTGTTACCTCCAGTGAGTCCCACTCAGTGGGATTGCTAAAATGTCTTCGGAGGCAACGCCCCCTTTCTCCACCACTCTGCAAACGCGCCTCCTAGCAGACTACGGGATGGGGGATGAAGTCCACTTTACTCCTGAGAGACTTTGGGGGCTAAGAAGCCCTCCTGGTACCTCCTGTAAGTCCTACGCAGCGGAATTACTGAGCGCTGGTCGGAGGCCCAGCACCCTTTCTCCACCACTCTGCAAACACGACTACTAGTTGAAGAATCATTTGCAATGTAATAGGTTTCGCATTTGCGAGAGTTAGAGCTATTGGCGTTGTAAATGTAAAAGTTTTTTACTAATGTTTTTTTGGTGTAGAGTGGATGTACGTTGTGTGTAGTGGAATTATGTGGTATGTTGTGCAGTGAAATTATGTGAATAGAAAGTATGTGGTATTTAGTGTATAGGAATTATGTGGAGTGGGATTATGTGTTTTGGAGAGTAATTATGTGGTATTGTCTGCGTTGTGGAGTGGTAACCTTGGGTTTAGTCTTCCTCGTTTCCATAGAAGCTAAACTATAAACTCAATGAGACACAATAAAAGAAGGAACCACTGAAGAGCACTTCTGGACCTAGTCAGAGGTATGAGCAGGGCCACTGGAATTATGTGAGTGTTTGGCTGCACCAATTTTCACATAATTAAATATTTTCTGCATTTGCCAAATGTTCCATCATCTGCTGCCTAATGTGCAGATTTGAACAAAAAAAGCCTTGTTTCTAGCTCAAACGGCTCAAATGTTCCCAGAAATGCAGCGTCATGTGTTACAGCGTGGTGGAAGGCCCTTTGCACAACTGGAATGGTCACGTGTTACTTATTGCAAAATGTGGGTGTTAAACTGGTACTAATGGTTCACAAACCTCTCTTCTTTCTGTGCCTCTCTTGCCTCTTTCTGCATTACTCTTGCTTCTTTCTGCACATTTCTTCCTCTTTCTGCATCTCACTGTCTTCTTTCTGCACTTCACTTGCCTCTTTCTGCACTCTCTTGCCTCTTTCTGCACTTCTCTTGCCCCTTTCTGCACCTCACTTGCCTCTTTCAGCACCTCTGTTGCTTTTTTCTGCAGATCTCTTGCCTCTTTTTGCACTTCCCTTGCCTCTTTCTGCACCTCTCTTGCCTCTTCCTGCACCTCACTTGCCTCTTTCTGTACTTCTCTTGCTTCTTTCTACACCTCTCTTGCCTCTTTCTGCTACTCTCTTGCCTCTTTATGCATTTCTCTTGCCTGTTTCTGCAGTTCCCTTGCCTCTTTCTGTACCTCTCTTGCCTCTTTCTGCACCTCACTTTCCTCTTTCTGCACCTCACTCTCTTCCTTCTGAAAATCTCTTGCCTCTTTCTGCACTTCTCTTGCCTCTTTCTGCACTTCTCGAGCCTCTTTCTGTGCCTCCCTTGCCTCTTTCTGCACCTCACGAGCCTCTTTCTGCACTTCTCTTGCCTCTTTCTGCACCCCTCTTGCCTCTTTTTGCACCTCTGTTGGTTCTTTCTGCACTGCTCTTGCTTCTTTCTGCACCTCACTTGCCTCTTTCTACACTTCTCTTGCTTCTTTCTACACCTCTGTTGCTTCTTTCAGCAATTCTCTTGCCCCTTTGTGCATTTCTCGTCTGTTTCTGCACTTCTCTTGCTTCTTTCTGCACCTCTCTTGCTGCTTTCTGCACCCTCCTTCCCTTTTTAGCATCCCTCTTGCCTCTTTCTGCTGTTCTCTTACCATTTTCTGCACCTCTGTTGCCTCTTTCTGCACCTCACTTGCCTCTTTCTGCACCTCACTTGCCTCTTTCTGCACTTCTCTTGCTTCTTTCTACACCTCTGTTGCTTCTTTCAGCAATTCTCTTGCCTCTTTCTGCACTTCATTGGCTTGTTCCTGCACCTCTTGTGTCTTTATGCACCCCTGTTGCCTCTTTCTACACCTCACTTGCTTCTTTCTGTACCTCTGTTGGTTCTTGCTGCACTTCTCTTGCTCTTTCTGTACCCTTTCCGCCTCTTTCAGCACCTCTGTTGCTTCTTTTGCACTTCTCTTCCCTTCTCTCTGTACCCCTACTGCCTCTTTCTGTACCTCTCTTGCCTCTTTGTGCACCTCTTCTACCTTTTTCTGTACCGCTCTTGCTTCTTTTTGCACCTCTGTTGGTTCTTTCTACACTGTTCTTGCTTCTTTCTGCACCTCACTTGCCTCTTTCTGCACTTCTATTGCTTCTTTCTACACCTCTGTTGCTTCTTTCAGCAACTCTTTTGCCTCCTTCTGCACTCCTCTTCCTTCTTTCTGCACCCCTCTGGCCTCTTTCTGTGCCTCTTTGTGCACCTCTCCTACCTCTTTCTGCACTCCTCTTGCCTCTTTCAGCATCTCTGTTGCTTCTTTCTGCACTTCTCCCTTCTTTCTGCACCCCTCCTGCCTCTTTCTGTACCTCTCTTGCCTCTTTGTGCACCTCTCCCACCTTTTTCTGTACCGCTCTTGCTTCTTTGTGCACCTCTGTTGGTTCATTCTATACTGCTCCTGCTTCTTTCTGCACCCCTCTTGCCTCTTTCCGCACTCCTCTTTTCTCTTTCTGCACCTCTCTTGGCTCTTTATGCACCCCTGTTCCCTCTTTCTGCACCTTTCCTGCCTGTTTCTGCACCTCTCTTGCCTGTTTCTGTACCTCTGTTGGTTCTTTCTGCACTTGTCTTGCTCTTTCTACACCCTTTGCGCCTCTTTCAGCACCTCTGTTGCTTCTTTCTGCACTTCTCTTCCTTCTTTCTGTACCCCTCCTGCCTCTTTCTGTACCTCTCTTGCCTCTTTGTGCACCTCTTCTACTTTTTTCTGTACCGCTCTTGCTTATTTTTGCACCTCTGTTGGTTCTGTCTGCACTGCTCTTGCTTCTTTCTGTACCCCTCTTGCCTCTTTCTGCACCCCTCTTTTCTCTTTCTGAACCCTTTCTTCTCTCTTTCTGCACCCCTGTTCCATCTTTCTGCACCTTTCCTGCCTGTTTCTGCACCTCTCTTGCCTCTTTCTGTACTTTTGTTGGTTCTTGCTGCACTTCTCTTGCTCTTTCTGCACCCTTTGCACCTCTTTCAGCACCTCTGTTGCTTCTTTCTGCCCTTCTCTTCCTTCTTTCTGCACCCCTCCTGCCTCTTTCTGTACCTCTCTTGCCTCTTTGTGCACCTCTTCTACTTTTTTCTGTACCGCTCTTGCTTCTTTTTGCACCTCTGTTGGTTCTTTCTGCACTGTTCTTGCTTCTTTCTGCACCTCACTTGCCTCTTTCTGCACTTCTATTGCTTCTTACTACACCTCTGTTGCTTCTTTCAGCAACTCTTTTGCCTCTTTCTGCTCTCCTCTTCCTTCTTTCTGCACCCCTCTGGCCTCTTTCTGTACCTCTCTTGCCTCTTTGTGCACCTCTCCTACCTCTTTCTGCACTCCTCTTGCCTCTTTCAGCATCTCTGTTGCTTCTCTCTGCACTTCTCTTCCTTCTTTCTGCACCTCTCCTGCCTCTTTCTGTACCTCTCTTACCTCTTTGTGCACCTCTCCTACCTTTTTCTGTACCGCTCTTGCTTCTTTGTGCACCTCTGTTGGTACATTCTGCACTGCTCTTGCTTCTTTCTGCACCCCTCTTGCTTCTTTCTGCACTCTACTTTTCTCTTTCTGCACCTCTCTTGGCTCTTTATGCACCCTTGTTCCCTCTTTTTACACCTTTCCTGCCTGTTTCTGCACCTCTCTTGCCTGTTTCTGTACCTCTGTTGGTTCTTTCTGCACTTCTCTTGCTCTTTCTACACCCTTTGAGCCTCTTTCAGCACCTCTGTTGCTTCTTTCTGCACTTCTCTTCTTTCTTTCTGCACCCCTCCTGCCTCTTTCTGTACCTCTCTTGCCTCTTTGTGCACCTCTTCTACTTTTTTCTGTACCGCTCTTGCTTCTTTTTGCACCTCTGTTGGTTCTTTCTGCACTGCTCTTGCTTCTTTCTGCACCTCACTTGCCTCTTTCTGCACTTCTATTGCTTTTTTCTTCACCTCTGTTGCTTCTTTCAGCAACTCTTTTGCCTCTTTCTGCACTTCTCTTCCTTCTTTCTGCACCCCTCCTGCCTTGTTCTGTACCTCTCTTGCCTCTTTCTGCACCTCTCCTACCTCTTTCTGCACTCCTCTTTCCTCTTTCAGCATCTCTGTTGCTTCTTTCTGAACCCCTCCTGCCTCTTTCTGTACCTCTATTGCCTCTTTGTGCACCTCTGTTGGTTCTTTCTGCTCTTGCTTCTATCTGAACCTCACTTGCCTCTTTCTGCACTTCTCTTGCTTCTTTCTACACCTCTGTTGCTTCTTTCAGCAATTCTATTGCCTCTTTTTGCACTTCTCTTCCTTCTTTCTGCACCCCTCCTGCCTCTTTCTGTACCTCTCTTGCCTCTTTGTGCACCTCTCCTACATCTTTCTGCACTCCTATTGCCTCTTCTTGCACCTCTGTTGGTTCTTTTTGCACTGCTCTTGCTTCTTTCTGCATCTCACTTGCCTCTTTCTGCACTTTTCTTGCTTCTTTCTACACCTCTGTTGCTTCTTTCAGCAATTCTTTTGCCTCTTTCTGCACTTCTCTTCCTTCTTTCTGCACCCCTCCTGCCTCTTTCTGTACCTCTCTTGCCTCTTTGTGCACCTCTCCTACCTCTTTCTGCACTCCTCTTGCCTCCTCTTTTTCCACCTCTGGTTGTTCATTCTGCACTGCTCTTGCTTCTTTCTGCACCCCTCTTGCCTCTTTCTGCTCCCCTCTTTTCTCTTTCTGCACCTCTCTTGCCTCTTTCTGCACCCCGTTCCCTCTTTCTGCATCTTTCCTGCCTGTTTCTGCACCTCTCTTGCCTCTTTCTGTACCTCTGTTGGTTCTTTCTGCACTTCTCTTCCTTCTTTCTGCACCTCTCCTACCTTTTTCTGCACCCCTCTTGCCTCTTTGTGCACCTCTGTTGGTTCTTTCTGCACTGCTTTTGCTTCTTTCTGCACTTCACTTGCCTCTAGTGAAAGCGTCTCAATTACGAGGACGTGGAGATGAGGTCAACACGCGTGGGTAACCGCGGTGCCGATGTCCAGGGTCGGATTAGCATCGGCGCGGCTGCTCTCCCCTTGGATTCCTTCCTCCAGACTCACGCCGGTTTTCAAATTAATTCTTCGCTGCCGATGGTTCCTTCCCCGGTTCCCTGGCTGGATTTGCACCTTCCCTGAACCCTAATTCAATCCTCCATCCTCCTTCGGCCCTGGACATCGGCACCGCGGTTACCCACGCGTGTTGACCTCATCTCCACGTCCTCGTAATTGAGACGCCTTAACTAGATTCTAATTGCTCACACACCAGTCCTGATGATGATCTTTTAGTTAACAAGATCGAAACGCCGTCGACCTCACAACCAAAACTCCTTCATTGTAATTGAATAGATTGGAGTTTTGTAGCTTGTTGTCAATGCGATGTAATGCTTTTAATGTCACTAAGCACTTTCACTTCACGCACTTGCACTTTTTCGTGTGAGCACCAGAACTATTACTGTTGAAAATTGAATGATACTCCATTTATGGTGTTAATAAATGTGATGTCATTCTGTACCCTGTGTCCTGGCATACATTGCTTAATGAGTCCTGCTCGGACTCCCTCTGAAAGTGTTTCTGTAGATTAATACTGCACCCATTAATAGTAGCCCAGGCTACATGAGGACCTCTGAGGCCTCCCTGAGACCACTGTTCTCTTCAACCCTATTATGTACTAGGGCCTTATAGGGGAGGTCATGCCAATCACTTGGGTACCCCAACCCATAGTGTACCCTAGTGTATGTAGGTGTTTTCACTGTATTCTAAGTGTCTTTCAGCATAGCACTGGCTCCGGGCCTGGTTAGTCAGTCAGTTACCATCAGAACCAGTCAGCAAAACGTTGGGGGCACAGGATGACTTTGCAACAAGGCCTCTTTCTGCATCTCTGTTGGTTGTTTCTGCATATCTCTTGCTTCTTTCTGCACCTTTATTCGTCTTTCTGGACTTCTGTTGCCTCTTTCTGCATTTCTCTTGCTTCTTTCTGCGCTTTTCTTCCTCTTTCTGCACATGTCCTTCCTCTGTAGGCATAGTTACAAATTAGCATTTAAAAAACCTTTGAATTCCCTGAAAAAACCATAGGTTTCAGGGACGTTATAGTTACAAATTAGCATTTAAAAAACCTTAGAAATTCACTGAAAAAACCACAGGTTTCAGGGGTGCTATAGTTAGTTGGACATTCACTCGTACAAAACCAGAGAAATTCGGCCGTTATAGTTAGTTGAGCTAACTATAACTTGCGCCCCGCAATGCACTGCTGATGACGTCACATATTACATCATTCATGACATGGTCAGTGACATCACTGATGACATCAGTGATGACATCTCAAATGACATCACTGATGACATCACTGATGACATCATCCAATGACTATGTGTTTCTGTAAAGTTTAAATATGTTTTACATATATATATACGCCAAGGTGTATTTGAAGAATGAGTGGGTGTATGAGTGTCTGTATGGATGATTTCTTGGCTACGTGACTGACTGTATGAGTGAGTGACTAAATATGTCTTAGTGAATGCATGGGTGAGTGACTAATGTGTGTAAATGTGTGTATCAGTCTGTCAGTTGGTGTGTAACTGGCTGCATGGGTTGGTGAGTAGGTACATGAGTGTCTATATGGGTTATTGATTAGTTGTCTGAGTATCTGTATGGGTGCCTGAGTGTCTGTGTGGATGGGTGAGGGGCTGTGTGACTCCCTGCATTAATGTATGAGTGGGTGAATCCCTGGGTATATGGGTTCATGAGTGCATCTGTGAGGGACAGTATGGTTGAGTGAGTGGGCATATGGCTGTGTTGGTGTGTGTATGGATGTCTCAGTGGTACATGTGTGAGTAACTACATATGTGAAAGGCAGTATATGTGAGTGTTGGAGTATATAAATGACTATATATGAGAGCGAGTGATTGTGAGAGTGGCTGTATGGATGAGTGTGTGCTTGTATCAGTGATTGTATAAGAGAGTAAGTATGTGTTAGTATCTGTATGAATAAGTGAGGTGGTGTGTGTATAACTGTATAGGTGAGTAAATGGGAGTGTGATTGATTCTTTGCATGACTGACTAGGTGTGTGAATAACTCTATGGATGAGTGGCGGTGTTTGAGTGTCTGTATAGGTGTATGAGTCCAAATGATAGCGCTGTATTGATGAGTGATTGCATGTGTGAGTGACTGTATGGATGAATGAGTGGATGTGCGTATAGACCTAGGAATCAGTGAGTGGGTATGTAGTAACTGGTATTGGTGTGTCTAGGGTTTCGAAAATGGTAGTCTGTATTTTAGAGTGGGTGTATCAAAGGTTATATTAGGGTGTGAGGCGGTGCATCAGATTATCACGTGGATGATATCATCAGTGATGTCATCATTGATGTCATTTGAGATGTCATCAGTGATGTCACTGACCATGTCATGAATGATGTAATATGTGACGTCATCAGCAGTGCATTTGGGGGGCGTGAGTTATAGTTAGCTCAACTAACTATAACGGCCGAATTTCTCTGGTTTTGTACGAGTGAAATGTCCAATTAACTATAACGTCCCTGAAACCTGTGGTTTTTTCAGTGAACATATATATATATATATAGATCTATCTATCTATTTATCTAGCTATCTATAGATAGATAGATAGATCTATCTATCTATCTATCTAGCTATATACATATATATGCTGTAAAAATAATGAATTTATGTTGTATATAGGCCTTATGCCAATTGCCCTGAAGCATGAGTTACTTTTTCAAATTATGTGAAGAATGTAGATGAAATTAAATGAAATTAAAGAATTATATACTGCTACATATACCCGAAGGTGTCTAGGCGCTGGTTCAGATTAATAGATTGTACTTATTACGATTAAAGCACCTTTAAAAAAATCCAGGTTTTCAGTCCTTTCCTGAATTTAAGCAGATTATTTTCTTTTTTTTAAGGTTATGAGGAGGGAGTTCCAAAGCTTAGTGGTGTTATAAGAAAAACTTTTTCCTCCCCATTTTACTTTCCGCACCCTGGAGATGATCATATTCCCACAGTCTGAAGACCTAAGTGGTCTAGCCGGGATGTAGGGTTTGAAAAATTGTGACAGTTGCCAAGGACCGAGGCCATGCCTAGCTTTCAAGGCTATACATTGGGTTTAAATTGAATACGTTTGGCTATAGGCACCCAGTGTAACTCTGTGAGAGCCTTGGAGACCAAGTCATAGCGTGTGAATCCAAACAGGACTCTAGCTGCAGCATTCTGAACAGTCTGAAGTTTATGAATGCTGCGTTTGCTCGCACTGGTAAATAGGGCATTGCAGTAGTCTAGCCTGGATGCGATCAGTGCCGTGACCACTGTTTTCCTTAAGTCAAAAGGGATAAAAGGAAGCACTTTTTTCATTATTTTAAGTATAAAGAAGCAGGCAGACGTGATATGGTGGATCTGAGTTTCGAATGATACGTTGGTGTCAAAAAGGA
This sequence comes from Calotriton arnoldi, assembly GCA_963921515.1. Taxonomy (NCBI): domain Eukaryota; kingdom Metazoa; phylum Chordata; class Amphibia; order Caudata; family Salamandridae; genus Calotriton; species Calotriton arnoldi. Next base: position 1,327,194 of record CAWUFW010003991.1, on the reverse strand, counting down.
CCCCAAGATTTTTTACTTTATGTGAGGGTATGGAAGAGGACCCATGTGATTGGGCCACCAACTGTCTGATCATATTGAACGAGTTTCCAAAAAACATCACTTCAGTTTTTGACGAATTTAGTTTTAGACAATAATCTTGCATCCACTTTCCTATATGGCCCATGCAGTCTTGAAATCGAGCCACAGTTTCAGCAGATGCACTGTTGATTGACACTATAATCTGCGTGTCATCTGTGTATGACACCAGAGTGAAGCCAAAGCTTTTGATTAGTGTAGCCAGAGGGGTGACATACATATTAAAGAGGGTGGAGCTCAATGATGAGCCCTGAGGGACTCCACATGGAAGTGAGAAAGCAGGGGAAACAAATTCATCAAGAGCCACCACTTGAGATCTGTCTGACAAGAAAGAATTTAGCAGGCGGAGCGCTTTATCCCTGATCCCCACTGATGAGAGACGGTCAACCAACACATTGTGGTTGACCGTGTCAAAAGCAGCTGAAAGATCTAAAAGGATCAGAGCTGCACTCCCCCGCCATCTAGGGTTTGTCTAAGTTCTTCCGTGGCCGTTATTAGTGCCAATTCCGTACTGTGATGAGCCCGAAATCCATATTGTGAAGGATCCAAAATACCACCGTCCATAATGAAGGTGGATAGTTCTTGATTCAGAAACCTTTCTATTATTTTTGCAGGGAAAGGCAGCCATGAAATGGGTCTGTAATTCAAGGAGTCATTAGGATCTAAATTGGATTTCTTTAAGAGTTGGATGCTTTCCAACTGGGGAAATGCCCTGAGGAAAGCATGAGGTTAAAGATAGGCAAAAGCAATGTAGCAACAATCTCAGGAACTAAGTGAAGAATTTTCGGTGGGCATGGGTCCAAAGGGGATCCTGATTTCACTATAGGGATTATTTTAATAATCTGATCCAGGGTGATGGTGGAGAAGGAAGAGAGGGTGGATATAGAAGTACTTTCAGTTTAGACTGCGACAAAAGACTGTGTCCAAAACTAAGGAAAGACCAAACTGAATGATTAACTTGGGGCGAAAAGGCATCGAAGACCTGTTTGACCTTTTGCTGAGAGGAGTCAGATAGGGCATTACAGAATTGTTGACTCCTTTCATGATCTTGGGATTCTGGAAGTTTACAGAGTTTTTAATGGTGGAGAATAATAGTTTGGAACAGCCGTTAGCTGCTTCTATTTTTTCTTTAAAGTAGGATGACTTTGCCTTCAGAATTAAGTTTTTATAAACTTGAATAGCTGATCTATAGTCTGTTTTTGTCTGGGGATTATCCTCTAGCCTCCATTTTCTTTCTATACTTCGACAAATTTGTTTTTGTGCTCTCAATGACTCATTAAACCAGGGTTCAGATGGCAATTGCCTGGCTGAACGGGGGGTGGTCGGTGGGGTGGTCGGTGGGGCCAGCTGCTGATGGGAAACAACCTTTACATCGCGGTCATTAGACCGCAATGCCTTTACAACGCGGTTGTTACAACAACCGCGTTGTTACAACGAGATGCCATTACTACGCAAGTCATTACATCGACTTGCAGTAGATGGCGCCGTAACATTAGGAATGTATAATTTACTATTCCAACACCTTCCCTACTGTTGCTGTTCTACTTGTGAATAGAAGGTTCAAATTATTAATTGTTGCAGTCAACAAACTCTGTCACCGAAGTGAAATCGCCTTTCCATAGACTAGAAAGGTCATCGATATACCGTAACCATGTCACAATATGTGGTGACCATCTCTCCATTTCTGGCCCGTGAAGCACCTGCTCCTGCCACCAGCCCATATGCAGATTCGCATAGCTAGGGTCGAAGCAGGTGCCCATGGCTGTTCCCTGTTGCTGTTTATACAGTGTCTTATCAAAAAGGAAAATGTTACATGTTAAGCACCACTTAATCATTGCAATTAACATCTTGTTGTGGCCTGCAAATTGTCTTGGTCTACGGTTCAGAAAGTGTTCCACAGCCCTCAGTCCATCTTCATGGCGAATACTTGTATAGAGGGAATTAACATCGAGGCACACCATAAGGAAATCTGTCTCCCAATGGATATCAAAGATCTGCTTTAGAAAGTCTGTTGTGTCCTGTATATATGATGGTAAGTCCTTCACCATAAGTTGTAGATAGAAATCAACGTATTTGGAAACATTTTCCAACAGACTTCCTATTGCAGAAATGATAGGCCTGCCTGGAGGACGTTCGCTGTTTTTGTGTACCTTAGGTAAAAGATATAAAATTGGTACTCTAGGGGATTTAACTTTAAGGAAACTGCATTCCTCCAGTGTGATCAAGCTAAAGTCACGCCATGCTCTTAGGTCATCATAGAAATTGTTCCTGAGTTTGTCATATTCGCCCCATGTAACTGTTATGTAACATGAGGTGTCCTTTAATTGGTGGTTGGCTTCATCCACATACATCTTGAGTGGCCAGATGACTACGTTGTCACCCTTGTCTGCATTACGTATAACACAGTCCTTTTCTGTTGACCATTTAGTAAGAACCTTGGTAAATTCCCTTTCCCTAGGTGTAGGCCTCCGATTTTTCTTTAGTTCTGTCCGTTTGATGTTCTTGATTTTCTCGATCATGGTTTCATTGAACGTGTCAATGTTGTCAAATGGAAGGGTGGGGTTGAATTTAGATTTAGGTTTAAACGGAGATTTCTCTGTAGTGGTAAGATTGACAGAGTTTTGGGATGTTAGGCAGGGATCTGTACTACCCTCCAATTCCAGTTCATGTAGAACATTTAGCAGATTAGTGTCTGTGCTTGACAAACTACTGTCTGGTTCACCCCCAGAAGTAACTGCACTCCTACTGTTACTTTTGACCTGTTGTTTGAAATATTTCCTTAGTTTCAACTTGCGTATGAAATGGTATAGGTCAATACGCTTTTGGTCATAGTTCAATTTTGACTCAGGGCAGTAGGAGAGTCCCAGATGTAAAATGCGTTTATCTTCTGTAGTTAATAAAACTTGACTGAGGTTAATTACCGTATTATCATGTTCTATTTCTTCGTTTGGCTCCTCGCTACTGCTCCCTCTTTTTCTCCATTTCCTCTTCCCCTTGCCGCCCCTCCTCGCATTCCTCTTCCTCTTTTCTGATGTGGCGTAGGACGGTTGTTTGTATAACGTCCCAGGCGTAAAAAACAAAATTCATCTTGGACGGAGGTTATTCTTAGATTTTCAGTTGAGCCTTCCCGATCTGATTCAGATCCCGTGTCTGAGCTGAGATCACTTAATGACACTTCCTGTCTGATTTTGTTCGACACTTCCATTCTTTCCCTCCGTATGTTATCATACTTGTGTGAGAAGGTATATATCCTTCCTGTTTCATAATCCCTTCTATCACGCTGAAACTTGTGCGCTTTTCGTTCTGTTATGACATCTTCATGTTTTTTTATTCTCTCTTTCATGTCTTTTACGAATTTTTTAACCACTTCTTTCTCAGCTATATTGTCCAACTGGGTTAAAACATGCTTGATTTGCTGCACGATGTCTTCCCTATCAATAGTAGCATACTTTATCAACAAAAGTATCATTTGCTTGGAGCTTTCGGCGTTCAATTCTGCCCATTCCTTTATTAGTTCCGGGTGGGGATTTTCATATGTAGGGGTTATCATTATCTTTAAGCCGCGTGGTACTGTGCCCACCTCGATGTATCTTCTTAAGGATTGAACTTCCCACCACTTGGAAACCTCTGCTTTAGTAAGTTTCTCTAATTTGCGGCTGAGTGAATTGAAAGATTCCTTATTGGCAGTGTCTGCTTTTGATGCCCCAGCCAGGTTTTCATTTCTAGGTCCATCTCTGAATAGTCCTTCTGCCATTTTTAGTCTGGCACTGATCTCATCTTCTGCCATGCTGCTGTTGTGAGTTTATTTGGGCTTGGGAACAGTTCCCAGTCCCAGTCGTTTACTCTACTCAAGGACCGGTATGTGTGAATACACAAAACCGGTCTTGTATGGTTCCCACTATGCAGACTATCCCAATGAAGAGCTTCCCGGGCAGAATGGAGCGAGTGTGAGCCCTCTGGCCCCCTCCCGCCCCAGACTTATCTTGAGGGATGTACTGCTGCAATAACAGTCGCGGGGGACACGCCGTCTTCGAACAGGAACTAAGAGACGAGTGCGACGTGCTTCCAAATCTCCTTATATATATATATATATATATATATATATATATATATATATATATATATATATATATATATATATATAAAGTTTTTACACAATTGCTCTTAGACACCTTGGTCACGAGAGCACCAAAACACATTGGCACTAATGCTTCTGCCAAAGGGAGTGGAATAAACATCTTTTAATTGCACTGGAGTGCTGTGGAGTCCTTTTATTTTGGAGGAATTGTGTAAAAACTTTATAATACACAGCGAGCGGCGAAGTGCTGGAAACGTGCACCACCGACAATTATGCTGCTCGAGATTAACTCGTTGACACAGAGGATATATATATATAGAGTGAGACTCTATCTAAATATGTCGACTACTTCTTGCAGCCTCATGTTGTTTCCTTACCATCATATATAAAAGATACTACAGATTTCTTGACAAAGATCAATGAGGTGGTGTGGCAATCCAACTATCTACTTGTAGTTATGGATATTGAGTCGCTATACACAAGCATTAATCATGCGGATGGGCTTGCTGCAACTAAGTATTTTTTAGAGAATAGAGAGATCAGCATGAAAGATCATAATTGTATGCTTATTGAAATGATAGAATTGTGCTTGTTAAACAATTACTTTGTATTTCATCAAGAAGTATACCAGCAACTGAGGGGTGTGGCTATGTGGGCATGCTTCTCCCCCTGCTATTCATGTTTACATGTTGGCTGGTGGGAGAGGTGTGTCCTCATGACCAAGCACAGAGAATGGTACAAGCTCGTAATACACTATTGGTGTTACATAGATGATATCTGTCTGATTTGGGATGGAACGAGAGAGGCAGCTATTGAATTTGTCACAGCTATCAATTCTAATGAATTAAATCTTAAATTCACGGCTACTATAGACAATTCAAGTGTAGAATTTCTCGATGTCCTAGTTTACATTCGTGAGGAGAAAGTCCATACTAAGCTCCACCGTAAATCCACTGCAGGAAACTCGATCTTACACGCTGACAGTTCGCATCCACGCCATCTCATTAAAAGCATACCATACGGCGAGTTTGTGCGTATTCGCCGAATTTGTAGTCTGGATGCTGTTTCTGAAGACTGTCAGCGTGAAGCACTTTGTCGGTTCTTGGAGTGAGGGTATAAGAAGTCTCACCTGATCCAAGCTCTGACAAAAGCAAATAATCTACCTAGAGAGGACTTACTGACACCCAAACACAAAGACGCCACTAGTTCAGTTTACATTACTGATAATACTAACAATGATAAGCGTACAATTCGACTGATTACCACCTTTAGTCAACAAGAACAAAAAATACGTAAGATTATTTATTCAGAATGGCCTATCATACTCACTGACATTACTTTAAGTTCCATCTTACCGACTCTGCCATCTATCACCTTCAGAAGGGCACCCTCTATGAGGGATGCCTTAGTCAAGTCTATGCCTGAAGTCATACCTAAAAGTAAGTGGCTCACAAAAATAGGTTTCTATAAATGTAATTCATGTCGTGCTTGCACCTTTGCGACGAATGCAACCCATTATACAACTGCCTTCAGTGAGAAAAGAATTGAAATCAGGGAACATCTTACCTGTCGCACGGAATTTGCTATATATAAACTAAGGTGCACGTGCGGCCTCGAGTACATAGGAAGCACAAAGCTCCCCGTGCATAAACGAATCCTTCAGCATGTGAGGGCCATTGTTAATTCCGACCCAAACTATCCAGTCGCTAGGCATTTTAAACTAGTCCATCAAAACAAACTGAATGATTTGGAATATAATGTATTAGGCGCTGTACCCATCCCCGGACGGGGAGGTAACCGAGAAAAAATGCTCCGCCAGCGTGAAACTCATTTTATCTTAGCCCTTGATACAAGAATGCCCAATGGCCTCAATATGAGCGAAGATAGGCACAACTTTCTTTAGGTAGACGCTAATGTATGTTTATCTAGTCCCCCATTTTCTCCATCTATGAGTACAGTCACACTTTCTGAATCTCTGTTTCATTCTATCATTGACTGTGGTTGTGAGAGATATATATTTTTAGTGTTTTGCTCTCTTATGCTTATATTTAGATTTTATTTTTCTGTGAACTTTTCAATGTCTTTGGCACTTGCACTTTAGAATTATTTAGGCCTAAATGATCTTGACAAGCTGCTATTGAATTTGTTAGTTGCACAGCACTATTTGCACTTTCATTTAGTCACATTGCACTTTATATTTGTAAGTCATTTTTACAGACTAGATTATATACATATATATATATATAGGCATAATTGCTGGCTATGACTTTTGAGATTTGAATGTTTTTAGGCAGCCACCATCGGTGAATGTGTCTTGAGAAGTTTAGACCATATTTGCACTAGCACTTTATTTCCTATTTATTGGACTGTGTCTACTTCCCATGTGTACATATTGTTTGTAACATCTGTGTCATATGCCATTTCCAGTGTCTTTTTGTACATATGCACTTCGTTGCCCTAAATTGTTTGATTTTTATCAAATGTGACTTTGGGTAGTTGTACACACTAGGTGGTTACTACAATTTTATACAATATCGATATTGATTTAATTGATTATTGACTAGTTGTGCCGGCCTAGGAATATACTAAACCATAGTGGTTTTTACCATCTTTTATTATGATTTTTATAAGCCTATTAGCCAATTTTGAAATTTTGCCTATTTGCACACACAGTGAGATATATGTCTTTATACACTAGATGTCAATATGACATGTTTTAATGTTTTAATACGCATTTGCACTTTATAGATTTGATTTACATCATATCCAGTCATATGTAACCATCATTGTAATGCTGCGTTTGCACAGACACTATCAATTTTGCGTATTTGCACATTGACAATACTGTTTTACAGGGTATCGCATTTTCACATTGAATTCTATGGATTGATGTCTTTTGAAGATGTAAGCGTATCAGTCTTACTGTGCTGCTATTATTATTGTTTCTAGTCTGTCTATTATGTTCACTATCTTGGTGAGGCTGTTTTTACAGTCATTAGTGCACGTTTTGTTATTTATTGAGTTCCCCGGATACGTGGCGTATCATGTGATCAAGCTTGCGTGTGGCGAGCGAAACGCGTCATGGCAGGCATTATGCCTGTTTGACTCTGTGGTTTACCTCTGAATAAACTACACTGCTTCTCCACAACATTTACGTTGCTTAAAGTCTTCTTGTGAGTCTGATTGAGGTCCGTGCCTGGTTGTTCTGCCAAGGATTGGCAGACAGGAAGTTTGAGCGCAAATATATATATATATATATATATATATATATATATTTATATATATAAGAGAGGAAAGTCTCCGACCAAATACCGGCTCCTCTCCACTCGGGGTCGGTGCGAGTTCCGGGTGTCGGATCCCGGCTAAGATACACGAAAATTCCCGTTTTAAAGAGCTCCTCACTCAAACAGGAAAAAGGGGACTCGCACTCCAGGGTGAATGTAATTCAATATTTTTACTGGCAACGCGTTTCGATCAAATGATCTTCTTCACAAGCCAACATTTCACCACTAGTGACCACCATTTTATAGTGTGTTTACAAAAAATATATACAAAATAAAGAAAGGACCAACGTAAAGTGCAAACATAGAAAACATACTATCCTTATTATTCCTAGGTTTGCAGTACAAGGACAGACTCCCCGCTGGCAGGCGGTTACACAGCCAGACAATGATTAAATATAATTCACAGATTAGTTGACACTATGTGCATAATTTGTATTAATTACGAGGCAAATATTCCATAATTCGTCATGATTGCAAACCAAAGGAAAGAAAATAGAGGAGTCGTTTTTTCATTTTTTTTAAAAACAAACAATGATGCATGACAGTATACTTACTTAGAACGCATGATAAATGTTAGATCACGGTCACGCGCAGTGATCAATAACCCACTGCAAAGGAACGGTTTTATTCATTTTCCTTCACTGCCAATTGGCTGCATCCCTGTAATGGCCAAGTGGCCTTTATATCAAGACAACCATTTTATGGCAACTCTCAACCCGGATTTCATTGCATTCTTCAATAACAACACCAAATTGGTCCCAAACATTATATACATAGAAAACAAAAAAATAATAATTAAGAGAAAAGAGTCATCCCTGTTAAACCCACAGGGACTCTCATGTGTCCCAAAAGCATGGTCTTTTACTAAATAGAAGCTCTGCTCTAAAAATAAGTGAAGGGGTTCCTTTTGGCAGGGGGGGGTTTGGAAAGGGGGGGAGGGAAAGTGCGAAAAAGGCAGGTGCCTGTGTTTTAAGGTTATGGTAGAGGTGAAAAGAAAGATTTTAAAAAGTAACAAAGAAAAGGTAAAAAAGATTAAAAATGCAGGCTGGACGGACCTTCAAATAATGCTCTCATTAGTATATTTAGTTGTTCTGTGCACAGTTGTACTATGGAAAGTTAAATTATAAGTCTATGTCACCCCAGGGTTAGGAGAAACAAAGCAAGCAATGCTTCCTGTGAAGTTTTCCAACCTGCTAATACTGTGTCAAGGTGGAGAGCCCTCCCGAGCCACAGTATACACAGAGAAATCATGTATCACCATAAAAGCAGAAGAGAGACAATAAAATTTCGTGATGTACTCATCCTATATGTACAAAAAGTTCCTCATCTTCGTTCAAACCAAATGGGTTCTTAGTATCGAGTAGTATGATGTACTTTGATTCCAGTACTCTCAGTTGTTTTTCGCGGTCGCCCCTCTGGGACTTGCTGCCACCCTGTCAACACCAAAGAAAGACAGACTGTTAGTGTTCTTATCATGGTATCTCATCCAGTGTCTTGCAGTGGAATAACTCAGATCATTATTCCTGATCGCTCTAATGTGTTCCAAAATTCTCTTCTTCACAGGGAAAATGGTACTCCCTAAGTACATTTTCTTACAGGGGCACACTACAGCATATACACAATGATCAGTATTGTAATTCATAAATTTGGTTATATTCCCAGTTTTCCCAGTTGGTAATGGGTAGGTTTTCCTGTTTTTACTCGTTTTGCAGGCTTTACACTTCCCACATTTGAAAAAGCCCCTCTGTTGTTGTATCCAGCTCTGTTGTTTGCTAGTACCCATATAGCTATTGACCAGCATGTCCTTAAGGGATCGTGCCTTCCTGTATGTGACCATGGGATATTCACTGACCTTTGTTCCTATTACTGGATCATTTTTAACAATGTGCCAGTGTTTCTTTAGGGTCTCTCTAACAGCATTTGACTCAGCGTTGAACTCTGTAATCATTCTGATATCGTTAGTCACACCCTTACTGCTTGGTCTTTTAACAAGTAGGGCTGCTCTATCCTGTGAAGCTGCCCTCTCACTTGCTATGCTAAGAACTTTCTCGGGATAGCCTCTATTCCTGAATCTGTGTAGCATAATATTCCGCTCTTTTTCATAGCCTGTATTCGTGTTACAATTGCGCTTAGCTCTTATTAGTTCTCCATACGGGATACTCCATTTCAATTTGGGGGGTGGTGGCTCTTAGCATGCAGGAGACTGTTCCCTGCAGTTGCCTTTCTATGCAGAGTGGTTGACATTACCCCTTCCCTGATTTTTACACACACATCCAGAAAATCCATCTCCCACTGGTCACATTTGTGTGTAAAGCGGAGATTTACTTCGTTCTCCCCTAGCATCCTCAGGAATTTATCGAGATCTGATTTACTGCCACCCCATATCATGCATATGTCGTCGATATACCTGGTCCAAAACACAATGTGTCTAGTAAGATATACATTTACATCACTCCAAACCAGTTGTTCCTCCCACCACCCCATTAGCATACAGGCATAGCTTGGCGCAAAGCAGCTTCCCATAGCGGTACCAATCACTTGTTTATACCACCTGTCCTCAAAAAGGAAGAAATTATTATTGAGACAGAAAGTCAACATTTCAATTAGCATACATGTTTGTTCATAAAGGAAGACAGACCTATCTCTAAAAAATGCCTGCAGGCCCTGAGGAAAATGAAAAACGACCCCTCTATTTTCTTTCCTTTGGTTTGCAATCATGACGAATTATGGAATATTTGCCTCGTAATTAATACAAATTATGCACATAGTGTCAACTAATCTGTGAATTATATTTAATCATTGTCTGGCTGTGTAACCGCCTGCCAGCGGGGAGTCTGTCCTTGTACTGCAAACCTAGGAATAATAAGGATAGTATGTTTTCTATGTTTGCACTTTACGTTGGTCCTTTCTTTATTTTGTATATATTTTTTGTAAACACACTATAAAATGGTGGTCACTAGTGGTGAAATGTTGGCTTGTGAAGAAGATCGTTTGATCGAAACGCGTTGCCAGTAAAAATATTGAATTACATTCACCCTGGAGTGCGAGTCCCTTTTTCCTGTTTGAGTGAGGAGCTCTTTAAAACGGGAATTTTCGTGTATATATATATATATATATATATATACCCGTATGTGCAACGCAAACCTAGTCAACAAAGGAAGTAGAGCGCTGTACAGGGTCAAAGTCAAGTACGCAGTCAATGAGAGATAGAAGCGGTAGCTGGTTTCCGGGGTCAGAAGGGTACTGTTACTGCAGTGATCTTTAAAGAGGTGCTCCTTCAATCCTTTCCCAAATTGCAGCAGTGTTGGGAGCGGGCCTCATGGTAAAGGGGATGTTGTTACAGATATTGGGTTCATAGATGGAAATGGCCTACCTACTACCTTGTTCTTACCTTTTTTCACTTCTAGTCTTCAGTATTATGGTGTCCTGGCTGTGGGTGCATCAAAAACCACCAAAGATATTCAGCCAGTCTTCAAGATAAGCTGGGCTGCTGGTCACAATGGCTTGGCAAATGGTGCAGTTAGTTTTGAAGATGGTGCAGGCCCGCAAAGCGAGCCAATGGAGTTCGATCCAGATTGGATAATGTGACCATATTTCCTCACGCCCTGGATGAGATGTGCTGCAGTGTGTAGGATGCCCTGAGGGAGATGGGGAGCAGTGTGGACTCGGGAACGCCATGGAGCCAAGTGTAACAATCATCCATATGCAAGAGTTCAAAGACTCGGACAACAGCTCTCAATTTGTTTTCTGAAATAAATGGGCTCATTTATGCCATTCATAAACTGCAATCCAACACTTTTCCACTCTGGAAATGGTTAGATATTTCCTGCAGCATGAGACCGGAGTACTCACACTTCATGTTAAGAATAGCATCATATTGCCTCTAAATTTGAAGGATACTGTTTTCCCCAATAGAAAGTATGAAAAAAGTGCACTTACGCTTCAGGGCACGTTTTCTGAGTGTGTAATTGTATGCTATGTCCAATTATGCATTGCTGCAATTCCCAGTAGTAGGCCTGGACAATTGCACCAGGTTCAGCCTTCCAGGCTTTCAGATGGGGCTAGTTTGTGGATTGCAAAAAATTGTAACTGCAGTGGATTTTAAACATTGAGGTACTGCTCCCTCATCCCACACTGTTTAAAAATCACTGCAATGTATATCCCTCAGTGCCCTTACATACTCTGCAGTAATTTAAAAGTAATTCCGCATTACAAGAGTAATGCGGAATGACCAAATTCTTTCGATTGCTCCAGCAGAATTAACTATTCCCTCTAGGCGTACTAAAAAGCCACTTGAGACAGTTAAATATTATGATGTGCCCATCCAGCCTGAGCATTCATCTTAGATTGATAAATGAGGATAAGACCTTGCAGTGAGAACAGCGTCTTAAATTGATAAATATTATGATACGTCCATGCACCCTGAGCATCGCAACCATGTTTTCCACCCACCACATTAGGATGGCGGGCAGATGGGTGATGGTTTGAGAGAGACAGACCGTCATCGATCCGACGGGCTCAAGGAGCCCTTCGGATCGTCGGAAGAAACCTGAATCCCTACAATGGTGGCGGTGCCTGCCAGGTATTGCCTTAGGGATTATGATGTCCCTCCCCGCCGGCCATTTCATGGCAGTTTACCCCCCATGAAAAAGCTGGTGGAAAGGGACATTGGGGGCCTGTAGTGGGCCCCTCTTCCCCCTGGCCCTCAGTTTTGGATTTTGAGGGATATGCCAAAAGTGTATTTTTTGTGCTGCAGCCTGCATTGTAATACCATTGGGGGACCACCGACAGCAAGTCGGGCGGTCCAGTCTACGATATGATGGTGGTCGTACGTAATTCTGACCACCATCATAATGAGGCCCTTCGTTCTGTAAATGAGGATTCATCCATGCAAACTGAACAGCCATCTTAGTTCAGTAAATGAGTTTGAAAAATTGGGTTGCTGGTTTGGGGAAGGGGGTGAAACCCTAATTAAGCAGCAACCACAAATCTTGTTGGGGTGAAACACAAGCAAACCCTAAAATAACCTGTGCTTAATACATGTAATAAGGTAACCCAATGTTATCCTATGGAAAAGGTAGGCCTCACAGTCGTGAAAAATGAATTTGGGGATTTTCACTTCCAGGACATGTAAAAACTTAAAAGATCATGTCTAACCCTGCCCTAGGAGCAGTTTAGGGTCTAACCTAGTGGTGACTTATATGTATTAAAAAGGTGGGTTTAGGTCTGGAAAAAGGTTTATTTTGCCAGGTCGAAATTGTAGTTTAAAACTGCACATACAGGCTGCAATGGCAGGCTCGAGATAGGTTTAAACGGCTACTTAATTGGGTGGCACAATGAGTGCTGTAGGCCCCCTAGCAGCATTTAATTTACAGGTCCTGGGTACATGTAGTACCATTTTACTAGAGACTTATATGTGCCAATTGGGTGCAAGTCAATTTTACCATATTTAAAGGACAGACTACAAACACTTTAGAACTGGTTAACAGTAGTAAAGTGTACAGAGTCCTAAATGCCAACAAAAATGGGTATAGAAAACAAGAGGGGGAATGCAAAAAACATTTAGGGATGACCCTGCAGAGTGGGCAAAGTCTAATAATGGGGATACATTCAGGCAAAATGAACAGCATTCTTAGTTCAGTAAATTAGAATTCATCAATGCAAGCTGAACAGCCATCTTAGTTAGGTTAATGAGGATATATCCATACAGCCTGAAAAGCCATCTTAGATTGTTAATGGAGGATACATCCATGCACACTGAACAGCCATCTTAGTTAGGTAAATGAGGATACTTCAATGCAAGCCGAACAGCCATCTTAGTTAAGTTAATGAGGATGCATCTGTGCTGCTTGAATAACAATTGTCACACTGCAACATGATAGACTCTTTCCTTCGGTCTTCTTAGTTGAGAAGGACAGTAAGAGTGACCTTCTTCAGGCACCACCTTGTTGGCTCTCTGATAACCAGATAGGCTAAAAGTTGACAATGGGTAGGATGCCAAAAAAAGCCTGAAAAGAAAAGGGAGGAAAGTGCCTAAAGAGGAAAGAGACACAAAGTCATAAAACAAACCTCAACATATATGCACAAAATATACAGTGTGACAAAAATAGAACAAATCATCAAGTACAAAAGCAAGAGAAGAATAAAGGAAACAAGGGCATGCGGTCAACAGGTGATGGGTGCAACAGAGGGGGATCCTATGAAACGTTGCGACACATTCCATTCCAAGGTTACTCTCCTTTTGTATAGGATCCCTGAGAGCACCACTAACCAAGACGTGGAAGTGGGAGTCGCCATCTTGGAATGGGTCTCTATGATATGTATCCTCTGATGGTTTGGGACAGGAAGTCATATAGTGCGACCACTACAAGAGGTCTCTATTGTGAAACTATAGAAAAGGACTCTGAGCTGAATCGAGGTTCTTTTCTAAGGCAATGTCTGACCCTGCATGCTACCAAAGATGCCACTGCTTGAAAACTCCAGTCTCCAATTACCTTGATGCACAGAACTGCCAGAAAAAAAAGAATTCCCAGATACAGGAATATTTTTGCTCCTTCTCTGGACATGAATTTGAATGAATTGAATTTTATCGATCATGATACAGTTAATTAAAACCTTTAAGTGATAAAAGAATACAAATAGCAAAAAGGAAAATGGACATAGTCAATAGAAGTAGGGGTTAGAAGGTGCAGCTCCTTACATGCTCTCCTTGACTACCTGTGTTTAGCTGAAAACACCCCTGATCGGGCCTCACTGACAGCACCTGCAGCCCTCGCCTTCCTGTGCACCCCTGCCTGCCTGCGCCTGCCGCTTCCAACTGCCTGTGCCCACGGCCGTAGGTGTAACAGTAGTGTTAGGCCCAACATTGGGCATTCATCCTTGCTGCACGAAAGGCCATCTCTGAATCGGAAAAAATGAAGAGTTTCTAAGAGGAAGTTCACTTTCAGAAAATGTCCTATGTTAATAAACAGAAACCAAAAACACCAGAATTAAGCAAATGAATTTATACCAGCAATGGAATAAATATAAAACATCATTAAAGATCTAGGATCCAATTCAGAAGCACCGACTGGTTGAGGTCAGCAAAGTTAGGTTCACGTCTAATATGTGACTGACTCTTCCCCTGCCCTTCTGTCTTCAGGTAACCTGATGAGAAATTGTCTGCTTCCACCATTATTTGGGCTCCATCAGAAACTTACCGGGCAACCTCCTCCTCTGTTAGTTAGAGTCCACCATATACTCCCCTCCTTTAGCTTCCGCTGCTGTTGCACCCAGCAGGCTCTAACATTTATAGATATTGAGGTCTGTCAGAAAATGTCAGATCGTGGGCTGAGCACGCCGTGGGAATGTTCTGTAATGCTCATTAATTGGTGGAGGTCTGACGTGCTTGACATCTATGAGCCTAGAGCCCGGACATGATGCTGTGACCTAGGGCATGTGTGCACAGAATGACCCCGCGACCGCCCCCTCTTCTTTACATCTTTACCGAACCCCTGAGAGCGTCATCCCTGCATAGACGAATCCACAGGTGAGACCTGCAGCTTGGCCATCTCTATGGAAATGAGCCGGTAGATTGTTTCTGGGTTCGCGGAAGAGCCGCGGATTTATTACTACTGTTTTTAAACTGCTTTAAAGGTACAGAAACAGCACAGTGTTTGCAGTGATAAAGGTAACAGTTTATGTCCACAGATGCTGACCTATTCCAGCGCAGGACAAATTGTCTCATTGCCACCATCACATCAATGCAGCCGATGTCCAGGATACTGCGGAAATAGTCAATGATTTGCTCCCATCTGGTAGGCAGCGAGACACAGGGGGCAGAAAAACTCACAGTTCTGCTGGGAGCTCTGATTAAACGCTCGAGCTGCCTGAAAAGAAGGACTCACCAATGTAATCAGGTTTCCCTAAGCGCTCTAGGCTCACCTTTGATAGACTAGTCTGAGCTGCATGACAGTCCCAAGAAGAATAGTAAACACAACAAGATGATCAGTCTTGACCCTGCTCCTCACGGGAACAGTCCAGCCCGAACTGCCAGGCCAAGTCCTCCCTGGACCGGAAACAAGCATCCTGGGACTGGTTTTGGTGTATTACCCTTCATCAGCAAGGCTAGCTTAAATCCAGTGGCACAGCGAGCAAGGGACCCACGTCTGGGCGCACCGTTGGCCACTTAGGGCGAACATAGCAAACACAAGATGATGATGGATGGATGGAGTGCTGAAACTTTTCAACCACTTACCCCCAGTCAAGAGATCTGGGTTGAATCCATCATTCTTTTTCTCACTATGCCACCCCAGTTTGGACCCAGCCATATGCAAATCAGTCTTGACCCTGCTCCTCACGGGAACAGTCCAGCCCAAACTGCCAGGCCAAGTCCTCTCTGGACCGGAAACAAGCATCCTGGTACTGGTTTTGGGGTATTACCCTTCATCAGCAAGGCAAGCTTAAATGCAGTGGCACAGCGAGCATGGGACCCACGTCTGGGCGCACCCTTGGCCACTTAGGGCGAATATAGCAAACACAAGAAGATGATGGATGGAGTGCTGAAACTTTTCAATCACTCACCCCCCAGTAAAGAGGTCTGGGTTGAATCCATCATTCTTTTGCTCACTATGCCACCCCAGTTTGGACCCAGCCATATGCAAATCAGTCTTGACCCTGCTCCCCACAGGAACAGTCCAGCCCGAACTGCTAGGCCAAGTCCTCCCTGGACCGGAAACAAGCATCCTGGGCCCGGTACTGGGGTATCACCCCTCAATAGTCAGGCTAGCTTGAATTCAGTGGCACAGCGAGCAAGGGAGGGACCCACATCTGGGCATAGCCGTGGACACTTAGGGTGATTCATGTCCTTATTTTATTTTGTGATGTTGCTAGTCCCAAGAGTAATGCCAGAAATGTTGCCTTTGACAGTGCAGCCAAGCACCAACCACAGTTGAAGTAGGTGAATAACTTCAAGATCTAACATAAGACCAAGTAACAAGATAAAGACATAAACAAAATAGTATGAACATTGAGTAGCAGCAGATTAAAACAACCATCAAAAATAAACCAAAACCTACTTGAGAAGCAAAGAGGAAAAGTTTTTAGTAAAAGTTTCACCTGGAAGCAGAAGTGCACACGAGACAATGCTTGGGGAGACTGAGCCCAGGTGGTACAGTGTGGTGGTGGGTTACAGTAGTGCTGCAGTTTATGTTTCCTTTTGGCGGTGTAGGCTAACTATATGTGAGTTAGCTTCCACACCTTAAGGACTGGTGTTAGACCTGGCAACCTTGGTCCAAGGTTAGGTACCTAGAGTAGGCCCTGGACAACCCAGAGGGCAGAATACAGTGTATTTAAAATAGGAGATGTACTTTTAAGTTGTACCTGTCCTGCTTGTAAAAAACTCTTACATTTCTTTTTCACTACACTACTGCAAGGCCTACTCCATTGGATAACATTGAAGTTACCTTATTACATGTGGTCATTTCCAAATGGGACGAACAAAAATCGAGTAATTCGAAGAGAACCTTCCCAAGGGAATTATGATAGGATACAGCGAGAATCCGCTGCAATTGCTTATCTAGAAAAAAGTATTTGTTTCTCGAGACCCCTCACCCACCAGGATTTCCCATAGGTGGCATGCTTCATCATTGGGGTTCATCTCAATCCTCCACGGATTGAGGCATGCTGCAACTTGCAAATACGCAGGAGCACTTACTGGTGTAGACTAAGTGAAGGGGAGTGGAAGAAGGAAAAATGTAAAATACCTAACTAGTGGGCCACTGGGATTCTCGCTGTATCCTATCATAATTCCCTTGGGCAGGTTCTCTTCGAATTACTCGATTTTGTTTGTTACATAAGAGTCAGGAGGATAAACCTAGCCTCTACCTCCCTCTTTTCTTTGTTTGTAACATTTCCAAATGTGAGCAATTAACAAGTTCTTGTTTGATGTCTCTGGAATTGTAATGAAAAATCTTCTCTCGTGGTGAAGTCAGATTTAAATTACAATTTTGAAAATGGCACTTGACATTTTCTTGCCTTAGCCATTTAGTGTCTGCAGCCTCTCTCAGGGTCACATGACTGGGTGTAGCTTACAGTTGGGCTTTGTGTATTCCTCCTAGACAGCCACACACAATAAAGGAACTTAGTGGTGCCTGGATGGGCCAACACTAGCAGGATGGAAGGGTGGAGCTGGACAAAGCCCTACTTACACTTGAATAGGCTGTGTCCTGCCTCAACACAAAGGGCTGCATAATCCCCTCTATTTAGGCTATAGCCAGGGTCAAGAAGGCACAATACCAAAGTACTTCAAAGGGAAACCTCTAGAAGCTTCTCCCACTTCAAAGGAAGGCCCAAGTATAAATATTGGACCTCAGAGACCAACTCTTCAGTACACTTCTGGACCTGTTGATAGTCTGCCAGGAAGAATGATTGTTGTGCTGCTGAAAGAACTGCCGCTCTGCTGAACTGCTGCCATTTAGGACTGCTGCCTTACTGTGCTCTTGCCTGTGTGAGAAGGAATAGACCTGCATCTATTGAACCCAGAACCCCAGAGGGACTCCAAAGGCTAGTTGGCTAGCCTCCTGACTAGATCTCAGGGACAGAAGGCTCCAAAAACCTTGAGCTAAGCACCTGAACTCTGCCATCTGTGAGCCCTACCCTGTCAAGTCGTGCCACTCCAATCCTGGCCCCTTGGAAGTGGGCCTGAAAGTGCTCTGTCAACCCATCTGTGGATCCAGCAGAACCGACGCATCTCCTCTACTGCACAGCACAACCCCGAGCAGAACCAACGCTTTGCATCTGCTGCAAGGGTTTTCTCAATGCAAGCACTCTTCATCAACCTCACAGTCTGCATCGGATCCACAACTGAAAATCCCAGATAAATTACCTTGGACCAATTTGAGTTTTAAATTCTCCTTGATTGGCCTGTTCGTTTCTTCCCAAATTCACCATTACTTTACCTGACTGTTTGTGCCTGTGGCTTCACTTGCAAAAATTGAATTTGAGCTCCTCAGTCTGGAGAGCTACACAGTGGATGAGCAACAGGAATTTTGCAGGAGAGGGGGCTGCCCACCAAAAGGAGGACCAAGAAGTCTGATCTCCAAAAGGCTTTGAAGGGATGGGCAAGGGCCCAGCAGTTGGTAGTCACAACAGAGGACCAGGATGGAGAGGATGATGAGGAGCAGCCAAAGCAGGGTCTGGATACCAGTCCTGAGAAGCACTAGTCAGCTGAAGGGATGATTTGATCCCAGAGTTGGAACCAGGGGCGTAACACAGGCCCTCTCATCCCCCGCGGTACGGGGGGCCCCCGAGCTGCAGGGGGCCCCCTCAGCACAGCACTGATACCTGAGCGGCTCCGGATTAAATCCAGAGCGAGGACCCCTCCATGTACACTGCAGGGGGGCCCCTTAAACTTTCGTTACGCCACTGGTTGGAACTCCCTGCCAGAGTCGAAAGCAGTTTGTCTTTTTGAGGTCTGTCCCCAGAGAAGCTGGCAAACAGGAGGCAGAGAGGGTGTTTAGGCTTCAGATGATCCAGTTAAAAATGTAAGCAGATCAAAAGAAACTGGTCATGGAGAGAGAAAATGTTACTTGGTCATGAACTAAGTGTCAAGGAGCTGGACATTAGTGCCAGGCAGGCAGAGTCCAGCAGCGTTTTTGGCAGTGTACTACAGTGCCCTATGGAGTGACGAGGGTCTACATTCCTAAACGTTTGGTGCCTGGCTTAGTTGTGGGAGGTGACATTGACAAGTGATTTGAAGCATATGACGTCAGATTCCTTGATAGTAGCTGTGAGTCCATCCATGCCTGTGGATTGTATGCTTGGCAATGACCTAGAGCACAACATGTATAAAGAGTAGGGGTAGGCAGAACTCACAGAGTTTGACTTCACGGAATCCCGTGGAGTTACATAAAAACTCTGCGAGATTCCGTGGAGTTCCGCCCACCCCTACTTTAAAGTAATCTGCAGTGAGTGGAGGAGGAAGGTGCTCCAGCTTTGCCAGGCAGGCTAGCCTGGCGGATTTCCATTTGATTGCATTAGGCAGGCTGTTCTTGGGGATAGGAGAGTGAGCCAAAATGAGTTTGCGCGTCTCAGTATAGCACGTTTAAATGCAGAAGTCACACAATGAGGAAGCACATGTCACTCTTCCTTTTTATTCTGATTATATTTCTAGACAGAGTTCTTTAACTTAGATGGAGTCTGTATTCATTTGTCAGGGAGCCAGGCCTGCCTTCCTACACTGCACAGAGTGCATTATAAGTAACATGAACAAAATAAATCAGCATAACTTTTGGCCTACAGCTTCAAATGTTCTATAAAATCACTATAGTGGAAGACATTTCTAAGCAGGTGTTTTTAAACACTGTTTTAACTGATGAGGAGTAGGTTTGACTAGCTGAACATAAAAAAGACACCTTGGATTAAGCAGGGTAGAATAAAAACATGTGCACTGTATTTCCAATTGCAAGTCTGTGTGAGTGACATATAGAGATAGGTTCCAGTCGATCCACCTCCTGGCTGAGGACACCCCTCATCGCCCAGACTCCACAACGCACAAGGGAGCCTTTTTGAGCTCGCAGCACAGGCAGCCATTGCTTTGAAATCTTCCTCTCTCTGCTGTGCCCAGGCTCACCCTGGCAGAGTCTGGTGTTTGTGGAGTCACTTACCTGCACACATACCCTGACTCCGAGACCAGCATATGATTGGGAGATGTGAGCACCTGGGCTAGCTCCAACTGTACTGAGATGCTCTTGGGGAAGGACAGAGGTGACATCTCAGCGGATCAGTCTCTCCCCTCCCTTCTTCTCTGTATCTTCACTTTCCCTCCTTCCCTCCCTCCCACCCACATCAACTCCCCCGGTGTGTCAGATCTGTGAAGGGTCGGAGTTAACCCTTCCGCCCCAGGAGGCTTCTAAAACCTCCCTTCACCAACGCCTGTTTATCCCAGTCCAAGATAGACTGAAAGGATGTCTCACATTTGTTCTGTCAGAGAGTTAGCATCCTACTTTTTTAATACAGTGTCATGATTACCCACACCCAACCTGGCATTTGCTAACTCTGCAGCTGTAAGCATGCACACTCAAGTACCGTCTGACATGTTAAAATGATGGACTAAACGATTACTTTAAATCAAACGTGTCCGCCTCATTATATGGAAGGTGTTGCGCGTCAGGAGAGCTTTGTGCGAGAGTTGGAGTTGAAGAACTGCTCAGTGCTGCGCCTGGGGCAGCACGGCCTAGGTGATGTGGGCTGTGTGGTGTGGGATTCAGTGCTAATTCTGGCCAAGTTCTTGCAAACAGAGGATTTCTACGACCCTTGCTCCTGGCATGTACTTCGGGGCTGCTTGTTGCTGGAGCTGTGGTACAATGAGAAAATGTCCCAGTGGAGAGCAATTAAAACAGATGAATCAAATGCAGGAATTAATCAGTTGTATCTAATCAAAGTTAGGCACCACCATACAGTCTTTCCAACAATGGATGTGATTTTATTTTATCACAATATTGAAATTAATCAATTTATAAAGTCCAAACAAATCCTACATGGATATTTTTAGAAAAACAGGTGCACAGAGGGTTGAGGTGATAAGTGCATGGGAAGGATTGTGAGAAAGGACAGTAGTGTGCATATATATACATCAATAAATTAATTAGTAGCGAACTATCCCGACAGTTTCCTGCCAGATGCATTAAATGTCAAATCATAACATAATTGCAGATATACATTCTCTGTCATATATGTCTGACAAAATAATAAAGAAGTGTCGACGTTTCGACCCCTAGATGAAATAGCCAATTTTGCGCATTGTGGGCGGGGTCTTCATCAGGATCAAGGTGACGGTAGGGGAGTGGGCACCAGTAAAAACAGCTATATTGCTTCGGGCTGTGAATAGGAAAGCTGGGCTTTATAGGCTCTCAGACTTCTTCATCAATGGTCGTAGTACTCAAAAAGAAGAAGGGCCCAGGTTGATCAGTAACCTGTGGCTTCGGGCTGCTGGCAAGACCGGTGAATCAGCTAAGGCTGGAGCTGGGCACAGGCACTGGAGCTGTGGGCCTTGTGACGGCCACTCTGGGGTAAATGTAACAGAACTTTACTGCCCACCTCTGAAGTTCTGCTTTATATGGAGTTACTGTAGCCAAACTACCGACCTAGAAAGGATGGATGACTGTGCTGGCTCTGCTAGAATTTGAACTTGTTGTGACCTACAAATTACTTGCAATGTCAGTGCAGAGTGTTTAGCAAAGCATAAAGCTTCATTAAGAAGTAGGGCGACTCTTACGGCTGTGTTGGTAGTCGGTACTGAACCACTTCAGAGTCCATGGGGACTTGACACTTCTGTCCATGAAGAACACAGTGGCTCAATAACAGTGCTTGGCAAAGCCTTTGGTATTCATTCAAATGTGTGAGCTTCTAGACTCATTATTCATGTTTCTATCTAGAATTCTTTCTTGGTCCTAAAATTATTTGTTTTACAGAATGTATTTGGAGTTGGCACGTGGGTTGTCGAGTACCTGTGTTTCCATTAATACACACTAGAGATTTCTTTATTTAAGGGGGGTATTTTCCCAAGTGGTGACTGCCTTAAAGAGCGTGCAGTGGGAACTGCTGATGCAGCGTTGTACCAATTGTTTAGTGATATTACCTGTGGACAGCTGAGAGCTCAGGGGAGGGGTGGGAGCCGGTAAACTCAGCCACGCCGTGGTTTGCAGAGTTTTTGCTAAACTCCGCTCTCCAAGTGTAGCGCAGAGTGGCAAAACTCTGTGAACTTGGCCGGCGGAGTGGAGTTTACCACCAACAGTGGAGCTCAGGTCACACCTGGAAATGTTAGGGTTGCCTGCGTGGGTAGGCCTGACCACACAGTCCATGGCCACCAGAGAGGGGAGTCAGGAGGGCCTGGAGCCTGGAAGAATGGCCAAGGTGCCTGCTAAGAAGAGGAAGGACAAGGGCCTGGGCGACCCACTCCTGAAACTCCCACGGAAGGAGGCTGAGCCTGAGGGCTATGCCTCAGGCCTACAGGGGAGAACACTGCCATCCTGGGGGAACCTTCCTGAACTGACCAACTGGCAAATAGAAGAGGGTCCCACCAGGGAGGAGTTCTGCAAGGTCTAGATTGAGTGCACAACTCTTGAGGGCATACAGTGGCAGGTCAAGGCCCAGGCAGCTAGCAACACCTCTGGCAATCACCTGATCTATTGAGAGACTGGTCTCTTGTATAGCGAGCCTAAAGTTCCAGAGCCTTGTGTAACCCATGTGTTGGTGGTCCCCCAGTGCTACAATACCTTCCTACTGGAGCTGAATTATGATGTTCCCCTGGCAGGTCATCTAGGGCAAGACAAGGCCTTTAAAAGGCTTGTTGCCCACTTTTATTGGCCCTGTATGAGGATGGCCTGTAATTCATTCTGCAGGTCATGCCCTACCTGCCAGACCAGCAGCAAGTCAGGAGGAAAGTGCAAGGCTACCCTGAAGCCATCCCCCGCCATTGGCACTCCCAGTGAATGGGTGGGCATCGACATTGTTGAGCCTATGGACCCCAAGACAGCCCTTTGCAACAGGTGTATCCTGGTCTTGGTAAGCCAAGTGACTTTTAAATGATATAAAAAATACAGTAGTCACGATAGAGAGAACACATCCTGTACTCCACAACATTCAAAGATTAAGAGTCGGAGTTAAGATGTAGTTGTCGACGACGTTTCGATCCCCAACAATGGTTATGGGATCATCATCAGGACAGGTCAATCAAAAATGCCTGAGAGAAAGCTGTGGTTCTGAATTGTGGACCCGCACGTCCAGGATGGGGAACAAGGTCCCAGCGTATTAGGGGCGTGGGATGAGAATAGGGCTGCCTCCGTTGTTAATGGATGGAGGGGAATGTTCTCGTGCCAAGATGAATTACCAAGGCTCGCGGTGGAGCAAGATGTCGGTAATACCTGTTGCGAAGAGCTTGTAGCGATGCTGAGGATCTAGTCCCGTTAGCAGGCTGCTGACATCTTGCTCCAGGTTCTTTTATTGCAGTCTCACAGCTCTTCAGAACTGATACTTTGCCTCGGCTGCGTGACGCACCCTTGACACCAGATTTTGCATCACAAGCCCTCATCAACGGATCCTTAAAGATGATGCAGACCTCGCATTGCGGCTTCGCATCTCCTTGGAACCAACGTATTACCTCCGTTGCGTGATGCCGCCTCAGAGTGGGAACTCACAACACTCCGCAGCCAGGATTTAACCCCTTCCCTGCTGGGGTAATTCCCCCACGGTGCGGGGGGGCGGGGGAGTGAGCGCGGCGCCGCGGTGCTCATGACGAGCCCAGCTCGTCATGAGTCACGGTGGAGCTGTGCTCATGACGAGCTGGGCTCGTCACAATCCCGCCCACTCATTAATTCTCCCGCACAGGCGGGGAATTAATCCCGCGTGGGAGGAGCGCAGCTGTTATGACGAGCCCAGCTCGTCATGAGCACAGCTCCACTGTGACTCATGATGAGCTGGGCTCGTCATGAGCACCGAAGGGGTTAAGGTGCTCTTGTTCAGCAGGCCTAACTGAGTCCTTTTAGCCAGCCTGCACTCTCCGTAGCTGTCAACCTAAACTTGTGACTTTGTCCCTCTCTAGCGACCAGATATTCACAGTTGGCACTTTGTGCTTTACTCTATTTTTCTAAATTGGTGTGCAATGTTTCTTGTGTTGTGTTTTCACTTTATTACCATTTGAAGAGCTGCATAAATACTTTACACATTGCCTCTACGTTAAGCCTGACTGCTCGGTGCCAAGCTACCCACGGGTTGAGTACAGGTTAATTTGGGGTTTGCTTGTACCCCACCCTGACAAGGATTGTAGTTCGTGCTTGAGAAGAGTATCACCCTGGAAGGAAGCCTGTGTACTATAATACACTATTATCCTGCTGCCATGACCAATGATGAAATATATTAGATTAATGAATGTTTGATTTCCAGGACATGCACAGCACTGTTTTGATTGGCAGACATAAGTTAATGCCCTTTATTATCTAATGAGCTCGTTGCTGTGACTAAATGATGAATGTTTCCTTCGGTAATGATGGCCAGCATGGAGCAAGAACATACATTTTAATATATTATCTTTAATGAATTTTTTTTCTGTAACTACTGTGAGCGTGGGGCCATTTCCTTTAATCTTAGCTCATTTTAAGTCATTTAGGGCCAGATGTGGTACACATTTTGCCAGCCACAAATGCCCAGGCTTTTGCAACTGATAAAATGTTTTATCTTATTTACTAATTTCAGGATTCAGAACATTTTTCTGACTCCTAAAATGGAATTCTGATTGCATAGAAATTTGGTGTCTGGAAGGGGCGTTTTGTAGGCACACATTCGAAATACCAAGTCGGTATGTAATGTATTAATGTTTTGCAAATGAAATCCGCTTGCGCAACATTGATTTTTTACTGACACTTCAATGGAAGTGGTAGCGCATTCACAAAAAGGAAGGGTCCTCTTGTCACCCCTTCCCTTTTGCGAGTGTAAAAAAAAACGTTTCATTAAAAGGAGACAGTGGTCTTCTTTTTAAACGCAGGCCTGTTTCTTTTGAGGAAAAAGGGCTGCATTTTAAAACAAGCACTGGCAAAGCCAATAGGTTTCACCTATGTGAGATATATTGGCTTTGTCAATGTTTTTTAGACAGGTTGCACATTAGCGTGGGATACTGTTCAATATGGCTTAAAGTAAAGAAGAAAGCACTGTGACATGACCAGCGTTGACCGTGTTTTATCAATTTTGTTTTGCCTTTATGCCATGTTGCACAACACCACCGGTTCCTCAGTTCTAGCAAGACTGCTCAGGATTGCCATGAGAGTAGCAGGATGTGGTGCTGTCATCGTACCCATGCACCCAATGCCCAATAGTGTAGCAGTCACACAATGAAACACTAACAGTGTCCCTACTGGTCTTGCCCTGGCGGCATGCCAGACACAGTCTCCAGTTTTGCCTTGGCTCCTTTCAACACCATAACTGGTATCTATCAAGTATTATCAACGCCTTTGTTAGTTGTGCTAAGCAGTGAGGTGGGGCTCACTCATCTACTGATATGTCACTTATCTGAAACATTTATTTTCCTGATGAAAAATTGACGTTTATATGGTCTCAAATTACCTTCAAATCAGACAGCCCTTTATAAGACACCTGGCGAAGCAGGGTCACTGCAGGTGAGATGCCTGCTTGCCCCAACTGAACTCCTTTGAAAAATGGAGATGTCACACCCGCGAGGAGTAACTGTAGGAGAACACCTTAGATTCCTGAGAAAATAAAGCAGTGCTGTGACTGGAAGCTCCCTGAAGAACACAGCAACCTGTCCTGTTGAAGACAGGCTTTCTACTTTTGTACGATACCGAAACGTGCTGTTTAGTAAACCATTCGAAAACTTGAAGCGATGTTTAAATTATGCAAAACAGAAAATGGAGCTTCTGGGTATGCTAACACTGCAGGTAGAACCATTCCAAGAGACAGGCATTTTCTCTATTTTGCCTGCTCAAAGGTCGGTTTTCTGGCACAGTCTTTAAGCATTAGATTACTGAAATGTCATTAACGCACGGCTAGATAATGGCTGAAGAATTTACCTTTGGAAGCCGTGTTAATACAGCTCTTAGACCAGTGCACCACCATACGTGCCCACTTGGAACAAAATAAAAGCAACTTCTGACTAGCAGCTCACAGTCAAATCTCATCAGAGGGGCACAGCTTAGTCCAAACACGAGCAAGGCACCCAGTGCAAGTGACAGATACGGGAACCAAACATTAACTAGAGCTCACACAGAAGACATTTCAAGTGATACCTGTCAGTCTGGGAATGCCGCCGCAGATTTCTGGCAGTCTTTAGGCACTAGATTAGCAAAAGGCCAAAAAGACAATTTTTCACCATTCCAGTCAAAATATTACTGATGATTGATTGGTAAAATCCCACCCAAGCCCCTTTATCCTGGAGTTTGTGCAACTCTTTATTTTTGCATAGTGTTATTTTAGTCATATTAATGCCCTCACAATCTGAGCCGAACTGTTCCTGTGTTTTCTCTGTGCTGGTGCCTTAATGCTGCTAAAGGTGGTTGCTTGCTAAGTGTGGGTGAAGGTGATCTCCAGGTAAAACCTCACACAGAGTACGGCGAACAGTCCAATAAAGAAACAGCACCAGCACAGAAAGTGACACCTAGCAGTTTCTTCAACCTTTAGGATGTCATAGGTGTTTAAAAACTTCTTCAGATCACACTCTCTGGGTCACTCAAATGCAAGTTTTAAATGACATCTTACTTAAATTAGGAAGCAGTATGAAAAAATAATAAAAGTAGCTCAATCCTCGTCTAACTGGATGGAGTGAAAGTCAAATTAATTTAAAAAATGAAATAACTTTAATAAATTATGAATACACTTAAAAAAGATTATGCTACCTTTCTTTCAGCCTTTCCAAAACCTACATAGACTGTGGTTTCAATCGAACATTCTGCACTCTCCCTACCTTGTCACTGTGGAGGAGGCTGCAAAACTACTTCCTGTTTTCATTTAAAAAAATAAAAAAAACACTGTTTATATAATATTCCAACAAAAAGAGAGAATCTTTTCCAGGCATGGCAAAAATGTGTCAAATATTTCAGCGCGGTGACTCTGCCCGACAAAGGGAACTGGCGGCGTTAAAAAACGTAGGTGCTTATTTGCCAGCCCCTTGCACCGCTGGTGTGTCACACTTTGTGATGCACCGGCGGTGCATTTTTTTGCCCCATATTTACAAGGACAGGAAAAGCCACCCTTCGTGGTTTTTCCTCTCCTCGTAAATACAGCCCCTTTACACGCAGCACTTTGCATGAAAGGGACACTCCATGGGTGTTGCTGTGGGCGTTCCCACGCAACACCCATGTCCACTGATGCATTTCCAGATTTACTGGCAATCGTAAGCCTGGAAATGCGCCAGAATGCTACGCCACCCCAGGGTAGGCGTAGCGAGTCACAACGAGGAGAAATGTTTTAATTTCTCCTTGTTTTGTTCCTCTTTCTATGCGCGCTGCATTCTACAGCACGCATTAAAAGAGGAAATCACCTCAATTGATTGTTTTTGTGCAGGAAGGTGCCCCTTTCTGCCCAAAAACAATCTACTCATGACGCAGGCAACCTTGCACCATGGTGCAAGGGTGCCTGCACTGGCGCATGGCAGCAGTGTGTGCACCAGCGCAGGGAAAAGCACAGAGATGCGACATATTTTTGTAAATATGTTGCATCCCGTGCTTGGAAACTAACACAGCGCGGCACAGCAAAATGACTTGCAGCACTGTGCTGCGTTAGTTTCTCGTAAATAGGATCCTTAGGGGCTTATTTACAAGCACGTTGCACTGCCGTTGTGTCACTTTTTGTGACGCACCGGCGGTTCATTTTTCTGCCCCATATTTACAAGGGAAGGAAAAGCCACCCTGCATGGTTTTTTCTCTCCTTGTAAATACAGCCCCTTTACACACAGCACTTTGCATGAAAGGGGTGCTCCATGGGTGTTGCTGTGGGTATTTCCATGCAATACCCATGGAACCCGACACATTTCCAGATTTACGAGAAATCGTAAACCTGGAAATGCGTCTAAATGCTAAGAGGGATTCTGCAGCACACATAGAATGAGGAAATCACCTCTTATGATTGTTTATATGCAGGAAGGTGACCCTTCCTGTACAAAAACTATCATTAAAAAAATGACGTTTTACAAGTTCTATATGTGCTAATGCAGCACACATATAAGTTGAAATACGCCAAAAATGTGATTTTTTTTAGATGAATTTGAAGTTTGCCGGGGATTCTGGGTAGGAAAACATTTGGGGATCCATGCAAGCCATACCTCCCTGAACTCCGCCTGGTGTCTAGTTATCAGAAATGTCTGGGTTTGGTAGGTTTTCTTAGATGGCCGTCGAGCCCGGGACCAAAAACGCAGGTGGCCCCCTTGCAAAACCAGTTAATTGTGTGATAGATAATTTTTGATGTCTCCAAAATACGTTTTGGGCCCTTCCCTGCCACGGGTACTTGGCCCGCCCACACTAGTGAGGTACCATTTTTTTCAGGAGACCTGGGGGAATGCTGGGTGGTAGGAAATTTGTGTTAGCCCAGTGTTCCCACAACTTTCCCGCACAGAAATGTGAGGGTTGCAGGGTATTCTGGGTAGGAAAATGTAGGGGGATCAGTGCTAGCCACACTTCCCTGGACTCCACCGGGTGTCTATTTTTCAGAAATGTGTGGGTTTGGTAGGTTTCCCCAGATGTCCACCGAGCGCAGGACCAAAAACGCAGGTGCGCCCCTTGAAAAACCAGGTCGTTTTCTGATAGATAGGGGGCATCTGCGTTTTTGGTCCCGGGGTCGGCAAATTCTAAGCGATACATTTTTAAAATAATACGTTTTTAGCCGATTCTGCATTGGACAGCCACACAAGTGAGGTATCATTTTTCTCTGGAGACCATGGGGAATGCTAGGTAGTTTGACATTTGTGCCGGCACAGTGATCCCACACAAAAATGTGTGGAAAAAGTGATTTGTTTCAGCTAAATTTGAGGTTTGCAGGGAATTCTGGAAAACGTTGGGGGATCCATGCAAGCCATACCTCATTGGACTCCCCAGGGTGTCTAGGTTTCAGAAATGTGTGGGTTTGATAGGTTTCCCTAGATGGCCGTGAGCCCGGGGCCAGAAAACCAGGTGCCCCACCTGCAAAACCAGGTCGTTTTATGATAGGTAATTTTGAAGTCTCCACAGTACGACTTGGGCCCTTTCCTGTTGCAGTCACTATGCCTACCCACACAAGTGAGGTACCATTTTCATCAGGAGACCTCGGGGAACGCTAGATGGTAGGAAGTTTGTGTCAGCTCGGTGATCCCACAACTTTCCCACACAGAAAAGTGAGGATAATGTGATTTTTTTCCGCTAAATTTGAGGTTTGCAGGGGATTTTGGGTAGGGAAACATTGGGGGATCCATGCAAGCCATACCTCACTGGACTCCCCAGGTTGTCTAGTTTTCAGAAATGTGTGGGTTTGGTAGTTTTCCCTATGTGGCCGCTGAGCCCAGGGCCAAAAACCCTTGTGCCCCCCTTGCAAAACCAGGTCGTTTTGTGATAGGTAATTTTGATGTCTCCACAATACGTTTTGGGCCCTTGCCTGTCGTGGGTACTTGACCCACCCACACAAGTGAGGTACCATTTTTATCGGGAGACTTTGGAGAATTTGGGGTGGGTTGAAGTTTGTTGACCCACAAAGTTTGAGATTTGCAAGGGTCGTTTCCTGTCACGGGCACTAGGCCTACCCACACACATGAGGTACCATTTTTATCAGAAGACTCTGGGGAATGCGGTGTGGGTGGAATTTTGTGGATCCACGCAGATTCCAGAACTTTCCATCACAGAAATGTGAAGAAAATCTTTTTTTTTTTACAAAGTTTGAGGTTTGCAAGGGATTCTGGGTAACAGAACCTGATGAGAGCCACACAAGTCACCCCATCCTGGAATTCTATGGGTGTCTAGTTTTCAAAAATGTATATGTTTGCCTAGGTGCCGGCTGAGCTAGGGCTCAAAATCCACAGCTAGGCACTTTGCAAAAAAAGGGTCTATTTTCACATTGCGTTTTGAACCGTTTCCTATCGTGGGCACTAGGCCTATCCACACAAGTGAGGTACCATTTTTATCAGGAGACTTAGGGGAACACAGAATTGTAGAGCAACTGTTATTACCTATTGACTTTCGATGCATTCCCGCCTTCCAAATGTAAGACAATGTGTAAAAACTAAGTCAGTTTGAAAATGTCCTATAATTCACATGCTAGTATGGGTACCCACAATTTCGGAGATGTGCAAATAGCTACTGTTTCTAAACGCTATATTTTGTTCCCATTTCGGCAATACATGGGTGTCTTTCATACCGATTTTTCACTGTTTTTATTTTCCCAAATGAATTGCCATATACCCGGTACACAATAAAAAACCATTGCATGACGCTGCTCAGTTATTGGCCCTGGGTTCTTCGGGTTCTTGGTGAATCTACAAGTCCTATATATCCCCACAACCAGAAGCGTCCAGCGGATGTAAAGGTATATTGCTTTCAAATAACTGTCATACTTAGAAGAACATACAGGTGAAAACGTTGGGACCAATGGCTGTTTTTTTCAACTCATTTTCAATTTTTCCTATTTTCAGCTTTTAGTTCCCTTAAAAAAACCTTGAAGGATCTTCGCAAATAACCCCTTGCTGGATTCAGAATTTTGTCTACATTTCTGAAATGTATAGTTTTCCAGGATCCATTATTGCTTTCATACCCATTTCTACCATTAACTGGAAGGAGGTTGAAAGCACTAAAAATAGCAAAAATAGGCTATGTCCCAGTGAAATGCCAAAACTGTGTAAAAACTTTTAGTTTTCTGACAAAAGTCTGTCAGTCCCTGAAATCTGGGAAGAGGGTGATTTCAGCACCACAAACCCTTTGTTGATACCATTTGCAGGGAAATAAAGATGCTTTCTTCTGCAGCACTTTTTTTCCCATTTTTCCACACAAAAAACCATTTAGGTGTATTTTGGCTAGTTTCTGGGTCCCCTCCAGGGGAATCAACATACCCTGGGTACCTTTAAAATCCCTATGATGTTGGAAGAAAAGGACGCAAATATGGTGTAGATACCTTATGTGGTCAAAAAGTTACAGGGGCCAAACTACCCCAAATAGCCAAAAAAAGGATTAGCACGGAGGGGAAAAGACCTAGCAGTGTAGGGGTAAAAGCTTCTTATATTTACAAGCATCTTGATTGTCGTTCTGCCAACTTTGCCAAATCTAAAGTGGAATTACAGTGGAAACTGGATCTCAACCACACCATTTCCCTCCAAAAATTGAATGCTATTTGACAAAAATCTACCACAACTTTCGTTCAGCTAGCACTACACAAACATTGTAATATTTTTATAAAGGGTTATTTCTAACTCGTTTCTCTTCATACATACAATCTCATTACAGACAATAAATGCTGGATGTGTGAATCTGCGAATGGAAATCTTATGCATATGTTTTTTCATTGTCCATCTGTCAATGCTTTTTGGTTACAAGTTTGAGCTAAAATTTCACACATTTGTTCTATCACTCTCCCTTTTGATGTAATGCATGTTTTTCTTTTTTCTTAGTGGTTCTGCATAGACGAGGTCGGGAAACCATAAAGTTGGAAAATTAGTTGATTCACTCATTGCAATTGCTCTACAAATCAACACTTCCCATTGGAGAGATGCCTAAATGGTTACTTTTACTAGATGATCCAAGGCAAGCCTGTCTGCGCCCATCCGCACACGGACCGCGCACAGCGCCAGCCCCCCTACCCTTTTTGATGCAGGTAACCCAACTTCCATACAGTATTCCAGTAGCGCTCTGCACAGCTTAAATGCTACCTATTCTAACTCTAACTGCCTTTGTTTTCTACCCGGTACCTGGCCTCCACACGCCCAATTGACATGTCCTGGCTGTAACACGAAACTACCGGACCTTAAGTTCCAGAAGGTTAAGGCCATGCAAAACCCAGGCAGGGACAGGAAAAGACACGTGGATAAAAATGATTGGAAGTGTGTCCTTCTCAATGCAAGATCACTGGTAAAACACAGTTTTGATTGCGCCTCTCTTATTGAGGAAGAGGGAATTAACATCGCTTTTATTACTGAATCATGGACGGACGAGGCCTTCGGTCCGGATTTGGTCAGTGCCACACCTCCGGATTACCTCTGCTATACACTAAATAGGGCGTATAGGAAAGGGGGTGGCTTAGCGGATATATACCAAAAATCAATAAATGTATCTTTTAACTCGTCATCCAATGCTGAGTGCGAAGCTCTAGATTTTTGCTTCTATCTTTCACACCATCATACCTTCAGGGGCACCCTCATCTACAGGCCAACGGGCCCCAGAAACAGGTTCACAACACAAGCCGGTAGTATGTTGGAAAATGAGCTAAGTGCCAGCTCATACACGATGTTAGGAGATTTTAACTTTCATCTAGAGGCTCATTCTGATCCAGATACGTTAAGCCTGCTGGACCTGATGAGTAATGTGGATTTGAAGCAACTTGTCATTGGTGCCACACACAAGGCAGGACACACACTGGATGGTATATTTTCCAACAACTCGTAGCTGCTTTTCTTGGGCCTCCTCCCATTGGTTTGGTCAGACCACAAGGCAGTGTTATTTGAGCTGACCATGCTGGATCGACACATGAAGAAACCAGCAAATAAACAATTGATTAGCAGAGCATGGAATAAGGTTGATGCTAGTGAACTACAAGAACTACTAACCTCGACATCTTTTGTTATACCTACAGATCTAGATGAGGCCGCTCTCTCATACACTAACTGGCTGGAAGCAGCAGGTAACAAGCTAGCTCCCAAGAAACTCATCCGCCCCAATAGAGCACGACCATCTTCTCCGTGGTATACCCAAGAGCTAAGAGATCTAAAACTGGCCTGCAAGCACCTTGAAAGAATCTGGAGCAGGGAGTACAACGATAGGGAAAAAAATGAATACAAACTAGGCCTAGCTCAGTATAAACAGTTGCATCAAAAAACTAAACAAGAGTTTTTCGCCAAAAAAATTAACTCAGCAAAAAACTCCACGAAAGAACTGTTTAAAACTGTAACCACCCTAGCTTACCCAGCCCCTCCGCCCATTCCGGCGAGCCAGGAACTGTGTGAGAAAATAGCAAAATTTTTCTTCGACAAAGTTGAGGCTATTTTATCGACTTTTACTGGGTCAACGATTAAGAGGTCGTCGGCCCACATAATAGACACTAAGGGGCATATTCTCAAGGAACTATCGCCGAGTTAACGGCACTTTATCTCAGCCAAAGTCGCGATAAAATTATCTCCTCATTCACAAGCTAGTGCAAACAGCCGATATCACCAGTTTACCTGCGATAGCACCCGCAATAAACATCGCCACAGATGAGCCCGGCAACTATCCCTAATGAGATGCAGAGTAGGCGTTCCCGAGCAAAAAGCTGCGACAACACCACAATCCAACATTCAAAACGACCAGCCAGATCGGCGATAAGAACACAAAACAGGCGATACGGCGCATTAGCAGCAGGAAATTAACACCTGCTCTAACCTGGTGCAAAGTCGGACGACAACCTGCACCAGGAAAGGGAGCCCAGCCCACAGCCACACCTGAAGAACAACAGATGCCATGGGGAGCTACTCATCATGCAGCTCGGAGCCCCAACAGGGCCACAACACCCACCGCCACCACCCCCAGGCCCGCCCACCCCACGGACCCCCCCCGCATCCACCAGGACCACCACAGAGGCAGCGCAGACAAAGACAGCGGACCTTCAGGAAACGCACCAGCCTCACAGACTTAACCCCAGAGAATGCCATTTCTCACTACAGACTCAAAAGGCCAACCATCCTCTGCATCCTGAACATCATTGCCCACAGGCTGAAGGTACCAACACAGCGGACAACCAACATCCCACCTCAGACAAAGCTGCTGGCTGTGCTGCACCTGGTGGCCTCTGGGACATTCCAACCAACAACCGCCAGAGTCGGAGGAGTCTCACAGCCAGCCCTATCCAAGTTCCTCAAACCTGTCCTGGATGCCATAATCAGCTTGGTACCCCAGTACCTATACTTCCCCCACACTGCGCAGGAACAGCTGGAGACCAAGCAAGGCTTCAACGCCATAGCTGGCTTCCTGCACGTGTTGGGGGCAATTGACTGCACACATGTCCTACTTGTGCCCCCTGCCGACACTGCACACAATTACCGCAACAGGAAGCACACGCATCCCATCAATGTGCAGGCAATAGTGGACCACCGGGTACTCTTCACCAATGTCGTCGCCAACTACCCAGGTAGTATGCATGATTCATACATCTTCCGACAGTCCATCATCAACCGGCGCTTCCAGGATGGCACCTACGGAAATGCAGTGCTCGTTGGTAAGTACCAAATGAACACACCACACACCTCAACTCCACAATTATGCAACTCACACCTCTGGGAATGCACACATTACAAACTCA
Organism: Calotriton arnoldi; assembly: GCA_963921515.1. NCBI lineage: Eukaryota > Metazoa > Chordata > Amphibia > Caudata > Salamandridae > Calotriton > Calotriton arnoldi. Next base: position 1,292,775 of record CAWUFW010003991.1, on the reverse strand, counting down.
CATACAACATGCCCACCCACCATACACGACAGCACAACGTACTGCGGTAACCTGGGCTAGCCATGTACATGCGCCATCAACGGCATGGCACCTCAGCCACACAATAGCAGTATGTGGGGAGAGGTGGGAACCAGGCATGTGCAAAGGAGGCAAGAGATCCATGAATGCGAATGCACACAATGCCAAGTGTGCCGTGGAAGTGCTGGACAGACTGCAGTATGCAGACCACAGACATATCCATGTCGACATATACTGCTGGTGGTGGTAGTGTTGTGGACAGTGGGCGCAACCATGTCACCCCAGCAAGTGGGGAAGATCTCGGAAATGTAGCTTGTGATCCAGCGCGGCTCATATAAATTGCTCCTTAGGACACCAATCCAGGTAAAACACTTACGCAACCTATTGTTATTTAAAACTTATGTCGGTGGGGCCCATGACACCACATACATACATTCATTCAATCTCTGGATTACACGCTAAGGAGAATGTGCTGCTGGATGAACGGGATACCTTGTTAAATTTGACAGAATAATAATTTATACATTATATGCATTAACTTTGGATCCTGTCGGTTCTAAACATCAAGGTACTCCGCTATTCAGTCGATGGACCAACTAGTAGAATAAGTTGATGGGGACTAAGACCAGCTCAATCACAATTAAAACCTTTAACATTTATAAATCATAAATTTATTAAAGAACCACGGACTCATTTTAAAGTTAGAATATCATTTTATCTAAATTCTTCAATCAAATAAGTGAAATTCTTTATTAAACAAACACATTTAATACATCAATAAACATTTAAGAAAGGTTTTTAGGAAAAGTGAAAATTATGCATTACCCTCGGCCATGGGGCAATGACAAGAATGGTTCACCAAAGGAAAATAAACCGCAGATCACCGAATAGGACTCCCAAACTGACTGACTGTCCCGCTAACCTCCTCGGACGCACCTCCCGGGCAGAATTCCCGCAAAGATCTCGTTCCTTCCCCAGGCAAAGTTCAAAGTCCAAAAATGACAGAGTCTTTCGCAGCATCAAGGTGGAAAAATGAAAAATAAAGAAGCGGCATGGCAACAACACCAACAGCAACTAACCCACGTAAGAACAGACTCTCTTATACCCTATTCTCTGGCTTACTACACATAAAAGTTGCAATCCTTAGGGGCAAGAATCACGCTAATTGGTCCATTGGAGGGGTGGTGATGGTCACCTCATCGCCCTTCTTGTTCAAACTGGTTTGGGGACAATAAAGCATACAATGAGTCTTATGACTTGGGGGTCAAAAGTAGTCCAACTTGTCAATTCATTTTGTTGCGATTCTTGATGGTCACATTTTAGTACATCCATTGTCACTCGGTTCTTTCCCATCCATTCTCAGGAATACATGCTGAATCACTTGGCACAATCTTCATTGTTGGTCAGATTGACCTTGACATCTCTCACTCCGGGCACAGGCCGCATTCACGTGACTGGGACTTCCGTATTGATTCTGCGCGGAGGCCATCTTAGTCATCTCACGTGATCTCATCCTTTCCAGCAGCCATTTTCGAAGCATGGCCTAGCAGGCCCGAACGAACTATCATAAGAACAAACACAACCGAAATTAAAACAAAGAAAATAAGCCTTTCTGTTTACCACCCGCCATTCTAAAGATCCGTGTTAGGTGTTACCTAGCAGAAGCGACATTTAAAGCCATTTTACTTACCATCTGCATTCTTTGCCACAATACAAATTTACTACGCAACACAAATCATGCAATTTCACTCTAATCAGTACGCAAATCACAATACTAAGGTTAATTAGCTTCACATTTGTAAGTAGATTCGATTTTGCACAAATCAGCATATTACCCATGTGTAGTGTTTACTAAAAAGGTGCGTTTGTTGGTTAATACATGAAATTCAAACGGTTAGTATCATTAATTATTATGAGGTCATTAATTTCCAAGGGGTACAAAATTATTTTGTTTACCCTGCTCAATCAATTCCCCCCTTTGGTGATTTTTAACATCACCACAAAAACCTATCCCTACAAAAATGTATCAGATAAATGTTTCTTGTCCACTTGCATTTGTTAGTTTAAACAACCGTGTTCTTTTCATCTTGTCTTTTAGACCTTTTGTACATGTTCTCTTTTAACTCTTCCAATTCTATCTCTCCCATCTCCCGTTCTCTTTCTTTATTTTTCTAATTTTCTCTTTTACTCTATTTTGTCTTTTTCTTCTTTTAATACACACATATGCTAATCTCAATAATAGCATTATTATTATTACTACTGTGACTGGTATTAGTATTTTCCCAATAAGAGAACTACCTATTTCTGTGAACCATTTCTTCATTGAGGAAAAACTCTTACCAAGTCTCTTCCAAGCACCTTCAACCTCCAGTGGGGCAATTTCTTTATGCAAATCAGTAATGTTCTTTATATACTTCTGTATATTCTCACTTTTGTCTGGAATGTAAGTGCAACAATGTTGTACCTTCAGCATTCCACAGACTCCACCCTCTTTTGCCAAAAGAATGTCAAGGGCAAGTCGATTTTGCATTACCATAGCTCTCATGGCAACCATTTCGGTATTTACCATCAAGAACCCTCCAGCAGTATTCGGTGATAAACGATCTACTACTGTAGACAATTTCCGAATCTTGTATGCATTCAAAGATATACCCACTGCTGGTATCTATGCTCCAAAAATGTCACCTATTATTTCTGAGAAGCTTTCCCTCCTCCTACGGGTTAATGGTTTACCTGTCTCGTGAATTCCTTTCGTTCCTCTTTCCACGTGAAAAATCTTTGGAAAGACCAGGCCTAAATAGCATGTTCCGTACCAATGGTCCGGCAACCTATAATAAGCTCTATTTCCGCAAATATAATAGATCCCTGGAAATACTGGATCTTTTCCTCCTTTAAATCCCCATCCCCCTAGAATTTTGTATGTATCTCGGCACTCACTAGAACCCACGAAATAGTTATCATACATAGTGTTATCTCTACTAATACACAATTTTCCCTGTTGGGGCCAATCTAGAACCATAGCTGCATTTGTTTCACCTTTGTCGTAACTTCTCTCTTCAAACGCCCAAGGTGGGGTTTTTGTCTTTTCTCCTGCTACCTTTCTTTGAAACTTAACTCTTCTGTCTTCTACCATGTCTAAGAAAATCTTTTCTTCTTTTCTTAACTCACAAGTAAGATTATGTCTAATTGTATATTCTAATGTTAATTCTTTTGTTTCTAAGAAAAACTCTCCAAAAACCTTTGCAACTTTTACCTTATTTAATTCAGGGATTACGGGAATTTTAGCAAAAACAGCATCTATGTCAGTGTAGTAATACTCTAATTTACCTGTTTTATAAAATAAGCTAGCTAAAACGATACAAGTTATTCCATACGTCAAAGGAAGGTGATGATATGTCACACCTTCTGTTACAGACGCGGGTAACTGCATACAGACATAACAATCTCTCACATCCATTGTCTCCACATATTCGTATAAAAGTTTCGTGAAGACATTCTTGGAGAAATCAGTTATTGACTTATCCCTATGAAAATCAGTACTATCCACTAATGTTGCAGTGTTCTTTATGTTAGCTTTCTTGTCACTATTCGTGTCATTCACAATTACAGATGTATTTTCTACAACTAACCTAAGTGGAATTATTATTGCTAAAATAAACCAGATAAGCATTAGCAAACCTGTACAATAAAAACACATCCTACACCATCAACGTAAAAACTCACATCTAGATCTTCTATTCTCAGTGTCTACCATGTTGTAATACTATCTAGTTATATGTACAGAAATGTGTTTCCACACCTCAAATGACGTAGTGTTGATTAAGATCAACTGCCTTTTGGCTAAGGGTGGGCGGAATTTGCGTAGTCCCGTCCGTTCGCGATGTGTTTTTGCGTGCTCGCGGGAAAATATATCGCTAAGTTGCCCATGCGGTCGCTAACGGGCGCGGCCATCTTGTTTTCCCTTGTCCTGCCCGCTCGCGATGGTATTTCCTGTTCCGGGTCGCGTATTGCATGCTCCCGCCCGCCCGCTCGCGATGCTTATTTCCAGTTCCGGGTCGCGTATTGCATGCTCCCGCCCGTTCGCGATAAGGGTTTCCTGTTCGGGAACGCGCATTACGTGTTCGCGATGCTTTTTGCGTGCTCGGGGGGAAATATCGCGCAAACTTGCCCATGCAGTCTCAATGGGCGCGGCCATCTTGTTTTTCAGTCTATTGCTATGGTTCTGGGCCTGCTTTTCAATCCTCCCTCTATCTTTTCAATCCTTTGTTTCTGTAAACTTTTTGGGGTCTTTTTTATTTATTATCTATCTCTCTATTTTCCTGATTCTATATTTTGAGTTTTTTTCTACTTTTTGTGTGTTTTTAACTACTTTTTCACACTTTTTCTATTACCTGCTTTTTCATTTCTTTTACTTACTTTTTTAAATTCCTACCTTTTCTTTTCCGTCCCCCGCCTACCCAGAACAATGGCAAAGGGCCACAGCCACAGGGCTCGAAGTCGGAGCCAGAGCCGCGACCGCCTTCCTTGCGGAAGGCGGCGCCAAAGAGGGGTGCAGGCACGGGCCTTATTCAATGAGTCGGAGGTGGCCGCTCTGGTTTTTTTGTTCAGCGCCACCTCCCCTTAACCCTGGCAGCAGGCGGCAGGCCTGGGTCCGGGTACGGGCTCCGGGAGCGTCGGCAGCGGTGGGGCAAGGTGCGTCGGGCAGTGTTTCGCTGCTCTGGAGTCCGGCGCACCAGTAATCAGCTGGCGCACCGGTGGTGCGATATTCTGGACCGGGAGCAGGACCTGCTGGACCTGCTAGGAGTGGAGGTCCCGGGGCTTGGTGAGTAGCTATTTAATATTACTACTTTGTGTTCTGCTCTGTGTTATATATTGCGAATATATTTTTTTTTTCCGACCAGCATGAATGCTGCTGCTTACATTGCAGGTAAATTACGTTTACAAATCTGTGATTGTTATGACACAGGCGCTCGGCGCTACTAATCTTACTTGTTTGCAACTTTGCGCTCGCTTGGCCTGATTATTATGTAAGAGTTTACTTTAGAGAACTTAAGTGATGTAATGCTAGAGAGAGTAGTCCTTCCTTTGTCCTCCTGCCACTAAGAAGGGATAGTGGTGGATTGATAGGTTTAGTTACTTATTAGTTGGTAATTTGTAAGTGGTGTGCGTGACGCATCCTCTGTCATGTCACGTGCTGCTGAGTGCTGCTTACCCCAGTCCTTCGCAGAACCTTTTGTAGTTTGTTTTCTGAGTGTTAATAGGCTTATATCATCACTAGCAGAACATCAGCAGCAACCAGCCAACAATTTGGTGTATGCAAAAATGTATGCATGTGTCCTCCATCTATGCATTTTTGCGGACTAAAATAAATGGAAATGCAGACTTACTGAACAATTGGCCCATCTGGATTGGAATAGGTGGGCTAGGTCAGGTGGTAGTTGGGCTTGCTAGACGGTCCGTGAATCTCGCAATACTACCAGTCGATCAGATAGGTCAATTTTATTGCAATTGTTGTTACCCAAAAAGTGTTTGGTGCGTATTTTAAAATATTTTATTTATTTCACACCAAACTTTAATTTTTGTCTCTTTCTTTATGAAATCTTACATGATCAGCAGCACCCAGGGGCAAGAAGACGGGGTCGCAGGCGGTGGGCCAAGAAGATCTACAAGATGCCTCCCAGGGACAGGACCGCTCCTCTATCGAGGGCTCTGCTGCTGGCCCCAGTAAGTCCTCCAGTGGTTAATATTATTAATTGTATTTCCCAAACTTTTCCTGCACCTTATTTTTTCCGAACTATTATTTCGGTATCCTCCTAATTCGAATTTAAAAAAAAATCTTCTTTGCTCTATACTATCTGTTTCTAAATTCTTGTTATCCTTGCCTCTAACTGCGTCTGCTATGACTCTCTGTACTACTACTATTAGTCTGTCTGTAGCTAAGCTTGCCCAGTTGCCCACTCTTTATTTAAAATATTTTTTTTTTAAACTCATATTCACCAATAGCTATAGCCATTGAGTCCAGTCCTTTGGGTTGTCCTCTTCTACTACTTCTAGTCTTCTTATTCTTGAGGCTTTTCGACAATTCCCACCAAGAAAATGCCCAACCACATTTTAGAATTTTAGATAGGATAGGACATACTACTACTGTTGTAGGAATTCTGCACATACAGAACTTTGCACAAGAAAATAGGACGTTGGTGATGGGAGGTTGGACCTTCCTCACACCTCAATCAGAAGCCACCACAATCCCCTGACCAACTAGTTATAGTGTCTCATTACTCCGAAACGCCCCCCCCAAAATACCCAATGAGTAGACAACCCAGACAACATAACACTCCCAACCTCTGTCGCGGAAGCAATGCACACCCTTTTGCTCTCTCTCTCGTGTAAGTCCACACCAAATACCACCGAGTCTATGTAAGTTCAAAAGGTTTATTTTTATTTCCAACTGACAAGCTCTGTATGTTGTATAATGCAGCAGCAACAGCAAAATGCATAAGATTAAAACAATAAACATTGTTACACTTAGTTAGACTTACAAGTTACTTACAACTACAAGTCCATAGAAGCCAAAAGGCGAGATCATGATAACTGAACAGTGGTGGAAGAACCACCCTCCCTTGGTAGGAATCTAGTTTATATAAAATTATAAATGGAGATGTGAGAATTCTGGGAGCCCTCACCTTAGAAGAACCTAGTACTGGTTACATCATAAGGTCTGCAAAGCTCTGGTTCTTCGTATAAGGGAATCTTCCGTCTGTAATGAGAAAAATGGTGCACGTTAGTATAGTGCAAGCATTTCTCAGTCGTGCCAAAAAGTGCAGTTTTTTTATGGATAAGCAATATGGACTAACACCAGAACTCCATAACAAAGTCGGTTGTTTTTCGACCTTGTACGCAGCGCTCAGACAGTAGCAGTATGAGCTCATGTGGGCTCAAAGGCGTCTTTCACAACAAGCTGCGAGGTAACTTGCGCAAAAATAAAAGACAGAGCTAAAATGGTTGCATGGCTCGGGGTAACTTAGCAAAGACTAGAATGACCCTAGGGACCATATAACACTACCAGTGTCTACTCTACTACCTGATTTATACTAGTGATGTATGTTGTATATGTATTATGTATGTATTAACTTTTTTTTCATTCTTGCTAGTCAAAAATAGGGGGAGGTGTATATGGCATCTGAAAAATGTGTAATGTTTTTTCTAGGCGTACTACCAACCCCCAGTACCGGGGCCAGCGGCAAAGGTGACGCGGCCGCTGAGGGTGCAGGCGATGCGGCAGTTGGAGGAGCTGCAGGGGGTGAGCCAGCAGCAGTGGCGGGCGGTGGTAAGTTATATTCCTAATCCTTACTTATTGACATTACACTCGCTGCAAGGGTGTAATGTATACTGTACTGTTGAGACTTAAGTAAGAAGTTGTTGTGAACGGTTGAAGAAGACACCCTTTACTTAGCATTAGCAATAGCATTAGCGACGGGAGTGTACTGAGAGTAACCACTGGCCTCTTCTATCGGACTTCAACTCAGCTGTGAAATTTTTATGGAGAAGACTAAAAGTCTGATCAGATGACCTTGATGGATGGGTTGAACGAAAAGGGAAAGAAGGGTGGAAGGCGGAAGGACGGGCGAGATTTTATATTTATGACTGTCAGAGAAGGATACGTGGGAAGCATGCATAGGTGTGTGATATGAATCAGATGCATGGGTGGTGGAATGCCTGAAACTCCCACAAATGTTCGAGGCCGAGGTAGTGGGAGTGTGGCGGGGTCGCAATAACGGGTCGGTGACCAGATCTCGGTATATATGATTTTATTTTTCCAAAGACACGTCTTTGAGTGAGTGTGAGTCTCTCCGTGGTATGTGTCGCTGGTTCGGAGGGCTGTCCTCCTGATCGGAGTCGTTCCGGCCGGGTCCGTTCCTCCTCCCGGTGTCCCGGTCTCTGGCGATACGTTTTCTCCGTGGTGGATGTTGTGGGGGGGGATCGTGTTGAAGGATGGAAACTCCGAAGGGGAAAAAGAAAAGAACACTCGTGTGAGGGTTCCGGTCCGGAACGATGAAAAGGGAAGGGTAGTGAGGGGAACACCTTCAAGCAACCCGTGAAGCACTATTGTCGACGCAAGTGATAGTGAAGGGGCAAGGTGCAAGCGGGAACGGCTCTTTTCCCTACTCCCCGTCTAGTCAGAGGAGTCCCTCCTCCCAAGCCACCCTGTAAACCGGTCTCGTACCTGGTTTAGCCACGCTCCTCCAGGAGCGTGGCTCGGCGAAGCGTGGGGTCGTTGGCCTCCTGGCGTATCCTGTAGTCCTCGAGGTCTACCGCCGTCTTTCGTCCTCCGCTCTCCTACTTCCCGTCTCACTTGGCTCTCGATCTCTCCGGACACAACTCCTTCCTCTTCTCCGGTGGCGAAGCACACTTCCGTGGGTGTATCCTCGTCCCTTATTGCTTGGCATCCCATGACGTCAGGGGGAGGGGGTGGAGTCCCATCATCAAAACTTCCCCAATTAAAGGAGCCGCTCTGTTCGTTCACAGCGTTTATGTTTGTGGTGCTCCACTCGTCCTGTTTCGAGGAGATAAGAGGGGGTGATAGAGGTATGGCAGACCACCAGTCTAGGTCATTCTCCTGTTCGGCCTCCGCTATCCCCACCCTGTCACAGGGAGGATAGATACATACCACAAATGTTACGTACTGTGCTTGCTAGTGCTACTGTGCCACTATGTGTAGAATGAATTTGTCTGACTGCTTTGCTAAGAGTATATTTTACAATAGTCTTGTTTTTTCTTCTTGATATAGTGACTCCTTCCAAAGGTAAAGTCGACAGGAAGGAGTTGGCAGCCAAGGCCCGGCGCCGGAAGCTGGAGGCCATACAGGCCGAATACCAGCGGCTGGTTCTTCTAGAGGAGGAGGAGGAGGCGGCAGCAGCTGCAGCCTCCTCCAATGCCCCGGGCCCCAGACACCCCCCTACAGTGTTACGGCGCCACCGCTTGTCAGCCGCCCGCTGCCACACAGCAAGAAGCACTGCTGCCCCCCCGTGGATGCAACTGCCGTGCGCTGAAGCACCGCGTGGCCCGTCTAGCAGAGCGCATCCGTGTCCTGGAGAGGCGAGCCCGCTGAGACCCCGTTTATTTATTGCCCCTTTTTTATAGCTTCTTTTGGTGGGTGGGAATCGGGCGTTGGGTTTTGGACTTTTGGACATTTGTTGGACTTTTTCGTTCCGGGACATGAACATTGGTTGGGGTTAGGGAGAGGGTGGGTCAGGTGTTGTGGGATTTTTTTACATAGTTTATTTTTGTTAGGGTATTAAATTACATATTTAGACTTTATATACGATGTGGTTAATGTTTTGTGGGTGGGGTTACTGTTTTACGTCACACGGTTTCCTTGCTGGTGCAGTGCCACAGCCAGTGTTTGATTTAAATATTTGGCTGAGTTACTAAGACACAAACAGACAGATGCGGTACCCCTCACTGAGGGACTTGTCCTACTAGTACTGTCAGTCTCTCCTCCTAATCTATGCATTCTGCAACTGGACTCAAACAGGTGTGTGAAATAGAATTAATGAAAAAAATTCCGTTATTAATTATGCCTCCCCCAAACTTCTTCTCTTACCTGTGCTTGATGTTTAACTTGGGCACGGCGATGCCTGCATGGTGATGATGGTTTTCTTTCCCAACATGCCATGGTTGTGGTGGTAGTAGTAGTAGACCCTGGCAGTAGCACTTGCAAATAAAAGAAAATGAGACAGTCAGTCGCCTGAGAGAGACTGTGGGAGGAGTAGTAGAACGAAGTACAGTACGGAACTTACTGCCAAACAATAATATGCCAAAATACAAGGAAACATAATGGTTGCGGGGATAGCCTAGTACATAGAGTTACAAACTCTAGCTGTGTCGAGTCACTCGACTAGACCTACAGTACACCGTGACTCGACACAAGCGTAACCGTTAGTGCTGTTTCGGAGGATGACAACAAATCCAATCTATGCCGGCAATTAATGCTGATGGATTAGGTTCCTTTGGTAAAAAAACGCAAATATACTGCTCATAGGAGGGTGGGCAAGCAGAAGAAGATCCGCGCCCTGCCTTGAAAATGCATTTTTGTTGCTTTAGCCACATCCGCCCCAGCAAGCGTGTGATAAATTATTGGTGTACATTTAATTTATTCAAAAACAAAAAGGAGTTTAAGAGGAAAATCAGGTAGAATCGTCCTCTAAAATACTGTATATCAACAAAAGGATTCTACCATTGCATTATATTACGCCTATCAGAATAGGAAGGCTGTAGTAGTAACGATGGTGTGAAAGGTGTTACTACGGGATACCTTTCTGAAATTGATCAGAAGGAATCTCTTGAAGTTTTTAAGATGCCCCTCACACACTGATACCTAATTCAGTGTCATGCTTCATCATTGGGGCCTTCCCGTCCCTCTACGGGGCAGGGCGTGCTACGACCTACGTAGACGCGGGAGCACTCAAAATTATGATAGAAGTTATGTGTAGTGCAAGGGATAGTAGGGTCGTGAGGGAATAGTGGTGTATGTGTTCTAAAAATTCCCTGGCTAGTGGAAAAAAAACTTTATTGTCTTCCCTAGCTGTGAACGTTAAAAAGGGGAGGTGTAGAGGGTATACTGTGATGTGTCATCTTCTACAGGGTCAACATGTTTCAAAGCCATCCCCTGGCTCTCATTATCAGGACCAAGAACGATCCCTACTTTACTTAATGGAGTATTAATTTCCAAAAGTTGTATATGCCTAAAGTCTTATGGTGCACACAATGATGCTACCAAAATGCATATCCGGCGATACCCTATTGGTATATTTGTATCATTCTGGAAAGGAAAAGGAACAGAGAAATGACATTACTTTAAATCATTTGCACACACTTTGACTTCACCATCATACGAACCAATGCGGCGTATGGCCAGTTGCCGTGATATATTTTTCAAGTGACTCACTGTTTATGTAAGACAAAAAGTGAGATCGTGGTAAATACCACCGTGATATATTTTTCTCACTTGGGCTCATTACGGGGGGAGAGAGAGAAAAGTGTTCTACCTTACTTAGGCAGAACTGCTAAATCACAAGATCGAAAAACACAGTTCATTCTGTGTTTTTAGATCTTGTGATTTAAAGTGTGAAGTCAAAGTGTGTGCAAATGATTTAAAGTAATGTCATTTCTCTGTTCCTTTTCCTTTCCAGAATGATACAAATATACCAATAGGGTATCGCCGGATATGCATTTTGGTAGCATCATTGTGTGCACCATAAGACTTTAGGCATATACAACTTTTGGAAATTAATATTCCATTAAGTAAAGTAGGGATCGTTCTTGGTCCTGATGATGAGAGCCAGGGGATGGCTTTCGAAACATGTTGACCCTGTAGAAGGTGACACATCACAGTATACCCTCTACACCTCCCCTTTTTAACGTTCCCAGCTAGGGAAGACAATAAAGTGTATTTTTTCCACTAGCCAGGGAATTTTTAGAACACATACACCACTACTCCCTCACGACCCTACTATCCCTTGCACTACACATAACATCTATCATAATTTTGAGTGCTCCCGCGTCTACGTAGGTCGTAGCACGCCCCGCCCCGTAGAGGGACGGGAAGGCCCCAATGATGAAGCATGACACTGAATTACGTATCAGTGTGTGAGGGGCATCTTAAAAACTTCAAGAGATTCCTTCTGATCAATTTCAGAAAGGTATCCCGTAGTAACACCTTTCACACCATCGTTACTACTACAGCCTTCCTATTCTGATAGGCGTAATATAATGCAATGGTACATTTAATTTAATCACACCTCAATAAGTCACACAGCCCGGGGAAGAGGGTTAGGGTTTGATGAATGGTTGGGAAGGGGGTTTTGGGAAAGGTTTGACAAAGAAAAATAGTACGCATGGACAACAACAAAACACAATCTTGGCAGACAACCATATCCATAAATCAGTTAAGGGAGAAAAAGGAAATGCATGCATGATGATGATAACTTGATGGTTAATGATAGTACTTACTAACTACTACTACTAGACAATTAGACAGTACAGGGCAGCAGTATATTATGCTATTTGCCGTGCCTGTCTGCCCTCAGAGAGACCCGAATTACATACAGTTTCTGTTCTGTTGTACCGGCCCGGGCTTAAAGATAGCAAAGAAAAGCCAAAAATTGCTGTAGGGATGAATTGAATTATAAGCAGAGAGCAAACATAACAACAACACACAGTAGTAATGATTGAAGACAAAAAATGAATCAAATTTAAAAGATGATGAAAGTTGATACTGTTACTGTATGTTATCCTGGTCAAAATGTGGAGTTGCATCTCGGCATTCGTCTTGGTCCTCCCTTCCATGGACGCTCCGGCCATCAATCTTGGGTGACGCCACTGCCTGCCTGGCAGATGTAGATTCATTGGTAAGGTAAGTGAGAGTTGTTTTTCCCAGTGTAGCACAGGGTAAGGGCTGGCCTGTAATTGCAGATGGGAAAACAAAAGGGATATTGAAAAATCAAGTAGAAAAAAATGCCTAAATTACGGTGGAGTGCAACAAGAACACTTTCAGAGGCGGCATGGATTTGGATACATCATGTCTACTCTAGTCTGTTTCCAGCATTAACCTCCAACAACAACAGGACAGAGCAGGCCCACGGCACCCATGACCCATCCCCCATTTAGCGTACCTTTTTTGACAGAGGCAGACAAAGCAGATATACAGCAACATAGCATTTTACAAATTAAGTGACTAAATCAATGCCCCGCTGTCAGTCATACCACCACACTCGACTCCACCACTACACAGACATGTAGGTCTGCAGTGGTTGTTGTTGACTTGGTTACCTTTTAATGCACTCATGAAAAGCACTGAGTTATTCCATCAATCATCTCTGATCGTACTGAGTGACTGCAAAGAGAAAATGTCACTGTGGTCATCATCATGGTGTGTTGTCCAACTCAGTGTGCAGTAGTGTACAGATTGAGTCCCCTTTCCATATTCAAAATGCAATGGATCGGCCTGCAGTAGAAGTAGAAAATTGTTATTGAAAAACAAGAATGGAAACAAACATTGCATTGAGTTACTTTTAGTGTGTAGATTAGATAATAGTACACAATGAATTACCTTCATGCACTACAAACAACAACAACACAAATCACTCAGTCAGCGTCCAATGCATGTAATCATTCATTACCTGTTCCTTCTCATCTTCAGTTAATGGGCAGTCTGTATCGGCTCGGAAAGGAGGATAGCTATAGTAGTCATCATCATGTTCCACTTCTTTTGGAGAGACTCAACGAGGCAAGATTTTAGTTTTTCTTCGATTATGCTACATCCAATTATCATCTGGCTTGAGGGCAATAGATTTAGGTCGATTCAGGAGGAGCAGGACTCGGAGGAGTGGACTGAAATGCAGAGAGCTGAAACTCATATAAGGCAATAAAATACGAAGACGGTGGTGATGGATTTGTTGTGATTTGAAGTTTCCAAACAGAAAGACAGACACACAAATAGAAGTAAATAAGGGAGAACCACAGTAAGAAGTGGAAGCCTAGTTGTCAGGGAAGTATAGCTCGTCCTCAAACTCTGGAGGTTCAGCCAGAAGTAGGTAATCAGCATCCAACACGCTACTTCCGTCACCTGAGCCGCTGTCCTCATCTTCCTGCGTTGATTCATGTATTGTGTAATTCGGTGGTATAAATTGCTGATTCATTTTGATCATGGTTAACCTCTCAACGTTTTTGGGTGAGAGACTGGTCCTTTTCACTGTTACAATGGAACCAGCAGCACTGAAAACACGTTCAGAAGAGACACTTGCGACCGAGCAAGCCAGATAGTTTATCGCCAGCCTGCTGAGCACTGGCCATTGGCCCCTTTTGCCATACCAATACCGCAATGGGTTTTGATCAATGTAGACCTCTGTTGGGTCATCCAGGTAGGCCTGGACCATTCGGTCATTGTTCAGGGGTGCTAAACTTAGTGCGGCCTCTTTTGTCTTTGCATCAGCACTGGACCTAGCAAGTCCTTGCTGTAAATACCAATCCTGTGCCGTTTGTACTGGGGCTGATGATCCGGTTCTTGCTGTTGTCGATAGTGTTGGTGACAGCTGTGAACCAAATGAACTGCCCACAGGCTCTGAAGTTGAACTTGATGCCGGATGCTCTGCTGCAGTACTTGACGTGGGTTTGAGGCCTTTAATTACCAGCCGTTCATTTTCCAATGTACTGGTTGCCTCAGCTATCCAAGTTTTTTACCGGGCAACATCCACTTCTGAAAAAGGGAGTAATGTCTTACTGTGCAGTGCCGATCTGTACCGTGGATCCAGAATTGTGGCACAAATGTAATGTTGTTGTGACAGAATCTTATTTTGCACCCTTGCATTTTCACTTAAGCGACATGATAAGCTCTCCACCAACTCATATGCTTCTTTTTTTCCTCCACACCTTTGTACGCTTCATACACCCCCTTCAGCTGTTGCTCTAGCATGTGCAACAATGGGATAGCTTGGCCCATAGTACAGTCCTCCTTGCTGACTTCACGTGTGAAGACCTCGAAAGGAAGAAGCATCTCTGTAAGAGATTTAACTAGGCACCATTGGTCCATCTGAAGGGTCATGCCTTTCACAGTAGCATCCGCCCTTCGCATGACATATTCATTGATTGGTCTGTACTGCTCAAACAGACGGTCAAGCATGTAATACGTTGAGTTCCAACGTGTTGCCACCTCCTGGATGAGTGCTTTGACTGTCATTCTATAGTCACGTTGAATGATCCTCAGCTGCTTCCGGGCTTTAAAAGAATGGCTGAAATGCGTGCATATTCTGCGGCAGGTGGTCAGTAAGTTGCTGACTATGGGTTCTTTTTCAGAAAGTCTTGAACTATAATGTTAATGCAGTGCGCCAAACACGGGACCCTGAAATACTCACCAAGCGTCATGGCCTTAAGTATATTACTGCCATTATCCGTGGCAACAAAACCAATATGAAGCCCTCTGGGGCGCAGCCATTCAAAGACCTTGCTGTTAAACTCTTCCAAAATGTTTTCAGCAGTATGAGATTTCTCCATGGCGAACATGGCTACAGTTGCATGTTTCCGAGAAGCATTAAAAATTGCAGCTGTGTCAACAGCACCTACTTCAGATAGCTTGTCTCTAACCCCCACAAAAGAGACCCAGTGTGCAGTGATGCACATGTAATCAGTGGCTTGGCAACTGGTCCACATGTCTGTTGTCAGGTGGATTTTGTGAACAGCACTCTGCTGCAAAGCTTGTCCAACCAATTCCAGCACATCGTGATGTAGTGCTGGAACAGCAACTCGGGCGAAATAGGACCGGCTGGGAACCTTCCATTTAGGGCAGATGGCTGACACAAATTCAAGGAAACCCACCCCTTCCACAAATGAAAAAGGGAGAAGGTCCAGCGCTAACATTTTTGCCAGCTTCGCATTGTACAACCGTGCCGTTGGGTGGTTGCGTTGGTACTGCCCCTCCGACCTAAGCATGCTGTCAATGGTAGGCTGGAATATTTTCCTTTGTGGTGCACCTTTCTTCTTGAACCCAGCTAGGCTCAATGACGCTGCACTTTTGCTCATTGCAGTGCCCGGTTGCCTTGGTGTCTCATGTTGACTCTTACTACAGTGCCACTCAGATGTTGCTGAGGATGTGGGCGTTACCAGTACACTGCTGGGCGTAGGGCTAGAAATGTCTCCCTCTTGTTGACCTTCCACCGCGATCATATCTTCCCCTACTTCTTCATCCCCAACAACAGCAATGGGTCCAGTTTTCCTTTTTTCTAAGTGAAGTAGGTGAGCCTCCCACTTGATAGTGTGGTGTTTTTTGAGATGACTTGTTTGTCCTCCGGTACCATAGTTTGTACCAAGCTTACCCCGCCTAACAGCCTGCCGACAAATTGAGCATATAGCAATGTTCTCCTCCTTACTGCTAACCGAAAAGAAGTCCCAAACTGGGGAGGAGAACATTCTGGTGCTGCTGGAGGTGCTACTTTCAATACCAGATGAAATGGAGGGTGTGCATGGAATTTGACTCTGTGCACTTACATTACCACCACCTACTGAGGTGGTGGTTGAGCTGGATGTAGGTCCCTGCCAGGCCTTTGCAAAGGCAAATATGGGAGCTGGAGGTCGTGTTGGCGTTACCTGTGTTGGTGGTATCCGTGCTACATCCCTCGCAGCGATTTGGGATAGTCTAATAATGTTGGTCTCCATCTCCGCAGGCCCAGGAGTGATGTTCGTGATGACTGGCTCCTCATCATCATCATCATCATCATCACCCCCCTCGTCTACATCTACCTCCATAACTGTAAGGCTTTCTGGAACCTTCCTTTTCACTAGCCTTGTCTTGTGGCGTGCATCACTCTCAGGCTGAGCTGGTGGCTTCCAAGTGGCATCTAGATCATCAGAAGCGGGGCTTGAAGAAGAAGTTCATGGACTAACCCTCCTTTTCCTTGCTGGGGGTATGGAAGACAATGGATCTTCTGGAACAGTGGCTTGCTCCTCTTCGTCTGCAAAAAGCTTGATTTCCTGGACTGCCCCTACTTCAGGTGGAACAACTACTATTGTGGGCTGTGGTTCCGGCTGTGGTTCCGGCTGCGGCTGTGGTTTCGGCTGTGGTTCCGGCTGTGGTTGCGGTTCCGGCTGCGGCTGCGGCTCTGGCTGGGGTTGCGGCTGGGGTTGCGGCTGGGGTTGCCCACTTATCTGCTGAGTTTCCGCCTGCGAGTGCGTGGATTGGGTACTACTTTGCGATAATGACATTTCAACATCACTGGTCGTTAGTAGACTGGCTACCTCTGCCACAGTCATGGGCTTGGGCCTAGGTTGCTGGGGTGGGCCCACTGATGCAGAGGTGCTGCTCCCAGCTTGGTCCCCGCTGGACACCGCTGCTGCAGGCGTAAGTTTTTTTTTACCAAAAACACATCGGCCGGCATACCAGTCTTGGCAAGTGCCACTTCCTTCTTCTGTCCCTTCTTCTCACTGGCAACTTTCTTGGTACTGGAGGACCTGGTACCTTTCTTTGGGGCCATCTTCTTCAGATGTCAGCAGGACGCAGGTGCACAAGTTGCAGAGATGTCTGTAGTCACACGTGGACGTGACGCGCAGCAGGACTTCTGCCTGGCAGTACAACGGGTGATGATGACACCTCCTCCTCTGTCTTTTTGTGCACCTAAAAGCAAAGAAGCCAGGAGAAGAACATCAGTGAAATGTTGCATTTGTTGTTGTGGTTCAATTACTAGCAGTACAAACAAACAAATAAAAGATATAAATTAGTGTAGCCATTTGTGAGACTGTCAACAAGGGCTTTCATGGTATACTGTGTACACTGTCAGGAAGGATAGGAAAGAAGAGGAACAACAACCAAAATACAAATGTAATAGAAGTGGACCCTGTTTGGCATTAAATTATTTGCTCATCACATCATTCAGGGAGCTGCAGCTGGCAAAGGGGATGGATGCAAGCAGTAAGCCAAAAGGAAAACCATGCAGGCCTAAATGGCAAAAGCAGCACACTTAGTTATAACTCCCACCAGAAATGGCCACCAGCCACATGGACACTCACAAATCACAAGCAACAAGCATGAGGCCTGGAAAACAATGTACTGAAAACAGGCCTACGATAGCCAGGCAAAGGCTGCATGGTAAACCACACTGCTTTGCCTGTAATGCAATAAAATGCAAAAACGAAAATACACAGGGCTAAACAAGGCCTGCAACACACCACACACAACTAAGGCATGTATTTAACACACCCCAAAAAACTGAAATACACCCAAAAATCCACATTTTGCAATTCAATCCAATGCCATCCATGTGCCCTAAATGATGTTTAAATTCAACAGAACACACAGAAACAGTTGTTTCATGCACCCCTGACTACCTCTGGGCCCACTGGATGAAAGGCCTGTTGGCAGACTAGGCTACAAGCTTGCAGGCCTATGGATAAAAGCACACTACCGGCCTTCAAAATGGCCACCAGCCTCATGGCCAGGCCCACAACAACAAGAAACTGAAGACAGACAATGCAGGCCTATGGCAAAAAGCACACTGCCTGGCTTCAAAATGGCCACCAGCCTCATGGCCAGGCCCACAACAACAAGAAACTGAAGACAGACAATGCAGGCCTATGGCAAAAAGCACACTGCCTGGCTTCAAAATGGCCGCCAGCCTCATGGCCAGGCCCACAACAACAAGAAACTGAAGACAGACAATGCAGGCCTATGGCAAAAAGCACACTGCCTGGCTTCAAAATGGCCGCCAGCCTCATGGCCAGGCCCACAACAACAAGAAACTGAAGACAGACAATGCAGGCCTATGGCAAAAAGCACACTGCCTTGCTTCAAAATGGCCGCCAGCCTCATGGCCAGGCCCACAACAACAAGAAACTGAAGACAGACAATGCAGGCCTATTGCAAAAAGCACACTGCCTGGCTTCAAAATGGCCGCCAGCCTCATGGCCAGGCCCACAACAAGAAGCCTAGGCCACAAAGGGAAACACATGCAGGCCTTAGTATATGGCTAAAGCAGCACACTTGTAACTCCCACCAGAAATGGCTACCAGCCACATGGACATTCACAAATCACAAGCAACAAGCAGGAGGCCTGGAAAACAATGTACTGAAAACAGGCCTATAATAGCCAGGCAAAGGCTGCATGGTAAACCACCCTGCTTTTGCTTTGCCTGTAATGCAATAAAATGCAAAAACGAAAATACACAGGGCTAAACAAGGCCTGCAGCACACCACACACAACTAAGGCATGTATTTAACACACAGTCCAAAAACCCGAAATACACCCCAAAAAAACACATTTTCCAATTCAATCCAATGCCATCCATGCCCCCTAAATGATGTTTGAAATTAATAAATACTTCACACAGCAATCCATGACCCATGACTAGCTCTGGACCTACTGGCTACCCACAACGATTTATTTTTAAAAATGTTGAAAAGTACCAAAAATGAAGTTGCAGCAACTGCAATGCCCCAATCAAACAACACCAACTTACTTGTAAAATCTCAAATCCCAAAATCCTCAAATCCAATGATAATGATGCAGCAGACACAAAGAGTGATCCTTCCAGCTCAAATCCAAGTGAAAAATGAACAGGAGATGGACAAAGCACTGGGAGGAGCCTGCTGGACAGGAACAGGAAGTAGGAGACTCTGTGGCACTTCCTCCCTCTCCCCCAAAAATTTGACCAAAAAGGACAGCCAAATATCAATCTGAGGTTTTTTTTTCATCCAAATCATCAATTTATAGAAGCTTTGATGCTGCTTGCGATGTTATTGTTCTCCAGATTGAAAATTTTGCGTGTTCGGGATCGCGAGCTGTACAAAAATATCGCCGGATGTCCGATGGCGCGCCCGAATGACGTGTTCGCGGTCGCAATCTCTCTCGCGGTGCACGATGGCGCGGCGAATGACGTGTTCGCGATCGCACACTCTCGCGTTGTCCGATGGCGCGGCGAATGACGTGTTCGCGATCGCAAACTCTCGCGGGATAACGCGGCCGGCTACCGAAATCTCGTGGCGCACGCGAACGGATAGGAAAACCCGTCGGTGAACGCAGGAATCCCGGTAAGTCGCTATCGCGCGCGCTAGAACGCATTTTTAAAGCGCGACAAGAAAATAATTCCGCTACGCCGCGGATAGCGGAATTGTTGGCAATTCCGCGTTCTCTGCGGAACGCGAAATTGCCTAAATTCCACAAATTTCGCGAGCGGAGCGGAATTGGATGCCCAGGGTTACTTTTGGCACACCTTTCGGTTTCTCAGGAATCTTTCTTTGACTTTATCAGTTTGTATGTCTAGTCCGGTTTTCTTTCTTTGTCTTTCAGGTTTGGTGCAATTCACTCTCACCCACTTGTTCACAGTCTTTGTCTGGGATTTCGTGACTGCTATCCACTTCTTTAATGTCGGTCAGTGCTATGTATAGCCATTCAGGTGACTTATATTTCAAGTTAGGTCTTTTCACTCTTTTTGGTCTCTGCAATTGTCTTTCACTTGGTTTTCTTTGTCCTTTCTGACTTATTTCATTTACTTGTTCCGCATTATCTTTGTTCAAATTTATTATTTTATATCTTAGTCTTTTAATTTCATTGGGCCAATTGTCTCCTTTTCTTGGCCTTTTCAGTTCACTTTCTTTTTTTTCTCGTTCTGCTCTCCAAGTTCTCTTTCTTGGTCCTATTCTTTGCTTTCTTTCTTCTTCTCTTTCTTCAGATTCTGTCTCAGACCTCACTTCACTTCCTCTAACTTTGAACTTTATGATCTCAGTCTCTTTATCTGAATCCGAATCTTCTTGTGATTCTTCTGTTTGAAAATTCGATTCTAACCCTCCTCTTGTTTCTTCCGCACTTTCCCCAATCTCTCTATCTGAATCTAAATTTCCCTGTGTTTCTTCTGCTTGTAGTTCTGACCCAACTACTCCTCGTTTTTCTTCCGCAATTTCCCCAACTTCTCTGTCTGAATCTAAATTTCCTTGAGTTACTTCTATAATTTCTGGAGGAATCTCCCCAAAGCTTGTACTTGGCTGTTCAGCGACACTTTTTATTAGTTCTGTTTCTCCTGTTTCAATACCAGTTCCTTTACTTTCGGATTCTTCCTTTTGTCTTTCACTGGATTCAGGTTGGTCTGATTCAGATGCCGAACTGGTATCTGATATTTCCAGATGTCGACTTACAGGTCGAGCTTCAGGATCTGGAACTCTAATCGTTTCAGTTTCTTCTTCAGTTGTCAAACTGGTACCTGATTCTTCCAGATGTCGACTTACAGGTCGAGCTTCAAGATCTGGAACTCTGATCGTTTCAGTTTCTGCTTCAGATGCTGAGCTGGTATCTGATATTTCCAGATGTCGACTTACAGGTCGAGCTTCAGGATCTGGAACTCTGATGGTATGACTGGCATGTACCCAATTCTTCACACCTGCACACTTTACAGCAGTTGTTGTCACCAGGATCACTTGACGTGGCTTATCCCAGCGAGGAACCAAGCAGTTTCTTCTTCTGTGGACTTTAATGCAGACCCAGTCTCCTGGACTCAAATCATGAGCTGGTTTTCTTTCAAGAGTGGTCGCATCCGGTCCAACCTGATGAAACACAGAATCCACCACATCAGCCAATCCTTTGCAATAGTCCAATACGAGATCATCAGTTATAGTCAGCAGTTTGTTGACAGGTACATGTGCTTGTCTCATTGCTCGTCCCATGATTATTTCATGAGGACTCAGACCTGTTTTTCTGTCAGGTATGCTTCTGATGCTCATCAGCACCAATGGCAGGGCATCGGGCCATTTGAGTCCTGTGGCTTGACACATTTTCCCTAACCTATTCTTTATTGTTCCATTTACTTGCTCTACCACTCCAGAAGCCTGTGGTCTGTAAGCACAGTGCAGCTTTTGTTGAATGTCAAGTGCTTCACATATCAGTTGGATTATTTCATTCTGGAAATGTGTTCCTCTATCTGTTTCGATCGTTACTGGAAAACCATATCTAGGAATGAATTCTCTTAGCAGGAGCTTAGCCACAGTAACTCCATCATTCCTTCTTGTCGGATAGGCTTCCACCCAACGAGAAAACAAACAGACGACCACCAGGACATACCTCAATGTATTGTTTGGGGGCATTTCAATAAAATCTAGTTGCATTCTGGTAAAAGGACCTCCTTCGCGTCCTATTGTTCCCAAACTCACTACTGTCTTCCTTCCAGGATTTATTTGTTGGCATGTAAGACATCTTTGACAAAGGCTTTCAGCTATAGCCCTACATTTTGGGTTGTACCAGGTCTGTCTGAAAAGTCTGATCATGGCATCCCTACCAATGTGTGCCTGTCCATGGTACATCCGTGCCATATTAGAGATCATGCTATCAGGCATAACTGGTCTTTCATCTCTATAAACCCAGACTTCATCTTCCTCTCTTTGTCTGCAACCTGCTTTTATCCAACCATCTTTCTCCTCATCATCTGCTTCTTCCTGCAATTGTTTTACCTCATCCCAGGTTTCAACTGTGTTCGTAAACAGCAAGGGACATGAAACATTCTCTTTTTCCCTTCTCCGATTCATTGAAGTCATGTTTCTGGCACAATATTGAGCTAATTCGTCAGCAAATTTGTTACCCACTGCAATATAATCGGTTCCGTTTTTGTGTGCAGCGCATTTTACCACTGCAATCTGTTTAGGTAGCTGTATCGCCTCAAGCAACTTCTTCACAAACTCACCATTCCTAATAGGAGATCCTGCAGAAGTCAGGAATCCCCTCTGGGACCAGATCTGTCCGAAATCGTGGACCACTCCGAAGCAATACTGGCTATCCGTGATCACCGTAATTCGGAAGTTCTTTCCCAGTTTGCACGCTCGAATCAGAGCAATCAGTTCAGCAACTTAGGCTGAACGTATTCCTCTCAAACAGGATGCTTCCATTATGGTTGCCACCGTACATACAGCATACGCAGCACTTAAAACTCCTTCACTTGTTCTCAGGCATGACCCGTCCACAAACATCACATAATCTGATTCTTTTAAGGGTTCATCTCTGATATCAGGGCGAGGCTTTGTGCAAAATTCAAGCACAACCAAACACTTATGATCAACATCATCTTTGACTTCTACATTTACTTCATCTGGCAATGAAGTTGAAGGATTCACACTCGTGCATCTTACAATGGTTACATTGTCTGCACCCAAAATCACTTTTTCATACCTAGTCAGCCGACTATGTGTCATGAATTGGGGTTTTGTTCGGGTCAGAAGGATTTCAACGGAGTGTGGGACATATACTCTCAAAGGATATCCCATCACAATGCCTTCACTCTGTTCCAGACTCAGACAAGTAGCAGCTACTGCTTTCAGACATCCAGGCAACGCCTTTGCTACCGGGTCTAAAACAGCTGGAAAATAGGCGATTGGTCGTTTCATTTTTCCATGCCTTTGCACTAATACTGAAAGTGCACATCCGTCTCTCTCGCTACAATACAGCTCAAATTCTTTTTCATAATCAGGCATTCCCAATGCTGGTGCCTCACACAAACTTGTTTTCAGTTTCTTGAAAGCCTTCATTTCCTCCTCATCCAATTCAATCGGATCTTTGACATCCCTCTTTGTCAATCTCTGTAAAGGTTTCGCAATTAATGAAAATCCACTTATCCACTGTCGACAATAACCAACCATTCCAAGGAACATTCTCACCTCTCTCTGTGTCATTGGGGCTCTCATTCCTTGGATAATCCTTATTCTTTCTGTCGTCACCTTTCGCATCCCTTTCTCAATCTTGTGACCTAGGTACTGTACCTCCTGTTGACAAAATTGCAGTTTTGATGGAGACACCTTATGTCCTCCTTCTGCCAAATGATTCAATAAAGCAATTGTGTCCATAACACATGCTTCTCTGGTCTTTGATGCCACTAATAGGTCATCAATATATTGAACCATCACAGATTTTTCAGGCATTTTTAAATCTTCTAATGATTTCTTCAGAATCTGATTAAAAATTGAAGGACTTTCAGTATACCCTTGAGGAATTCGGTACCATGCCAAAATACGCTCTCCGAACCGGAACGCAAATAATGGCTGGCTGTCAGGGTGCAATGGAATAGAAAAGAATGCATGGCACAAATCAATAACTGTGTACCATTCTGCATCATGTGGAATCTGATACAGTATTACAGCGGGGTTTGGCACAATTGGGCAGCAAGGAATAACAATCTTATTTACCTTTCTCAAGTCTTGCACTATCCTATATGTTCCATTCGGCTTTTTCAATCCCATTATAGGAGAATTACATGGGCTACTCATTATTTCTCTCAAAATTCCTTGCTCAATCATCTTATTAACTACAGGTGTTATTCCTTCAATAATTTCTGGCATTAATTTGTACTGCGGGGTATTTGGGTAATTTGTTCCTTCCCTTACAGTAATTTTTACAGGATCAACTCCTCTCTTTAGTCTAATATCTTCGCCTGTGAAGTCCCATACTTCAGACCTGACTATTCCTTTCAATTCAATAGGGATTTTCTCTGCATCAAACACAGGAAACATGTAATTCACTCCTGGTTCTAGTTCTGCCATTGTCATTTTATACAGGACATCCTCATCTGGTGTCTGGAAAGCAATACTATCTGGGGTACAGTAGATGGTACAATTCATTTTGCAAAGTAGATCGCGTCCTAATAAATTTACAGGACTGCAATCACAAACCACAAAGCGATGCATCTCTTTGAATGGTCCAACTTTTACCTCTACTGGTTTTGTAAGAGGGGTTTTAATCTGCCTGTTCGAAACACCTACAACTTGGATATATTCTCCTGAGAGAGGAAGGTTTGGAATTTCCACTGATCTAACAGTAGAACGGGTAGCTCCAGTATCCACTAGGAATGTAACATTTACACCATTCACTTTTCCATCCACAAATGGACCTGACTGATCTACCTCTAGAGTTGCGCCAAGCACGCACTCTTCTTCCTCTCCTAGGCACCGTCATAAGCTTTCATCCGATTCATCTCCATCCTGCCGTAACCAATACTGCAAAACTGCAGCTGCGCGCAGCAATTTTGTTACCTGCTCTCCTCCGTAGAATCCTGCCTCTGCACTGTATCTCTGAGGATTTACACTGTTTGTAAGAGGTGGTTGCGGCACCTAACACTGTTGAGTAACTACCTGCGGCTGTTGCAGCTGTTGGTAACTCACCTCATTCTGCACCTGTGGATTTAATGGTTCATTTTCTGTATTAGCTTTTGGAGGAAATTTACACTCGTTTCTCCAGTGTCCTAATTTTCCGCAATTATGACATGGCCATTTCTTTTTAGCCTCTTCTATACTCATTTGACCTTTTCCCTTGCCAATATTCGTTTTGGATTTAGTCTGCCCTGCATCACTAGACTGATTATTCATCTGAGCTTCTTGCTTTTCTGCAACCTTTACTTGTGCCCACATTGCCTTTTCCTTGAGTTTACGCTGTCTACATTCAATATAGTGACTAAAATATTTTGCATACCTTAGTACTTCATCTACTGTGCTATTCTGCCAACACAACATATGCTGCTTAATCATTTCACTTATCCCAGGTCGCAAGCCATACACAAATCTATACACAAAATGACATGTCTTTTTCACTCAAGTTCTCGTAACCACTATACTGTTTAAAGACCAAAAGCAGTCTCTCATAGTAGGCATGTACAGATTCCTTACTCTCCTGAGTTGTTCTATCAATCTTTACCCAGTCCGTTTCTTTTGGTGGGATTTTATTTTTCAGAAACGTGATTGCCTGTTCATATTTTCTCATTACTTCTGAACCTGGAGCCCCTGTTTTTGCATCTCTAGGATATTCTTTCTTCAGCCAGTCAATTGTAATTTTACATTCTGTCCATAAATCTGCTGGTATAACAATTTCAAACAATGCATCCAAATCTTCCCACAACACTTTTGAAACTTTTACAAACCTTTCTACCTGTCTATACCATTCTACAAGTTTCTCTCTCAATCTTGGAAAGTCATTTGTAAATGACAATATATCTTGTCTGGACCATGGGACATGTACATAGCTTCCTCCTGGAGTTTCCCTCATTGGACACTCCATTACTATCGGTTCTTTCTCTTTCACCGGAAAAGCCAATGAAGCTTTATCAGTCGTTCCCTCCTTTCTTCTTATCCACCTGTCCACATCTTTCCATTTTCTCAATAACACAATCAGTTCCTTTATCTGTGTTAACCGTCCTGAAGTGTTCAGATTTTCTATATCCTTTTCACTAAAAATCTACCCTGTACGGTTTCTGCAATCCTCTGATTTTTCCAAACTCTACTCCTAGTTCGTTCGCTGTTTCTTCCAATTTTTCATGCAAGTTCCTAGCTCTCCAAGTAACGCTTTTACACATAAACATTAACTCGTCATCTTGGTAGGACTTCAACCGATCTGTACCAATAGTCCCTAGAATCAATTCCTCTAAATCTATTTTTAATCTGATCACATCCAAAGGTTGTGGTTCAGCATCTTTCTTCTGTAAGTTCCTCACCCACTCATTTAATTCTTCTGCAGTCGGACCCACAGGGGTTTTATTTACTTCTGCCCAACTTGTACTTCTCTCTGGGGTCTCAGTTGCTGACTCGGTTCCCATAGGAATGTTATTTATCTGACTCTCATTAATTGTCAAATTTGTAGGTGGACTCGACCTACATGAACCAACAGAATCTCTTGCCTCTCTATTTTCTGGAATTATCCCTTCTCTTACTTTTTGCATACTAGAGTTCAATGGAATTGTCAGAGAATGCTCCTCTATTCTTTGATTTTCAAATACCGGAATTACTGGCCCTATCGTCACTGGCACAGTCACAGCTTCCATATTCTTTGTTAGTTCTCTTGTCTTTTCAGTCAACTCTCTTGTGGTTCTGGCTAATTTAGTTGTATTACCATTATCATGCTTCACATTCTGTGGTGTTTCTAATTTATCAAATGACCTATTTATTTCAGAATTTCGTTCAGGGCTTTGATTTCTTACAGTTTCCATTGGCGGTGCATTTGGAGTCACCACCGCAGAATTCTGTTGATATGGAGGGGGTCTTTTATTTAAAATCTCCTCCAGCAACTCATCCTCTGTGTCGCTAACTCCATACCCATACCTTTCTGTTACTGCATGCTTCTTTTTCTCCGTACACTTTCTCCCTGTAATCTCTTCAACTGTTCTGACAGGAAACAAACCATCCGTCATGTTAGCATACCGCCATCGTCTCATCCTGTCTTCATGATTCAATCCCCATACTCTTCCATGGACTAAACTATAATTCTTTGCACCTCTGTGTCTTTCCCTTTCATACATCTCATCTTCCCATTCACCTAAAGCTTCGAACTGTGTCGGTCTAGGTCTCGGTTCAAGTTTCATCATCTTTTCTCTCAAATTTCGAAGTACAGCTGTGCTAAACAAACCATTTTCTGGAAATGCCAATACTCCATCGCCTTGGGTATATTTCGCCCAATTTTCCAACCAAATACAGGTATGAACGCCATATTTCAACATCATATGAGATGCTGGCGTTTTCGGCGGAGGAAATACTTCTCCTTCCCTAGTCACAACCTTCTTGTCTTTCTTGAAAAAGATTTTAATCTTCGCAAACCAGGACGGTTTCTCTCTACCATACTCATAATAAGCCATATTTCACTGTTCTTTTTCTCAAAACAAATACACGAAATTCTTCACCACTCTGTTCTTTCTACTGCTCGGCTATACGGACCTATCCCAGCGCGTCTCGCACCAACGCACCAATCCGAAAGCTTTACGTCACTCTCACACTAACCAATACCAGCGCGTCTTCACACTAACGCACCAATCAGGAAGCTCTTTGCTCTTCCACAACTGGCCAATACCAGTGCGGTCTTTGTTGACGTCAGTTCTACTCCTGTCTATACTGACCCCTCCTTTACAAAAATTATTGGTAGTTTTCTTAACTTTTCTTTTCAACTAAAATGGATTAGTTACAACGTATAACACATTACCATTGTCTATTTCTCTAACCAAAGAGATAGTTTGATCTAATTCACAAGAATACTGTTTTGTTCGATAAGTGTAGCACTTCTCTCTACCTTACCCTTCTCTCAAGCAAGAGGTAAACCCGTTTCTCTGGGGATAAAACACATGTGGAGACTACACTGCTCCTGAGAATTAAGGCCAAAGTTTCACAAGAAAACCTGTTGCTATTTCACTCAAATGCAATTCATGCGTGAAATGTCCCTAACATAACACAATCCTGTGTTATCACCAATTTGAAATCAGACAATGCACAATTCCGTGTGACTTCTCTTGCCACACGTGTCCACTTCCTACTTCCCGGAAGCTTCAAAATTCCGACTTACACATAACATAATACAAACTCGACATAAAGTGTTAGACATGAAAAAAATCAATAAATCAGTAATCAATAATCACCAAACTAGTCTATAGAAACCATAACTCTGCTACCAAGAAATCTGATCCAGCGCGGCTAATATAAATTGCTCCTTAGGACACCAATCCAGGTAAAACACTTACGCAACCTATTGTTATTTAAAACTTATGTCGGTGGGGCCCATGACACCGCATACATACATTCATTCAATCTCTGGATTACACGCTAAGGAGAATGTGCTGCTGGACGAACGGGATACCTTGTTAAATTTGACAGAATAATAATTTATACATTATATGCATTAACTTTGGATCCTGTCGGTTCTAAACATCAAGGTACTCCGCTATTCGGTCGATGGACCAACTAGTAGAATAAGTTGATGGTGATTAAGACCAGCTCAATCACAATTAAAACCTTTAACATTTATAAATCATAAATTTATTAAAGAACCACAGACTCATTTTAAAGTTAGAATATAATTTTATCTAAATTCTTCAATCAAATAAGTGAAATTCTTTATTAAACAAACACATTTAATCTATCAATAAACATTTAAGAAAGGTTTTTAGGAAAAGTGAAAATTATGCATTACCCTCGGCCATTGGGCGATGACAAGAATGGTTCACCAAAGGAAAATAAACCGCAGATCACAGAATAGGACTCCCAAACTGACTGACTGTCCCGCTAACCTCCTCGGACGCACCTCCTGGGCAGAATTACGCAACGATCTCGTTCTTTCCCCAGTCAAAGTTCAAAGTCCAAAAATGACAGAGTCTTTCGCAGCATCAAGGTGGAAAAATGAAAAATAAAGAAGCGGCATGGCAACAACACCAACAGCAACCAACCCACGTAAGAGCAGACTCTCTTATACCCTATTCTCTGGCTTACTACACATAAAAGTTGCAATCCTTAGGGGCAAGAATCACGCTAATTGGTCCATTGGAGGGGTGGTGATGGTCACCTCATCGCCCTCCTTGTTCAAACTGGTTTGGGGACAATAGAGCATACAATAAGTCTTATGACTTGGGGGTCAAAAGTAGTCCAACTTGTCAATTCATTTTGTTGCGATTCTTGATGGTCACATTTTAGTACATCCATTGTCACTCGGTTCTTTCCCATCCATTCCCAGGAATACATGCTGAATCACTTGGCACAATCTTCATTGTAGGTCAGATTGACCTTGACATCTCTCACTCCGGGCACAGGCCGCATTCACGTGACTGGGACTTCCGTATTGATTCTGCGCAGAGGCCATCTTAGTCATCTCACGTGATCTCATCCTTTCCAGCAGCCATTTTCGAAGCATGGCCTAGCAGGCCCGAACGAACTATCATAAGAACAAACACAACCGAAATTAAAACAAAGAAAATAAGCCTTTCTGTTTACCACCCGCCATTCTAAAGACCCGTGTTAGGTGTTACCTAGCAGAAGCGACATTTAAAGCCATTTTACTTACCATCTGCATTCTTTGCCACAATACACATTTACTACGCAACACAAATCATGCAATTTCACTCTAATCAGTACGCAAATCACAATACTAAGGTTAATTAACTTCACATTTGGAAGTAGTTTAGATTTTGCACAAATCATCATATTACCCATGTGTAGTGTTTACTAAAAAGGTGCATTTGTTGGTTAATACATGAAATTCAAACGGTTAGTATCATTAATTATTATGAGGTCATTAATTTCCAAGGGGTACAAAATTATTTTGTTTACCCTGCTCCATCACTTGTTACGTCCCCCCTGTAAGCGTGTGCGGAGTGGGCTTGCCCGGCGTACGCCAGGCTAGCGTAGGGGTGTGAATAAAAAGTACGTAGCCCTGGGCGTGGTTCTCTTCCAGAATGGCCAACGTGGCTGCCAGGCCGGCGCCTCTCACCCCGCCACGAGGCCGATGCCGTGTGCGGCAGTGCCTACGATCCTGTGCGCCTGCCCAGCCTGGGCCGCTGGTCCCCGAACCAGTCTCGTCCGCCCCTGCGCCCCTGCGCATCCAGGCCTCACTGCTCACCTGCCGACACCGGCGTGTCTCCAAGAGAGCCCACCACGTGCAGGTGCTAGCTCAAAGCCAGAGGCCCGCGACCTTGGCAGCCTCCTCAGACCATCACGGCCTCCGCAAGCAAGGCCCACAGTACTCCTTTCACGTTGACGTACTCCACCGGCATACACAGTGGTCAAGTAGGTCACACATTTGGAACTGAGTCTTGATTCCACAATGGCAGAGAACATATTTATGGCATAGTTTATATCCCTATACTCCCTTCGATGTGGTGCCACCAACTCTGTGCATAGCATTCCGACCACACGTGTCTGTGGGCCCTTGCGGACTTCTGCCTTCGGCCTACACAGCGGTCCAGCAGGCCTCACACCAATCCAATACAGTCCGTAACAGGCAGGACACGGCATCGTCGCAGGGTGCACACCCGCTCCGCTCTGGTGCCTCCACCTCCGTCAACCATGAATCTTCTCCACATGCCATTTCAACGCCGTGTGTTAGAGATCCAGGAGGAGCTAGCTGCTCAGCGGTTGCCCTGCGCTGACCGCTGCCTCCGGCACACACTGCGGTCGAGTAGGACACACAATTGGAACTGAGTCTTGATCTGTTCATTGCAGAGTTTATATCATTGTACAGGCCTCATCGCAAACTGCATCCCCTTCCAGCTCTGGGGCCACTGACTCTGTGCCACGGGAGTCATGGACACTCTCTGGTTGAACGTTGGTGGCGTCTGAGTCTATGGCCTGGGGGTTGTCTTCATCATCATGTAGATGATACTGACATTGTGGGAAAAAGGGGACTGTAGCATTCAACTCCTCCATATTGCCTGTTTCTGCTTGCTTCTGCCCTCTGCATCATGCCCTGGATGGACACCTTCCAGTGTCCCCGGTAACACTCCGCAACATTCTCCTTGGACGTCAACGAGGACCCGCTCAGCTCTCGTGGCCCTACCTCAGTGCATCGCACGTCACCGTCCCATGGCGGTGTGCCTGTGCCGGCCGCTGAGCATCCGGGGCCACCGACTCTGTGCAGCTCAAGTCATGGACCCTTGCTGTTTGTCATTTGAACTCCTGATTGTCTGATCACTGTTGTAGTTGTTGCCAGCACCAACCAACCCCTGAGGGGGTGGCTTACACTGCCCAACACCCATCCAGCACAGGCGTCACTGGACGTGTGACCCTGGCAAGTAAAGGTGCCGGGCGCACGTGCCCGTAGCCAGTTCCACTAATTATCTCAGTGTGTCCGTGTGGTCATTCTGTATGCATGTGGGCCCCGGGCCATACCACATTACATTGTGCTGTGTACAGCGTGCGCAACCTTGTCACCTCAGGCAGTGGGGTGGACCTGGGACATGTATCTGTGTCGGACCCCCCTGTGAGTGTGAGGGAGTTGACCGGCGTACTGCAGTACGGCTTAGGGGTGTGGTCATTCAACACGTGGCTCTGGGCGTGATTGAGTTTAGGCCTTGCCAAGGCAGTAACTGATGCGTGTTTCTCAGGTGTAGTGTCGGCGCCACCCGTCATGCAATATACAATGTTGCTATGTAGCATGCCCCCAGAGTACGGGCTCGGCCGAAGGGTAAATGAGGGTGCGCAAGCCCGCTTGGGGCCAGGTGTCAGACATGCCAACTGTTGTGTGTGTCGCTATTTCCCCAGCATGAGCCAAAGGTCTACCCTCAACCGCATGGCGAGTTCAGCCAGGCATGAACTCTACATCTGTGTCCGCCCTGTCCTTACCATAGGCCTACACACACGTGTCCGTCCACCTTCAGCCCACGACATCACTGTGTCGTTGTCAGGCTTGTGGACATGCGCAGACAGGCATGACAATAGTGTGCCGTAGGGGTGCAAGTGATGCAACCGCGCTGCGCACAGTAGTGAATGGGCTCGGGGGAGGGAGGAGCAGCAGTGAGGCCACGTAATTCACATTGATGCCGCTCATGTGCAAGAAGCAGTACATGTCATGCAGGAATCACAAAGTCACACATATCACACACCAATGAACCACTGAGGCTGCCAACACATCATTCAGAACCAACTATTGACTCATGTCTCTCTGCACTGTCACAGGTGACCAAGGATATGCACTCTGCGCTTGGATGATGACACCTCTCCGAGCCCCGAACACACAGGCCCAGAGGCAGTACAAAGCGGCCCACAAACACACCAGGGGCATCTTGGAACGCACATTTGGCGTGTTGAAGTCACGTTTCAGGTACCTGAACGTCACAGGTGGGAGGCTCCTGTACAGCCCGGACATCACGTGCAAGATGATCGTTGCATGTTGTGTGTTGCACAACATATGTGTACGCAGCAAGGCCCCATGGATACAAGTGCCAGATGCACTGGAAGATGATGAGGAGGATGAGGCAGGTGGACCACACCCCACTGCAGCCGCAGCAGGACTTGCCCGTAGGAACACCATCATTGACAATTTCTTCACATGAGCATGTCACATTGTGACTGTCCTTGGCAATCATGGGACAGTACAAAATGACCACAGGCACAGAATGTGCTAATAAATGCATTCAAAATACACATTCCCTGAGTGCATGTCACTCATCTGTACAGGCACATCACTCAGACAAGTGTGAGTGCGACATGTATTGCTGACAATTTTCTGATTTGTTCATGGATGGTGGGTGTGTCACCTCGGTGCAGAGGGGCTGTTTGGGGTGTCACGTATTCGGACTGCCAGTTCTGTGTGTCGCAGTTCGTAGGGAATCCCACTCTTCGGCGTTTCACATGTGTCCAAAATCATTCCATTTTGGCTGCCATTTGTGTCCTACAGGTGACAACAGGGCTCCTTTTGGGGTCAGATATGGACCACCATGATGCAGGGATGCCCCCTGTGGCTCAAGTACCACAACATGGGCAACATGTACGTAAGCGGGAGTCACTGCCCCTACATTCGTCCACGCTTTCATGGTGGATTGATCATGGTCATGAGAAGTCTATGTGCAGGAGGGGTTGCTTGTCCCTCTGCAATGTGAAGCGGAGATGCGGTTTCAATGTGTGTTCCATGCATGTTTCAGCATTGGCGCAGTTTACATGCAGACTGCATGTCAATGTACATTGTGACTGTGAGGAGATGCATATTTGATGCGGGACAATGCTCATTTGTTCTACGTCACGGATGTGTGATTGTGCTCGTACATTGTCATCTCACCGTTTTTTTTCTCTGCTTTTATGGTGCATTTTCCCGCATGACGCGTGGGAATTGCAGGCCTATCGCTGGTTATCGCTGATTTTTCTATCGGTATTGGCATCATCGCTACTATTTTCGCAGTCGTGTTTCACGTTTTTTAGGCGTCGCGTTGATTTTGACGCGTTCATTTGACGCGTTAGCGTGGGACTATCGCATGGGTCCGCCGTGTTGTGAATACCACGTTAACACGGAGTTGTTTTCCGGAGATAGACTGCGACGTGAAGGGTTGCGTTAAGCTAAACTTGCAGTGGTTATCACACGTTCTTGAGAATATGCCCCTAAGTCAGGAAAAAGCTCTCTGCAACACTTTGACAAATTTGCCCCAGTTACTACCATAGACACCTGTAAGCTTCTCATGACGGCGTAATCGGGCTCACCATATGATCATTGCCCTCTCTCTATACTAAAACTAGCACCCGATCCAGTTACAATGACACTGACTTCCATCATAAATGCTATATTTGCGGAAGGGTACTTCCCCAATACATGGAAAAGTGCATCCATACTGCCACTGCTCAAAAAACCGAGTCTGGATCCTAAAGACTCTAATAATTTCAGACCCATCTCTAGACTCCTACTCCCCGCGAAAATTACAGAGAAAATCATGAATGCACAACTTAGTCTGTTCCTGGAAGAAGCTCAGGTGCTGGATCCCACCCAATATGGTTTCCGGGGGGGGGGCACAGCACGGAGACCGCTCTTCTTAAATCCACTGAAGAAATCAGGGCTATACTCGACCAGGGAGGAAAAGCTGCTATGATCATGTTGGACCTCTCAGCGGCCTTTGATACGGTCCATCATGGCTTATTGATGGACCGGCTGCAGGAGATTGGAGTCCAGGGCACCGCCTGGAAACTACTCAGATCCTTTCTAACAAATAGATTACAGACAGTTTCCCTCGGCGAATTCTCAGCTAAACCTTTTTCTTTGCCCTGCGGAGTCCCTCAGGGGTCATCTATGAGCCCAACTCTTTTTAACGTTTATGTGTCACTATTGGCTCCCCTGATTGAATCTTTTGCTTTTAAGCTGACCTCATATGTAGACGACACCCAAATTGTGGTGTCACTACTGCCAGGAAAGCTACAGGAAATGGCGCATAAATTCCACGACTGCATGACAGCTGTGGGTATCTGGATGGCCCAAAATTGCCTTAAACTTAATTCCAGCAAAACGGAGGTGGTTCTGTTTGCTAATGACCCTAATTTCTGGACTCCAACATGGTGGCCGGATACACTGGGTCCTCTACCTACTCCGATTAAGAAGGTAAAAAATCTGGGTGTCTACATAGACAATAAACTCAGTTTTAAGGATCAAGTGAATGCGGTAGTCTCATCTACATCGTATATTCTGAAATCCTGTAAGAAAATTATGCCATTTCTACCCAAAGACAGCCAACAAACAGTTATCACTGCTCTAGCCATGTCCAAACTGGACTATTGCAATAGTCTCTATATCAATATCCAGGAAGGGCTTATGAACAAACTTCAACTTTTGCAGAATGCAGCTGCCAGATTGCTTACTGGCATACCAAAATATGCTTCAATCTCAGCTGAGATTAGAAGGCTTCACTGGTTGCCCGTTAGAAAACGTGTTAAGTTCAAAGCCCTTTGCATGGTACACAAAGCCCTTCAAGGAACTGGGCCCAATCACCTAAAACTGCTATTCCACTGGTATACACCAAAAAGAGCACTACGCTCCGCAGAAGCAAAATTGGTGTTGGTACCCTTTGTAAGGAGAGCTAACTGAGGTGGCAGATGTTTTGTGGTCGGTGCAGCCAGGGCATGGAATGGCCTCCCGTTGCATCTCAGATGCATGACAAATCTGCTTGCCTTTAGGAAGGCCCTCAAAACTTGGCGTTTTACTGGTTGATCATCTTTATTACTCGTCCCCTGTTTGGGCC
Organism: Calotriton arnoldi; assembly: GCA_963921515.1. Classification (NCBI taxonomy): domain Eukaryota; kingdom Metazoa; phylum Chordata; class Amphibia; order Caudata; family Salamandridae; genus Calotriton; species Calotriton arnoldi. Next base: position 1,257,795 of record CAWUFW010003991.1, on the reverse strand, counting down.
TCGGTAGGACTTCAGTTAGCGCCAGGACACCTCCGGGTAACAGTTGCGCTCTAGAAATAACAATAACATAACATAACATGATGGAACCTTTTATGTCATCATCACAGACTTGATAGAGCAAGCACAACTTCTACTTTGCAACTCATAAAGAAAGATTTGTTGTGGTTAACACTCTCTCCCTATTTATCTCTACCACTTATTCAACTCTCAGATTCAAACTTTGCACTCCAGCCTCCATAAATTTTAATGTCTCAGATGTGTGTTTTTTCTATATTTATTCTTTTTTTATTTTCTTCAAGCAAGGCCCTGTGGGATTCTCTCCTTGCACTTTCTTTCACCTTTTCTTTCTTTCTCTTTTTCCTCTCCCACTTTTATGGGCAGATTGGGTAAAAGTGATCAGCCTGAGATCACATGGAGCATCGGCTCTTCGATTTTTAACGCAGGTCTACAGATAACAGAATGCCAAGGGGGCCGCCTCTCGTGAGACAACGCAAACTCTGAAGAGACAACTACTAATCTGCCAAGGATTGCACACAGTGCCATCTCTAATTATAAATACAGGACTACACGTATCCGAGTGCAAAGAAACTGTGGTCCTGCTCACACCAAGTTCAAAACAGATGCGCTAGGGTAGCTCAGGGGATGGTGCACTCATTCTATAAACATATATTTAAACTGCATGGTTAAAGTGCAACTTGCAGAGAAATTTGTGGGTATAACCTGCAGATGAATCTCTCAGTGCCAGATGCATAGGTAAGCAGGTTAATGTGCTCTTTGCTAAGAATAATCAGCGGCACACACATTAACCGAGAGCAATACCTTAAGTGGGTTAATGTCTCCATTTCACATATCTGTGCTTTGCCTGCAGGACAGAGGTTCCGATTGCAATATAACAGCTGGCAAACCCAATAGGTTACAAGGGGGGAGAGAGTGCCAAAAAAGTTAAAACAAAAGAGTACCTGCAGGAGCCTGCGGCCAGTGAAGGGACACTGGCCAAAGGAAGCAGAACTTGGTCCAGGCTCCACAGCAGGGAGGAAGTCTGAAGCCCAGGAGGAAGTCAGAGGCAAGGAGGATGCACCTAGTAAAGGTAAGAGATGGGTGGACTCTAAGCCCCTTTTAAGCTTTTTTTTAAAAAAAACAATCGCTTTCACTGACAGCGCATGCACGTTTTAGGCAAAACTTAAAATAACAGTTTACTTTATTAAAAAAACTATCACAGGTATAGTGGTTTTGAAAAGTGGCCTATTAGTAATGATAGGTAGTGACTCATTACTAGTAATAAGGCCACAAACACCATAAAAGGGTCAGTCAAGGTCTCAATAAATTATTCCCTTGTCCAACCTTTGGTATCTTTTTTTTGTTTGTTTTATATAGCGCGAACTAGACCCGAGACATCAGGTATCAGAGCGCTTTACATGAGCACCAGTTTCGTTACAGATGGACACATTCATTTTTGTTAGGCACGGGGAGATTAAGTGATGGTCCGTCCTGACGCTACCTGACAGGAGACGTTCCGGCCGTGATTTCCGACTTTTCATACCTTATTAGAGCTGCCTGGCCAGCCTCAGCAGAGGCTGGCCAATCAGGAGAGAGCAGCTGAAAGGCTGGGTTTTGGCTCACCGAAAAGAAATTTTAATAACTTCTTTCCTTTCATAGTTATTATAAATCTAACTGTGACAAGTTGTTGGATTTATCTTAACTCTCAAGTTGATACCTTGAAGTATATTTTCGTGGCTCCTATCAATATTTATACTTAAATAAAATATCTCAATGTTAGCCAATGGAACCATTCACTACAATGAGGAAAAAGAGAATTGGCAATTTTTCCGTCACCAGGGCTCATAAAACATCTCTGATAATGTCCTTGCTTATAGTTACAAGGAACCCTCCCCCTGGGGAACCTAGGGGAGACCTTTGGGGTGACTTATATGTAATAATAAGGTAGTTTGAACTTTGGAAGTACCTTTAAATCCAAAGTCGAATTTGCATATACATTTAATGTAAAGGCATCCTGAAAGGAAGTTATGTTATGTTATTAGAACTTCTAAAGTGCAACGAATACCTGGAGGTCTCTGGCACTAATGTATCTTGGCATCAGCGCTGCCTTTAAAATGGCAGCAGGCAGTTCAGCAGTGCACACTTAAGTGCATTACGTCTGCTGGGCCTCTAAACCTACATGCCCTACCATATACTAGGGGCTTACAGCTAGGTTGTCATTCCAATTATAACATCTAATTTGCATATCCTTAATCAGAGCACTGGCCGTGGGCCTGGTAAGCAGAGCCCAGGTCGCAGTCAGAGTCAGTTGCCACCAGTATAATGCAAAAAAGGGGGGTGATCAGGGCCAAAAAGAAGACTTTCTCACACGTGGTCCGCTGGCCCCAGCAGGCAATCATCGTTAAGATGGCCTCCAATCAGAGTGAGTTTGGATTTATGACCTACCTCATTAATATGCATGAGGTAGGCCATGTTCTGACACACTACAATTCAGAATTTTAAGTAAAGACCTCGGTGCTAATGCATTTTTTACTGGTCACAAAAGTACTGATTACAAATTGCGACCAGTATTTTGTGACCAATCAATATTTCAAATGGCTCAACATTCTTGAATGCCTTAGGCTTCAAATGCTGGACTTGCACTGATGGAGATATCTGTGTGAACTTACATGTTTGTTGGATGCTGGGTGTGGTGGTTCATTGGACTAATACTGAAATGGGTGTCCATAAGCAAGTGAGCCTACTGCCAGCAGGCAAGATCCTATCAGATACACTGAGCAGGTCCAGGTGAAAAGAATAGATTGGTAAGGTATGGCGACAAGGCTTTACGGTGCCTGAAATCAAGAACATTCAGTCATGAACAGCAGCATACGTCAGGATATAACAAAATCAAAAATAAAGAGATAGTTGCCCTCGAAGCAAACTGCTTACTTATGTAAGAAGTAATCAGCAAAGCAAAGACAAGCTCTCTGTGAACTTGTTGCAAGGGGTGCTTTTGGAGCCACAGGGGATCCAGGCAAACCATCTATCAGTACTGAGTACTGGAGGACTTGGACCCTTCCTGGGTTTCTACGTCTAATTTCTGTGATTCATAACATCTCTTTCACAGTATGGAGCAACGTCTAGTACATCACAAAAGGAGACATTTTTCCAATGCTGAGTAAAGATAAATCCTTTTTATGTCTGATTGCAGATAGCTTTAGCTACCTAAAGAGACCACATGTCACCACTACACACAACACAACACACACTGTACATCATAGAGAATTGTACAGAAATGGGCTTAGGATGAGCCCGCTTCAGCCATTGGCTTGTTAGGAGGGTTTGCTTTCAGGCATTGGCGTGCTGTGTTGTCTGTCCTCTTTAGGTAGCAATTCACACAGACACACAGACACATGCGGTGGTATGTGGTGCGCATCATGCCAACCACAACTGGCATGTACTTCCTTGTCTGCGGTACACTGCTCTACTGTGAAGTAAAAGAGTTTCTTAGGCAGCACAAAGGTGGGTCATGGTAGTACAGGGAGACAGGAACTTTCTCCCTTGAGTCACAGCTGTCAGATGATGCAAGGCCCGGCAGAGATTAAAAAGAATTCTCACAAATAATTTTGGTCACAGTCACTCCAACTCATCATTTCTGCAATCTTTTTCCCTAGTCTTTCTCAAATGAAACATAGTCCCTCTCTCCTTGCCACATCCAAGTTTAGCCTCGGATTCATTTTTGTTCTTTCAGACTTTTCTTTCCTCTGACTTGACTTACCCTTCATTCTTCCACCTGGACTTTTGCTCTCCTTCCTTATCCTTTCATTGAGCGCATCTATACAAATTCTGTCAGAATGGTTCCTTTTACATGAAAAGTCACATGCACTTGTGTTAGTAGAATTTGGGTTAACAGGGGGTTGGAGATACCTCACCATGTATTCCCTTCCACTCACCCTTCTATATGCTTTTGATAATCGAGAAATAGGGTTTGTCATCCAGATGTGCAGGTTTGAAGAATTTGTGATGGGTACTCTTGACATCATTTTCACAGTATGGTACAACTTTACAAAATGATATTCATTCAGAATAAAGCAAGTTAATAGTATCCTGATAATAAAACAGACTAACAGAGAATGCATAAGACAATGGAAGGTGAAAGTAGGTTGACCCCTCAGCTACAGAGGTGGACGAATAAGAACAAACAAACATTTTCTACATTCATAAGCCCTATATATTCAGCTAACATGTGATGATAAACATTGTAAGTAAAGATACATTCGTGCTCAGCTTTATGTGTGATTCTCCCGTTTAACTTTTCTTTACTATTTGTGTCTGATCTACAGTAACATTAGGTGAGGTACATCTGTCCTAAAGTTAGAACCGTAGCAACAAGTCAGCAACAAAAATTACTAAAGCAATCACCAAGACAACAAGGACAATTTTACAGTGCACCTGTGACTTAAACGACATGTGAATCTCTTTATAGCTCTAAGCAGGAAAAAGAAAACCTTTCACTACAGTCTTGCTGATGTTCAGTATCAGTTTAGATCTTTGTGAGTTAGTTCAGTCTATAATCTACACAAAAGTCTCTACTCTATCTCAACATTTAAAGTGACTGTTGTCTTGCACTGTATACCTGGGGCTTTAGAGTTCTCGAATCGTTGGCATTAGGTATAACAGTAAACATCTGTCTGTCCCTTCAGTGAGGTTTGGCACTTTCAAAAAGTCATTTGACAAAATTCTTTCTCCTCGTCTAAACTTTGCGTTTCATTGAAGGTTAACCAACATCAGTCTGATAGTCTTTTAAGTATGAGACATCTCTGACATGACAAGACCTTTCAAGGCCTATGTATTTCTTATTCTGTTTTCTGAATTCTTTTGGTCTCTTGGCTTCTCTCTGCCACTTCCACTATGCTCCACCTGTCCTGTGTCTTCAAATTCTTCTAGCTCTCTTTCCCCTCTAATAATCCCTGGTCTTCTTGATCTTGCCAGTAGTCTCCTTTTTGCACTTCCATTCTTTGGCAAGTTATCTTCGTGATGCACTCTTTCTTTGGAAGTATGTGTCACTTCTGATCCATGGAGTGCAGTTCCACTTTCTGAGTCTGTATTTGCTTCTTCTGCCCCTCCTGCATCAATTTGTAACTGGCTGTACACAGGTTCCTGCTTGCTCATTCTCTGTTCTCCAGAGTTCGTCAAGGACTCGGTGAATGTGGAGTTTTAGTCCTGATCTCTGTGCTTCTCTTTGAGTTGGAGTCCTTGGTATTTCTCTTGGATTCTTCTCTGCCTGCCATTCAGACAGCTGATATTGGGGACTCTCAGGTGGGAGCTTTTCTCCTTCCTCCTCTGTGTTGTAATCTAGTAAGTGAATGATGCATCCTCTCTGTTGTTGCCCTTATGCCTTGCTGCTCAGTCTATGTGATGTCATCAGAATGTTGAGAGTGTTTGAGTGTAAGAAGGAATCAGTTGGTGTGGAAGGGCTGAGCGGCAAGGAGGCTGCTCCTGGTGGGGCATTGTATGAGGCCTACCATGAGACTTGATATGGATCCTATCTGAAGAATAAAGCTGTGATCCTGAACTACATCACTGGACTACGTATCATTCATTTAATTGCAACACTGGCGACGATTTTAAAGAACCTGCGTGCTACTTCAATGGAGATTGGAATTTTAAAACTGAAGAAACTACAACCTGTGGATTTGAACAAATCTGGCACCCCTAATGCCCCACCAGTGACCATTTCATCGGTCGCCCCAACCAGTAAGTGCCAGTTTGTCTTAGACTTTCCTTCATTATCTTTGTTTTGCCTGTCTTTGCTGAACTGTTCCTGTCCTGTAACATGTTGACAGAGAACATCATCTGTGACCTGGACATTATTTGCGTGTACTAGTGAGTACTGTACATTTGGATTTGGGTTGGTTCCTGCTGCCTGTTGGATTTTGGGAACGTTTTACCAGTGATCTAAGGTGCCAGTTCCTTCCTACCTGCCTACTGTCCACTGCCTGCCTGTCTTGGAGGAAGTCTGCCCTCCTGCTCCTGGGGACAGTCTCAGAGTAGCGACCTGACCTTCTGTGCCCCTATTTTGTCTTCTGGCTACATCCTTTGCCAGTTAAGGGCTCAGCTACGTGCCTTTGAATTTTTGAGTTTTGTCGTGTTCCCAGTCTTGTGCCCTTTGAGCACTCTTCTGCAGCGTTTTGTACTGTGCGGCATCGGCACTGCTCTGGTCATCTAGGGGTTTGCTGTGGCACTACTTCCATTGTGTTTGGCGCTTTCCTGTCAAGACTTTGTTGCTGCGCCATTGAAATATAAACCGCCGCATTGCAGTTTGAATTACACATCTAGCGCGTGCCACTTACCTCAGGTGGTCGCGCGATGTGTGCCCCATTATGTTCTTTCTCCTTTCCTTTTGCTCCTGTTGAGAGACGCCCAGCCGCTTCAGCATGCCGTGAGCCACCCGGCACGACGCTGAAAACGTGCCGCCATCTTGTGGCTGGCATCCATCTTTTCCTTTGGCTATTGCCTGATGCACGCTCCCGTTTTGCCAACCATGTTTTTGCCAACCAAGCACTTCGAGGATCTCTGTATTCCGGTTGTATTCCGGTTCACATCTTGAGGCGTTTTCTGATGTCCGCTGACCGTCTCCTTACCTCGTAGACATTTGGTGATCCAGTTAATTCAAAAGAAGAGATTGAAGACGTTCTGACAGTCACGATTTTCTGCTGAACTGTTGTTGTTGTTGCTTGATCCTCCTACAAGGTACTGTTTTCCTGGTTGTGGCTCACATGTTCCAGACTTTAGCTGTTTACTGACAACGGTAACTACCTTCTTTATTTTAGCTTATTGTTTTCTTGGGACAGTGCATTTTTTTTCATAATGTTGTTGTTTGTGCTCAAATACTTTTATTGTGTCATTCCTTAAGGTTCAATTTCATGTGTGTTTCTTATGTGATGATTGTACCATTCACTGGTACCTGATCCTGTATTTGTATGAGAGGGCGGAGAGAGTGTAGTGTCCTTGTTTTGTATCTGTATGAATAGAGGGAGAGAGAGTGTAGTGTCCCTGGTCATGTCATGTTCTGAAACTGAAGCTTCTCTGACTTGCTTGTTTTGGTTTTACCCTCTGAATTGGTTGTTACCTCGTGTGAGGTGCTAGACTGTGCGTTACGGGTGTGCACATGAGAAGACTTCTTCTTTTGAAGCTTCTCTGACTTGCCTGTTTTAGTTTTACCCTCTGAATTGGTTGTTACCTCGTGTGAGGTATTGGACTGTGCGTTACGGGCGCGCACGTGAGAGATCTACCTTTGTGTAGCTTCTCTGTCTTACTTGTATTGGATGTACCCTGTGAGTGGTTGTTGCCTCGTGAGAGGTGTTTGGACTGTGCGTTACGGGTGCGCACATGAGAAGACTACTTTCTCTTTAGCTTCTCTGGATTTACCCTTGTTTTGGTTGTGGTATGTGTATCGCCCTGTGTTTAGGGGTTGCATAATTACTCTTAGAGTGTACGCCTTCGAGTGTTGGGCGTGCGATTTGAAGAACACAACACTTTTGTGTTTCTCTCATCTTTTCAAGATGGGATGGGATGGGGTGTTTGACGATGCTCTTGAAGATTGATGTTATTCTTGTAGCGTTATGTTATTTCACGCTACACTTGCATAATGTTGGCCTCCGTGTCATGCCATAAAATTTAGATTTTTCACAGCCTGATGGGTAGAAAATCTGGATTTTATGGCATGACACGGAGGCCAACATTATGCAAGTGTAGCGTTATGTTATTTTTGAAGCTTGTTGACTTTCGTATGTGTGTATGTCCACCTCCGCACATTTATTTATTGTCAGTCATATTGCATGTATGTGCTATGATCTCGCATGCTTGTATTTTTACAATTTTGATGAGGGGGATGTGTTGTAATCTAGTAAGTGAATGATGCATCCTCTCTGTTGTTGCCCTTATGCCTTGCTGCTCAGTCTATGTGATGTCATCAGAATGTTGAGAGTGTTTGAGTGTAAGAAGGAATCAGTTGGTGTGGAAGGGCTGAGCGGCAAGGAGGCTGCTCCTGGTGGGGCATTGTATGAGGCCTAGCATGAGACTTGATATGGATCCTATCTGAAGAATAAAGCTGTGATCCTGAACTACATCACTGGACTACGTATCATTCATTTAATTGTAACACTCTGATGCCTCAGACACTTCGAATCAAGCTGGACTAGGAGAGTTAGTTGGTGCTTTTCGCACCTCTTCTGCTCGTCTCATCCTCTTTGTGTGCAAGGCATGTATTCATTTTGGCATTCCTGCCCATTTCACAGCAGTGTTGGTCATTAGGATTAATTGATGAGGTCCTCTCCAGCAAGCCTCCAGGCAAGACTTGAGCACATGCTTTTTTACAAGAACCCAATCGCCCGGGTTCAAATCATGGCAAGGTTTGGGTCTCACTGCTGGAGTTGCCATGTCAATCTGATGATAGATAGAATTGCAACACATCATCCAGTCCTTTGCAGTAGTTGAGAACTATGTGACCTGTAATAGTCAGAAGCACAGCTGCAGGAACAGAAGGAATTCTCTTAGCTGACCCCATCAGAATTTCCTGGAGGGAGAGTCTTGTCCTTTTGTAGGGCGTGCTCCGGATGCTCATGAGTACCAGCAGGAGTGCATCTGGCCACCTGAGAGATGCAGAAGTGCATGCTTTTGCCTTATTTGTCCTGTTGACTCTCTCTACCTCTCCTGATGCTTCTGGCCTATAGCTGCAGGGGAAGTTCTGGTCAATGCCCAAGGCTGTTGTGAACAACAGCTGTATCACCTCATCTTTAAATTGACTGCCTTGATCTGATTCAAGATCAACAGGAATGTCAAACCTTAGGATCAACTCCCTCAAACGTAGTTTGGCCACCGTCAGACTATCCCGTCTCCTGGTAGTATATATGATGGTCATATTACCTTCATTGCTTATCATGGTCATATTAAATTATTTTCTTCTTTAGAGATTGATGTGTTAGACTGTTTATGCTCTGTTATTGAAGTGTTGTATAAAGTGAAAATTTCTTTGGGTTCAAATAATATAAGGAGGGAGATGCGTAAAGATATTGAGGTTGAGAAAAGAATGACCTTGAAGCTCCTCAATCATGCCTATAAAGCCCTCGACGACACTGGACCAGCATATCTGAACGACCACCTCACATTTCAAGGTTCCGCTAGACACCTCTGTTCTGCCCAGATGGCCCTGGCCTCCGTCCCTTGGATACACAAGACAAGAACCGGAGGAAGATCCTTCTCCTACCTCACCGCCAAGACCTGGAACACCCTGCCCCTCCACCTCAGGCTATCCCCGTCACTGACCAAATTCAGGAAGGATCTCTAGACCGGGCTATTCGACTGAACGCAGATGGATCAGCAGCCCCCCCTCTCTTCCACTAAGCACCTTGAGACCCTCATGGGTGAGTAGCTGCGCTATACAAACCCCTGATTGATTGATTGATTGATTGATTATTGCATGGTTCATCCGAGTGAGATGTGCTGGACTCAAGAGCACAATACCTGGCAATCTTCTCTGTATACCTAGTGGTGACAAAGTCATCGCCATTCTTGTGGGAAGCACATTTCACAACTGCTATCTCCCTGGGCAACTGGAGTGCATATAACAGGTTTATGACATCAATGCTGTTTTGTATGGGGGAACCAGAGGAGATCAAATAATCTCTCTGTGACCACAGCTGCCCAAAGTCATGCAGCACGCTGAATCCATACTGGTTGTCAATTTAAATGGTAACCCTGAGTCATTCAGATGTGCAGCATGCCCATGATAATGCTATCAGCTCAGCTGCTTGTGCAGAAGTTATATTAGCAGAAGTAAGATGCTTCCACCATACCATTTGTGGTGCAAACATCACACACAGCTCTCAAGATACTGCATCTGTCTCTCAGACAAGAGCTGTCAACAAATAGAGTGTGATAAAAACCTTCAAGAGGTACATGCAGAATGTCTTGTCTTGGCGTAGTGCATGACTCCATCACAAGTTTTATCTTGGAATATGAACGCAAAATGGTATTGACTGTCCTCATGTAAGGGTATGGAAAAGAATGCCTGACACAAATCCATGACGTGAAACACTCAGCCTCTGGAAGAATTTGGAAAAGGATTACCGCAAGGTTCGGTACAACTGAGCAGCATTGATAAGCAATTTGATTCATCTTTCTTAGGTCGTGCACTATATTTCATTTTTTGTAGAGCCATTTGTTGGGGAGTTAGACGGTGGGGTACATACGAGCTTGCCTTTCACATGTCTTCAATGCACCAGCGGCGCATCCTCAATATGGCTCTCTTTAAGTACGCCTTGAAGTGAGCAGGGAAGAACAACTAGAGCACGCACTAACCAAAAAGGTGCCTCTAGATGTCCCGCTCAGCCTAGAAGAAACACTCCACTGCCTCAGCAGAAATGAGTAGCAGACTAGGGGGCAGAGAAACAGAGTAATAATAGCATCAAATGACCTGCCCTTTAATTAATATGTCTATAAAGTGTCCCAGTAGTGCCTCAAATCATTAATTCCCTGCCTCTATTTTAAAACAGTCAGATCCCCCACATAAGCCCCAGAATAAAACCCAGCCACTAAAACAAAGAAATAGGCGCATAAAACAAACAAAATCAGATAAGAAGAGGGGGTCCCACACAAACTGTCAGCAAGACTGACCTTAGACAGAGCTGCACGTCCGTGCCACAGCTCTCATTAAGAAGGCCTTGCAGTGACCAGAGAAGAACAACTGTAGCACACACTAGCCAAAATGGTGCCTCTAGATGTCCTGCTCAGCCTAGAAGCAACATTCTGATTTTGAAGTTGAATGTAGAGAATAAGGTGTCTCACTAGAACTTTCACTTTCGCAGTGCCAAAGTGTCTGATTTGATGGCAGGGAACTGTCTTCAATTGAACTCTGATAGGAAAGGGATATTGGTGGTAGATAGCTCATCCTCTATCTGGACTTCTGGGTGATGGCACAAGGATATAGGGAGCTGTCGTTTGTCCAGAAAGAAGGGGGGTCCTATTTGCAGGGGTGGGCAGAACTCACAGAGTTTCACTCTCTGGAATTCCGCAGAGTTACATAAAAACTCCAGGAGATTCCTTGGAGTTCCACCAATGGGCACAAAAATATGCCAGTTGTGCTGTTCCTGCTGCTCGTGCTGCAATTTAGTGCCAGTAGTTCGAGCTGAAAAATCAGTGCGAGCAGCGTCATGCGGTGGGCAAGATCGCGCAGCCATTCGAGTTGATTCTGCTGCCACTCGAGTCGACAATCTACTTGAGCAGCAGCAAATCTACTCGAGGAGCAGCCCTCTGACTGCGACCACCCGCATTAGGAAATGGCACTCGGGGATGCTAAATCTCGTGCACATTTCTGGAGCCTTGTGGCAAACAAGTCCGCCTCATGATGATTGGCGGAATTCGGCTGGAACTCCATCTTACCAAAGTAACACAGAGTCGCCAAATTCCACCAATTCTGCGGGTGGAATGAGACATTCTGCCCACCCCTGCTTGTTTGATGATGAGGTCTTAATGAGAGCACAAGTATTAAGGGTCTCAACAGCATGTTTTTCCAGATTAAAGTATTAAAGAACATCTCATCCTTTGTGCTGAGCACCCTTCACTGAAATATATAGCGGCCAGTTGTGGGATCCTGGCTGGAACGTCAACGCCTTCTATGTGGACTTCCAGCCTAGACTGCCTACTAACTACAGTTTGTACAAAATATGGCAGTACAGTTGCTACATAGGCTTCCTTGTTGGCCCCCAATTACACAATAAATACATGATGACCGGCAACCATCATGTTGTGATGCACTGACGACCGGAGATGCATTGTTCCGGAACCCGACTTGAGACCGCACTTGCGGCTCGGTTTACATCATTGTATGCACACTCTGGAACTTCTTAACCGCACTGGCCCAGGAATCCTACTCGCAACCGCAATTTGCGCCTTGCTCTAAACTGGATTATCGAACTTTGCTACCCGGTTTCAGCCCTTCGATACGTTATTACTCGTATTTACTTCGCTAGACCCCACGTTGGTCCCTCTCCAGGTTGCCTCCTAAACAGCCTGGCTATTTACCCAGGCAATTTAGTCATATGTAAAACAAGCTTGCTTATTAAAATGTCCTGAAGATGACCCCAGCATCCTCCTAAGGGATCAAAACGCCGTCGACACTCTGTACACCATATACACCTGTTTAGAAATGCCCTAATCATTGTGTAATGGTGTTTATTGTATATTATGTTTGTTCTATGAGAAATTTGCCAAAAACAAACAATTTTTCTTGCCTGAACCTTTCACTTCATGTTGTACGTCTTTCTTGCTTGAGTTGGATGCAGGCTTGTGTCCCACTTAAATTGTTTCTTGTTTACTTTTGTTAATATTGAACTAATTGCATATTAAATATCTGTCCGGCTGGACAGATTTCTACAATATAGTACTGATTGGGTCTATATTTATTGCTCTTCACCTTCTCTTTGTCTAGGGACCACTGTCTTAAGAAAAAGTCAAATTACCCAAAGGTCCCTGACCAATTACGAATTGGGTTTCCTTGTCCTTTTATAATATAACTTTCTAAGAGTGGCAATTTTAAAATTGTAATGACTTTACCATTAAGGATGGTTTATCATTACAATGTAATAGATGCCAAAAAGAGGGGGGGCAAGATGGTGGCTGCCTAGACTGCCGCGGTGCTCACCGTAACTGGCTCCGGTGATTCCGGCTATAAAAGATGACTAACTGAGAAAAGGGAGATTGTTTACCTATTTTTTGCATCCCGGCATGAGACGGTCCTGGTTTGGAAGGCTTTATGCACTGCTGGATTTTCTTGTGTGCTCGAAGAGAGCTAGGCGGGCGTTCACGCTACTGCTGGCTGGATTGCTTGGAGCAGGCATCAGGTCCTTACCGCGGAGTGGGCGTCGGGATCCAGCGATGCCGCCCCGCTCTAACAAAGCGCAAAAGGAGAAAGAGAAAGAGCGCAGGGTAACGCCGCAAACCACAGCCTCTACGAATCGGATTACCAATGGCGGCAAAGGGAAACAGAGAAACGATGAAAGTGAAACTGATCTGAAACCACGACTGAAGGCAGGGGGCCCAGCTGAGAAACCAAGGTCACAGAAAGACATCCGGGTCACGAACAGTCTGCAGGGACAGGGGGATGCAAAGCAGCCTTCAATCTCGGCAATCTTTTCAGTTGCACAGCGGTCTGTGCTGGCAGAACACGGGAAAGGTGGCAGCCGGCCAAAGAGGTTGCAGCGAATGGAGAGAACAGACCCATGAGTACTTTAAAAGATATGTCAGAGGATAGTGGCATATCAGGGCCACCGATATATGCCCAGGAGGGAGGTCCTGAGGTGGAGGTGGGGGTGATGGGAAAGAGGAGAGATGCGTAAAATGCTTGATACTAGATGATACCCCCCCTCTATACCAGCTGAGTCCCCGGAGAGCATAGGATTGGGAGATCATGCACAGTTGGTTGGTGCGACACCCCCCCTGTTAAATATTCATGATGCCCAACAATTTGCCCCTCATAGCTTGGATTCAAGCCGACTAAACTCTCCGGACCAAGGGGACAATTTTTTTTCATTAACTGATGAGTCTGAGGACTCGGCTGTGACCGAAGATCTTTCTGAGGAAGGGAAAAGCTCCAAAGATAATGACAGTAGTATGTCTGAGGGGGCTAAGACTCCAAATACCTTGAAACGTCTTACCAAGAAACGTAAAACCAGGAGTACCCTCCTCAGTAAAGGCACTGCTGTAAGGGATATCAATGGTGCAGCCCCTGCTCCCACATCTCAATTGATTGGGATTACTCTGCGACTCAACAAGTCTATGAGGATGTGGGGGGGGGTGGATCAACATACAGAACAATCCAACCTGGCCTCTCCTGGGCCTCCCACAATGGACCTTATATATCAGACATTAAAACAGGTTCAGGGGTAAGCAAGAGCAGAAACCTGGAAGGCATACCTATCTGCCAATAAAATTCAGGGCGCAATCCGGAAGATGAATACATTTTGTACTTATATGGTTGAGAGATTGTCCGCTATAGAAGCCCGTACAGTGGCTGTCGAGGAGGCTACATGTGCGGTACAAACTCGAGTTGACAGCCAAGATACCCAATTGGTGGATGTGCACTGGAAGCTGGAAGAATTTGAAAATCGTCAGCGACGGAATAATCTCCGCTTCTTGGGTACGGTGAAGGGAACGATATCAGGGCTTTTATTATCAATTTGCTTAAAGGTGCTTTTCCCGACCTATCCAACTGGAATTGGGAGATGGAGATATATCGAGTACATAGATTTCCATTGATGCTACGGAAAAACGGGCAGACGGGTCAGCCGGAGCGGCCAAGGGCAATTTTAGTTTTTTTTGGTAACTTTCTATTACGGCAGGCAATTTTCGAAAAAGCACGACCAGATGCTAAACGCTCATTCGAGGGCTATACTTTTTTCGTGAGACCTGACTTTTGCCATGCCACTGTGGAGCAGAGGTGGCGCCTCCACCAGATGTTCACGCCTCTACAAAGCGTCGGCTGTCAAGTTTTTCTGCTTAACCCTGCCAGGTTAAAGGTGATTCATGATGGCAGAACCCGCTCGTTTACTTCAGAGATAAAAGCTCAAGAGTTTCTTTTTTTTGATTTTCAAAACCTTTATTGAAAAAAGAAGTCAAGGCATGTTACAGGTAATCACTCCAGCAGTTAGCTTGTTAAAGGTTGCACTTACAGTTATAATCAGCAGTACATGGCAACTGATAGTTAAAAGCAAACATGGCACAGTACATTTGTGTAGGTCCGGTGATTCTTACCCATTGGAGGAGACATGTGAGGTCGCGTCTGATGGAAGAGTAGTGTCAGTTGGTTCAGCGTCGGTGGCCTGAGCGTCGGGGGTGGGAGTGTCAATGGTGAGGTGTGCGGGAGCGGCAAGTCGGTGAAGGTAGGCAACAAGAGGGCCCCATATGTCTGGAGGTCTGCTAGCCGCAGGCATCAAATCCCAGAATTCGCCCAGGAGCGTCTGACAGTGGGATGCATCATTCAGCCAGCATTTAGCCCTGGGTGCTGGTTGGTGGCCCCAGTGGATGGCCACCCGCCGCTTAGCAAGTACCAGGAGCATTGCAATCAGTTTGCGGTTAGCGTCTGATACATGTTTAACGTAGCCCAGGAGGCACACCAAGGGATCAGGGGTAATGCGCTCAGATGTAATTTCGCTAATGGCAGCGCACATCTCCAGCCAGAACGAGGAGACTCCGGGCCACAACCAAGCAAGGTGTGCAAAATCCGTGCTGGGTGCCGAACACCTCGCACATCTGTCACTGTCCAGCAGGCCCATCTTGTGTAGTGATATTGGGGTGCGATAGAGTCTATGTAGATACTTAAAATGGATAAGCAGCAGGCGATAGTTTGGGGAGAGATGTCTTATCTGGTTACAGCAGTACTGCCAGTTTTCGGGGGAGAGGTCAATCTTTAAGTCCGCACCCCATGCGCTGCGGGCACGGTCCGTGTTGGTGGGGGAAGCAGCAAGTGTGAGAGCATAGAGTCTTGTGACCAATTTCCGCTGAGAGTTTGAAGAATAAATAAGCTCGAGCGCGGCGCTGGGCTGGGGAGCGAGTGGAAAAGCGGGGTTGTCCCTTCTGCAGGTTGCTCTGATCTGGTAATAGAGTAGCTTATCGAGCAGTGCAGTGTTGTCTTGTAGAGTGAAGAAGTTATCGGGGTAAATGTCCGCCATAGTGTGAATGCCCAGGTCGGCAAGTGGCATGGATTGTGCATAGAGCGCCCCAGCGCCAGTATGTTTACGTAACCCATCCCAAGCCCAGCGCAAGCACTCGTCCGTGTCAATCTCGCCGCGCAGTACGTTGTGTGGTAAAAATAGAGCAGTCTGCAGCGGCCATGGGGAAGCTAAGTCCGCCTCGACCGCCACATGAGGCTGGAAAGTCATAGGGTGGATACAGAAGTGGAGAAAACTGGCCTGGGCGCACAGCGCATAGAGCCTGAAATCGGTAGCCCCCATACCGCCCCGAGCCAAGGGGAGTGTTAGAATGTCATAGGCGAATCTAGGTTGGCGCCCTGCCCAAAGCAGTGTGATGATGTGAGAGCGCAATGTTTGAAAAAAGCGTGACGTGAGAGGGATGGGAATATTCAAGAAGAGATAAAGGAATTTGGGGAGTACCACCATTTTAGCAATGGCAATGCGCCCCGCCAGTGATAGGGGGAGTCTCTGCCATGCACGCATCTTGGACTCCAGCCAGTCCATCGCCCTACCAAAATTGGACCTCCACAGTTCGTCCACATCCCTACTTAGCCAGATGCCCAGGTACCTGGTGGGGCCAGCCACCCAGACAAAAGGATAGTCCGGGGTAAAGGGCACAGTCGCGTCCGTGAGTGGAAAGAGGACAGATTTACTCCAGTTGACCTGGACTCCGGAGAGGCCACCAAACCGGACAACCTCCCTGGTCATGGGTGCAAGATTCTCCCGCGGCTCGCGGACATACATCGTTATGTCGTCCGCATATAAGGAAATGACAAGGGCTCGGGCCGAGAAACCTATACCCCGGTGCGTGTGATGCTGACACAGCTGCGCCGCCAGGGGCTCCATAGCGATGGCGAAGAGCATAGGGGAGAGGGGGCAGCCCTGTCTGGTGCCCCGCGAGAAAGTTATGGGATCAGTGACCTGCCCGTTTACCCTGATGCGCGCCGTGGGGAGGGTATACAGCAATTGAATCTTGCGCACAAAATCTGGGCTGAATCCTAATCGAGGGAGAAGGTAAAAGAGGAAGGGCCATTCTAGCGTATCAAAGGCCTTTGTGGCATCTAATAAGGCGGCCACTGCTGGGAGAGTGGGGTTGATCTGATGGAGGACCAAGAAGATAGTTCGCAGATTGTGCGAAGTGGCACCCCCCGGGATGAAACCTGACTGGTCAGGGCGAGCAATCAGCGGCATGAGCGGAAGAAGACGGGTGGGCAGGAGTTTAGCGTAGATTTTGTTGTCAATATTTATCAGTGATAACGGATGATACGAATCGTAGCACTCCGGGGACTTGTCTGGTTTCAAGAGAAGGGTAAGTAGAGCCTCGCGGAGAGAAGGGGGGAGTCTACCCTGTTCAAGAGAGTCGTTATACATTTCGGCCAAATGTGGGACGAGAAGGGGTGCATATTGCTTGTAAAATGCAGGAGTGAGCCCGTCAGAACCGGGGGCCTTGTCACACGGAAGTCCCGCAATAACTTTAGAAATTTCCTTGCAGGTAAAAGGCTCATCCAGGTACTCCCGTTGACTGTTAGCAGCAGTTCGCTGGAGTCAAAGTAGTGATCAATAATCTCACGGGAGGCGCCCGCAGTGTATAGTTGGGAGTAGAAGTCGGAGATCCTAGTTAGGATCTCTGAAGGCGAAGTGGTCCTGCCCGCGGCATCATCATGCAGTGCCGTAATATAAGAAGAAGCGTGCGGTTGACGAAGGAGATTAGCAATAGTTTTGTCAGGGCGGTCGCTCTCGCCATAACGCCGGGCGTGGGCCTCTCTACCGAGAAATGAGACCTCTCTATCGGCCTCCTCATGGAATTCAGTAAGCTTGGTCTTGATCAGCGCAAGTGTGGCGGGGTTGGGGTTGCGAGAGTGCTCAAGGTCTAAGGCCTTTATGTCATTTTCCAGACGCTCAAGGGATCCTCTGATAGACTTCAACACCCCGGTTTGTCTGGCTATGCACTCCCCCCTGATTACGACCTTGAAGGCTTCCCAAAGGGTTGAGGGCGACTCAACTGAGCCAATATTGTGTTCGAAATAGGCGATAATGGCGCCGCGAATATCCTTGCGAAAGCGGCAT